>JAWZYV010011967.1:0-512596 GCA_038373885.1 Cheiracanthium punctorium | reverse complement strand
TCTGGAGCTCTCACAAATGCTATATTTCTCTCACAAAATAAGTCACTTTCACAGGCAAAAATTCAGTGGAAATATTCAAGGGATATCGTAGACAATCCCTCAAGACACAGCTATGAAGAATTTGCACACAGCACTTTAAAAACAGCTTCGAAAAGCAAACCAAAACACAGCTTCTATAGCACTATCAATTCACAAAGCAAGCGTTCTCACTCAGAGAGCTCTATTCACAATACGGGTGATCACTCACACTGAACTGGAGCTTCTGAAGCGCTTCAATTTTTAGCCGACGCACAAGGTACAAGAAGCTTCCAGAAAAGTCTATTTCTCGAAGATTCAACATAAGGCGGGAATTTTGATTACGTCCATAGAAGAAGAAATGTTACGGGCTATGTATATGCGTTGGTATTTGCATGCAAAAGCTGTCTTTACAGGCCCCATTGGGAATCGCACCGAAGTACCAAAATGTCGCCAAGCGTGGGCGACTTTCGCGACGAAATATGGCCAAATTTCGGCGCTCAAAAATAAGTCCCCCAAAAGTGGAAGTTATCGACAGGGCCTTAGGACCAATATTTCTCGAGATTTCTAGAACCCCCACATTAATGAATAGGGAACCTAAACCTCCGTATCTCCGGTTCTAGTTGACTGATTTTGATGCAACGAAAAGCCAAGTTTAACTATTTGAAACGTAGAATACGAATTTTGAACTATTTTGAGCCCCAGAACAGCGGGTTGCCCCGAAAATTCGTAACACTATATTTGAAGAGTTCTTATGTTTCGCCAGTAGATCGTGTTATTTGTTTATTTCAGTTAGGAAAAAAAACGCTATTTTCATCTTACCTTTTATTTCCATGACATTTTATCTCTAAATTGGCTAGAGTGAAAAACAAAACTTTTGTAAACTTGTTTTAAAAGTTTTCTAAGTGAAAACGTAAGTTCGCTAACATTTAAATATGGCGGTGTAAACTGAGGCCCTTATTCAGATAGATTTAGTAGCTACTAACCCTATTGTTTAGTTACTAAATTTAGTAAAGTGGATTCAGATAGTATTTGGAGGCGGAGATACTAAACACGTGACCAAAAACAAGCTGCTAAAATCACGTGACCAAACAAGCTGCTAAATCACCGACTAAATAAACGCACGCCTGGAACAAGCGCTCTGATTGGTCTATCTAGCTTCCCTGATTAACTTATCCCTAACATTTTCCCTGACTTCCCTTGGTGTTGGTCACGTGATTTAGTACTAAATGTATCTGAATCCCGATTTACGAACATTTAGTATCTCCGCCACACTTATAAGTGAGTAACTAGAACAATAGGTTTAGTAGGCTACTAAATCTATCTGCATAGTAGCGATAGTCATATCTTTACCGCCGTAATAAAAAAGTTTATATTTCTCGCCGATAGATGGCGCTGTTCCTAATTTGCATAAAATGAGAACTCTTTATTTTCCTATGCAAATATCTATCGTAGTCCCGCACTAACTGGCAGATATAAAAAGGCATCACAAGTTACTTTTCAATCTCTCTGGGCCTTCGCCCCCCCCCCACCTCAAGACTAAAAACCTCAAGATAAATCAAGACCACACTGGAGATAAAGCGATCTCGCTACGGCGCTCCATGAAAACCACAACTTCAGTCAGTCAGTTCAGTCTCTCTGTATGAGCTCCTACTAGAGATGAGTTCGGGCTCATTTTTTGAAGCCCGAGCCCGAGGACTTTAATCCGAGCTCGCCCGAGCCCGAGCAATATTATTTATGTCGGAGCCCGAGCCCGAAAGTTTAACTAAAGATGAAAAAAAAAAAACTCAATTACTTCATTGATAGAATACAATAAATTTTGCCGTTTGTGCAAATGAAAGACAAATACAGTTGCAAACTCCCAATGCACTTTCTAATTCTTTGTATCCATTCTTTATCAAAAAATGTCGGATCTCATGACTCACTAAGGAATATAAACCGCCGTTCTAAAATACCCAAAGAACTTCACGCATCTTCTAGGCGCCCGTGCCTCTATTTTTTTTTTATTTTTTTATAAGTAGTTTTATTTTCCTCATGAATCGCCTTTTAAAAACTGTTTCAAGCAGTATGTACAATAAAGGAGAAATTTTTCACGAGCCCGAGCCCGAACACAATTGTGAATTACAGAGCCCGAGCCCGGGCTCGGGCTCGGGCTTTCGGGCTCGGGCTGAGCCCGTCCATCTCTAGCTCTACATCGGCCGTTCCCATACCCACTAACCCCAAAATAACAACCAACATCTCCCCCCTACACGCAAAACCCCACCCCACAAAATACACCTACACCAACAACCCTCCTCAACAAAACCCACCCACGCTCCCACCCCAATAAATTACCACACCCCCCCACACCCACCCCACCACAACACCACCACAACCCACCCACACCCACCCCAAACCCACACCCACCCCCCACAACCACACCCACCCCCACACAACCCCCACCAAACCCACCCAACCCCACCCACCCCCCCAACCAACACCACACCCCCCACACCACACACCCACCCCAACACACAACCACCACACCCCCACCCCACCACACCCACCCCCAACACACCCCAACCCCCAACACCCACCCACACCCCCCACCCACCCCCACCACACCCCCCACAACACCACAACCCACCCCCCACACCCCACACCCCACCCCCCCACACCCCCCCACCCCCACCAACACCCCCACCCCCACACCCCCCACACACCCCCCCCCCACCAACCCACCACCCCCACCCCCCACCCCCACACCACCCACCCACCACACCCCCCACCACCCACCCCCACCACCACCCACCCACCACCCCCACCCCACCCCCACCACCCCCCCCACCCCACCCCCCCCACCACCCCCACACACCACCCCACCAACCCCCCCCCCCCACCCCCCACCCACACCACCCCCAACCCCACCCCACCCCCACCCCCACCACCCCCAACACCACCAACACCACCCCCCACACCCAACCCCCCAACCACCACCCCCACCCCCCCCCCCACCACCCCCACCCCACCCCCCCCCACCCCCCACCCCACCCACCCCACCCCCACCCCCCACCCCCACACCCCCCACCCCCCCACCCCCACCACAACCCCACCCCCCCCACACCCCCCACCCACCACCCACCCACCCCCCACCCCACCCACACCCACCCCCACCCCACCCCCACCACACCCCCCACCCCCACCCCACACCCCCACCCCACCCCCACCCCCACCCCACCCCCACACCCCCACCACCCCCCCACCCACCCCCCACACCCCCCCCCACCCACCCACCCCCCCCCCCCAACCACCACCACCCCACCCCACCCCACCCCAACCCCCCACCCCACCCCACCCACCACACCCCCACCACCCCCCACCCCCACCACACACCCCCCACCCCACCCCCCACCCCCACAACCCACCCACCACCCCAACCCCACCACCCCCCCCCCACCACCCCCCCCACCCCACCCCACCCCCCCACCCCACCCCCCCCACCCCCCCCACCCCCCCAACCCCCACCACACCCCCAACCCCCACCCCACCCCACCAACCCCACCCCCACCCCCCCACCCCCCAACCCCCCCCACCCCACACCCCACCCCCCCCCCCCCACACCCACCCCCACACCCCCACCCCCCCACCCCACCCCCAACACCCCCCACACCCCCACCCACCCCCCCCCCCCCACCCCCCCCCCACCCCACACCAACCCCCACCACCCACCCCACCACCCCCCACCCCACCCCCCACCACCCCAACCCCCCCCACCCCACCCACCCAACCACCCCAACCCCCCCCCCACCCCACACCCCCCCCAACCACCCCCCCCACACCCCCCCCCCACCCCCACCCCCCCCACCCCCCCACCCCACCCCACCCCCCCCACCCCCCCCCCCCCACCCAACCCCCCACCCCCACCCCCCCACCCACACACCCCCCCCACCCCCCCCCCCCCACCCACCCCCCCACCCCCACACCACCCCCCCCCCCCACCCCCCCCACACCCCCCCACCCCAACCCACCCACACCCACCCCCCCACCCCCACCCCAAACCCCCCACACCCCCCACCCCCCCACACCCACCCCCCACCCCCCCCCAACCACCCCCCCCCACCCCACCCCCACCACCCCAACCACCACCCCACCCCCCCCCCCACCCCACCACCCCCACCCCACCCCCCCCCAACCCCCACCCCCCACCCCCCCACCCACCCCACCCCCCACCCCCCCCCCCCACCACCCCCCCCACCCACCACAACAACCCACACCCACCACCACCCCCACACCCCCCCCCACCCCCCCCCCCACCACCACACCCACCCACACCCACCCCCCCACACCCACACCCCCCCACACCACCCCCCCCCCCCACCCCCCCACACCCCCACCCCCCCACCCCCACACCCACCCACCCACCCCCCCACCCCCCCACCCACCACCCCCCCCCCACCCCACACCCACCCCCCCACACCCCACCCCCCCCCACACCACCCCACCCCCCCACCCCCCACACACCCCCACCCCCCCACCCCACCCCACACCCCCCCACACCCACCCACCACCCACCAACCCACCCCACCCCCCAACACCACACCCCCCACCCACCCCACCACCCCACCCACCCCCACCACACCACCCACCACCCCCACAACCACCCCCCCCCCCACCACACCCCCCCCCACCCCACCCCACCCCAACCACCCCCCCCCCCCCACACCCCCACACACCCCACCCCCACACCCCACCCCCCCACCACCCACCCCCACAACCACCCCCCCCCCCACCCCACCCCAACCACCCCCCACCCCACCACCCCCCCACACCCCACCACCCCCACCCCCCACCACCCCCACAACACCCACAACCCCACCCACCCCCCCCACACCAACCCCCCCCACCCCCCACCCCCCCAACACCACCCCCACCCCCCCACCCACCCCCCCCCCCACCCCCCACCCCCCCACCCCCCCACCACACCCCCCCCACCCCCCCACCCCACACCCCCCCCACACACAACCCCCCACCACCCCACCAACCACCCCCCCCACACCAACCCCACACCCCCCCCACCCCACCCCCACCCCACCCCCCACCCCCACCAACCCACCACCCACCACCCACCCCACCCCACACCCACCCCCACCACCCCACACACCCCCCCACCCCACACCCCCCCACCCACCCCCCCCCCCACCACCCACCCACCCCACACCCCCCCACCCCCCACCCCACCCCCACCCCCACCACCCCACCACACCCCAACCACCCCCACCCACCCACCACCACCCCCCCCCACACACCCACCACCCACCCCCCACCCCACCACCCCCCCCCCACCCCCACCCAAACCCAACCCCCCAACCACCCACCCCACCCCCCCCCCACCCCCACCCCCACCCCCCCCCCCACCCCCAAACCCACCCCCCCCAACCACCCCCCCCCCCCACCCCACCCCCACCCCCCCCACCCACCCAACCACCCCCACCCCCCCACCCCAACCCCACCCCCCCCCCCCCCACCCCCCACACCCCCCCACCCCCCCCCCCACCCCACCCCCCCCCACCCACACACCCCCACACCCACCCCCCCCCCCCCCACCCCACCCCCCCACACCCCCCCACCCCCACCCCCCCCCCCACAACCCACCCCACCCACCCCCCCACCCCCCCACCCCCCCCACCCCCCCCCCACAACCCAACCACCCCCACCCCCACCCCACCCCCCACACCCCACCCACCAAACCCCCCCCCCAACCCCCCCCCCACCCCAAACCCCCCACCACCACACCCCACACCCCCCACCAACCCCACACCCCACCCAACCCCCCACCCACCACCCACCCAACACCCCACACCACCCCACCCACCCACCAACCCACCCACCCACACCCACCCCCACAACCAACACCACCCCACCCACACCCCCACCCCCCCCACCCACACCCCCCCCCCACCCAACACCCCCCCCACCCACCCCCCCAACCCCCCACCCCCCAACCACCCCCCCACCACCACCCCACCCCCACCCCCACACCAACCCCCACCCACCACACCACCCACACCCCCCCCCCACCCACCCCACCCAACACCCCCCTCACCACCCACCACCCCACCCCACCCCCCCCACCCAACACCCAAACCCCCCCACCCACCACCCCACAAACACCCCCCAACCCCCCAACACCCCCCCCCCCAACCCCCCCACCCCCACCCCCACACCCCACCCCCCACCCCCCCCCACCCCCCCCCCACCACCCCCACCCCACCCCCACCCCACCAACCCACCACCCCACACACCACCCCACCCCCACCCCACCCCCCCCCACCCCACACACACCCCCACCCCCCACCCCCCCCCCCCACCACACCCACCCCCCCCACCAACACCCCCAACCCACCCCACCCACCACCCCCACCCCCACCACCCACCACCCAACAACACCACCCCCCACAACACCAACCCCACCCCCACCACCCCCACCACCCCCACCCACACCCCCCACCCCCCCCACCCCAACCCACCACCCCAAACCCCCCCCCACCCCCCCCAACACCCCCACCCCCCCCACCACCCCACACCCCCACCCCACCCACCCCCACCCCAACCCACCCCCCACCACCCCCCAAACCCCCACCAACCCCCACCCCCACCCCCACCCCACCCCACCCCACCCACCCACCCCCACCACCCCCACCACCCCCACACCACCCACCACCCCCACCACCCCCACCCCCACACCACACACCCCCCCACCCCCCCCCACCCACACACCCCCACCCCACACCACCACCCCCACCCCCCCAACCACCCCCCACCCCCCCACCAACCCCCCACCCCACCCACCCCCACCCCACCCCCCCACCCCCCACCACACCACCCCCCCACCCCCCCACACCCACCCCCCACCCACCCCCACCCCCCAACCCCCCCCACCACCCCACCCCACACCCCCACACCCACCACCACCACCCCCACACCACCCCCCCCCCCACCCCACCCCACACCCCACCACCCCCCACCACCACCCACCCCACCCCACCCACCACCCCACCCCACCCCCACCCACCCCCCCCCACCCACCACCCCACCCCACCACCCCACCCCCCCACCCCCACCCCACACCACCCCACCCCCCCCCACCCCCACCCCCCACACCACACCCCCACCACCCACACCCCCCCCCACAACCCCACCCACCCCCACCCACCCACCCCCCACCCACACCCCCCACCACCCACCCCCCCCCACCCCAACACCCCCCACACCCACCACCCCACCCCCACCCCACCACCACACCCCCCCCCCCCACACCCACCCACACCCACCCCCACCCACCACCCCCACCCCCCACCACCCCCCACACCCCAACCACACCCCCCCACACCCCCCACCCCACCCCCCACCCACACCCCACCCAACCACCACCACCCCCCCCCACCCACACCCCCCCACACCCACACCCCCCACCCACCCCACCCCCCCCCACCCCCCACCCACCCACCCCCACCCCCACAACCACCCACCACCCCACCCCCCACCCCACCACCCACCCACCCCACCCCCCACCACCCCCCACCCCCCCACACCCACCCCCACACCCCCACCCCCCCCACCCCACCACACCCCCCACCCCCACCCCCAACCCCCCCCACCCACCACCCCACCACCCCCCACCCCACCCCCCCCCCCCACCCCACCCCCCACCACCCACCCCCCCACCCCACCCCCCACCCCCCAACCACCCCACCCCCACCACCCCCCACCCCCCCACACCCACCCCCACCCCCCCACCCCCCACCCCACCCCAACCCCACCCCACCACCCCCACCCCCCCACCCCACACACCCCCCACCCCCCCACCCAACCCCCCACCCACCCCCCCACCCCCCCACCACACCCCACCCCCCACCCCCCCCACCACCCCCCCACCCACACCACCACCCCCACACCCCACCCCCACCCACACCCCCCCAACCACACCCCCCACCCACCCCCCCCCACCCCCACCCACCACACCCCACCCCAACCCACCCCCCCACCACCCCACCCCCCCCCCCCACCCCCACCCCCCACCCAACCCCACCCCCCACCCCCACCCACCACCCCACCCCACCCCACACCCCCCCCACCCACCCACCCCCCCCACACCCCCACCCCCCACCCCACCCCCCACACCCACCCCCCACCCCCCACCACAACCCCCACACCCCCCCCCCACCACCCCCACCCCACCACCCACCCACCCCCAACCACCCACCCCACCCCCCCCACCCCCCCACACCCCCAACACCCACCCCCCCCAACCCCACCCCCACCACCCACCCCCCACCCCCACCCACACCCACCCCACCCCCCAACCCCCACCCACCACCCCACCACCCACCACACCCAACCCCACCCCCCCACCCCCCCCCACCCCAACCCCCCACCCCACCCCCACCCCCACCACCCCCCCACCCCAACCCCCCCACCCCACACCCCACCCCCCCCACCCACCCCCACCCCCACCCCCCCACCACCACCCACCCCCACCCCACCCCCCACCCCCACACCCCCCCCACCCCCCCCCCCCACCCCCAACCACCCCCACCCACCCACCCCCCCCCCACCCCCCCACCCCACACCCCCCCACCACCCACCCCCCCCACCCCCCCAACCACCCCCACCCCCACCCCCCACCCCACCCCACCCCCACACCCCCCACCACCACCCCCCCCACCCCCCCACCCACCACCCCCCACCCACCCCCCACCCCCCCCCACCACCCCCACACCCCACACCCCACCCCCCCCACCCCACACCCCCACACCCCCACCCCCCCCCACCCCACCCACACCACCCCCCCCACCACCCACCCCCCCCACCCCCCACCCCACCCCACCCCCCCACCACACCCCCCCCACCCCACCCCCCCACCCACCCCCCCACCACCCCCCCCCCCCCCCACCAACCACCCCCACCCCCACCCCCACCCCACACCCACCCCCCACCCACCCCCCCACACCACCCCCACCCCCCCACACCCCCACCCCCCACACCACCCCCCCCCCCCACACCCACCCCCACCACCCCCCCCACCCCCCACCCCCCCCCCCACCCCCCCACCCCCAACCCCACCCCCCACACCCACCCCCCACCACCAACCCCACACCCCCCCACCCACCCCACACCCCACCCCCCCCACCCCCCCCCCACCCCCCACCCCACCCCCACCCCCACCCCCCCACCCCACCCCCCCCACCCCCCACCCACACCACCCACCCCCAACCACCACCCCACACCACCCCCACCCCACCCCCCCACCCCCCCACCACCCCCACACCCACCCCCCCACCCCCACCAACCCCCCACACCCCCCCACCCACACCCCCCCACCCCCCCCACCAACCCCCCACCCCACCCCCCACCCCACACCCACCCCCCACCCCACCCACCACCCCACACCCCACCAACCACCCCCCCCACCCCACCCCCACACCCCCCCACCACCCCCACCCCACCCACCACCCCCACCCCCCCACACCCCACCCCACCCCCACCCACCCCACCCCCACCCCCCACCCCCCCACCACCCCACCCACCCCACCCCCCACAACACCCCCCACCCCCACCCCCACACCCCCCCACCCCACCCACACCCCACACCCCCCCACCCCCACCCCACCCCCCCACCCCCCCACCACCACACACCCCACCCCCACCACCCCCACCCCCCCCCACCCACCCCCACCCACCCCCACAACCCCCCCCCACCCACCACCCACCCCACCCCCCCACCCCCACCACACCCACCACCCCCCAACCCCCCCACCCCACCACCCCACCCCACCCACCACACCCCCACCCCCACCACCCCCCACCCCACCCCCCACCCCACACCACCCCCCCACCCCCCCACCCCACCCACACCCACCCCCCACCCACCCCCCCCCCCCCACCCCCCACACCACCCCCCACCCCCCACCCCCCCCACCCCAACCCCCACACCCCCCACCCCAACCCCACCCCCCACACCCCCACCCCACCACCCAACACCCCCCCCCCCCCACACCCCCCACCCCACCCCCCACCCACCCCCCCCACCACCACCCCACACCCCACCAACCCCCCACCCACCCACCCACCCCCACCACCCACCACCCCACCACACCCCACCCACCCCCCACAACCACCCCCCCACCACCCCCACCCCCCCACCCACCCCCCAACCCACACCCCACCCCCACCCCCACA
This sequence comes from Cheiracanthium punctorium, assembly GCA_038373885.1. Lineage (NCBI taxonomy): Eukaryota > Metazoa > Arthropoda > Arachnida > Araneae > Cheiracanthiidae > Cheiracanthium > Cheiracanthium punctorium. Next base: position 502,363 of record JAWZYV010011967.1, on the reverse strand, counting down.
CCACCCCACCACCCACAACCCCCACCACCCCACACCCCCCCCACCCACCCCACCCCCACCACCCCACACCACCCCCCACCACCCCCACCCACCCCCCCCCAACCACCCCACCCACCCCCACCCCCCCCCCCACCAACCCCCCCACCCACACAACCCACCCCCACCCACCCCACCCACCACCCCCCCAACCCACACCACCACCCCACACCCCCACCCCACACCACCACACCCCCCACCACCCACCCACCCCCACCCCCACCCCCCCCCAACCACCCCCACACCCCCACACCCCCCACACCCCCACCACCCACACCCCCCCCCCACCCCACCCCAACACCACCCCACACCCCCCCACCCCACCACCCAACACCCACCCCCCACCCCCCCAACACCCACACCCCCCCACCAACCCCACCACAACCCCCACCACCCCACCACCACCCCCCACACCCACCCACCCCACCCCCACACCACCCCCCCCACCACACCACCCCACACCCCACACCACCACCCCCACCCCCACCCCACCACACCCCCCCCACCCCCAACCCACCCACCCCCCACCCACCCCCACCCCACACCCCCACACACCCACCCCCCACCCCACCACACCACCCCACACCCCCCCACCCACCCCCACACCCCCCACCCCCCACCACCCCACACCCACACCCCCCCCAACACCACCCCCCACCCACCCACACCCCCACCCCACCCCCCCACACCCCACCCCCACCACCCACCACCCACCACACCAACCCCACCCACCCACCCCACCAACCCCCCACACACCACACCCCCACCCCCCACCCCACCCACCACCCACACCCCCACCCACACCACCACCCCCCCCCCACACACCCCACCACACCCCCCACCCACCCCCAACCCCCACAACCACCCCCCCACCAAACCCACCCCCAACCCACCCCAACAACCCCACCACCCACCCCAACACCACACCACCACCCCCACCACACCCCCCAACCCACACCACCCACCCCAACACCCACCACACCACCCCCCAACACCACACCCCACACCCCCACCACCACACCACCAACCCCCACCCCACCACACCCCCACCACCAACCCACAACACCCAACCCCCCCACCCCCAACACCTCACAAAACAACCACACCCCACCCACTATATCCAACACCACAAAAACCATCACCCAAAAACAACACAAAACAACCACCCACCACCACCTAAACACAACCACCCAACACCCCACCCCCCAACCCCACCTAAACCACCCCCACAAACCCAACACACCCAAACCACAAACCCATCACCCCCCCCACCCACCCTCCACAACCTCCCCAAACAACACACACCACCAAAATCACACACCCCCAAATCAACACCCCATCACCAAATCAACACACCCCCCCCCCAAAAAACCCTCCACATCAACCAAAAAAACATATCCAAAAAACTTTCTTCATTTACTCCATCCCCAAATCACCTTCACACCCCTACTATCCCTCCCCCCCTATTTTAAAAACCTCCACTCCATCATACCCCCACCAAATTTCCCCCCAATCCCCATCAAACAACAAACCCCACACACCCACCATAACCCTCACTCACACAACCATCACACACATCTAAAACTATTCTTAACACGCTCCCTACCATCTTACCCCAACACACCCAAAAAACAAACAAAAAAAATTAATTTTTAGTCATTTTAAATCAAAGCCAACTATCTCCAACAATAACTCAATTTCCAAATCATTCAACCAATACCTCCATTCACAAGAAACAAAACACCACAATTATACACTAATCCTCCCTAATCCATTAAAACATCAACAACTGACAAACCACTTACAAAAAACCAAATCATAAATCAAACGAAGTTTCCAAATTCTTCGCGGCCGGCAAGTTTATTAGACAAGTAATTAATTTTGGATCGTATATATGTTAAAATGATATTGTGACAAAAATTTTCACTCTCAGCCCTATACCAGTATGCGCGCAAGTCTTCTTACCAGCCTCAAAGACATACAAATACAAAACCGCATTTCAAAAAAATAAAAAAAACTAATAATTAAAAAATATTAGCGCCCATACCATAGACCCTAAATTTACGCAGGCGCCAGATATATGACACCTTGCCCTTCCATGTCTTACATAAATTTTTCCATGTTACAAGAAATATAACAAAAAACCCAACCCAATTCGATATAAAGAAGACGATTTCAGAACATTGTCATATTGGGGGCCTTTTACAAAAGTCCCGATTTTCCCAATGCGATACACCGATCATATGGCTCTGACATTTTACGTATTTTTGGGGAAACGGGTGGATTTATTATTCACAAGTTTTAAAGGTCGCCTACGTCCTTCTCTCTATCATTTTGCGCATTCTTTATGCAGTTTAGAGGGAAGTAATCAAAAGCGAAGCGCTGTTAATTTGTCAACCGGTAATGGTTAAAAAAACATGAGTCCAAATTTTTGCTCAATTTTAAATTGTAATGACGCTACAACTCTGGCGCCATTCCCACAAAGGTAATCCAAACAAAAAAAAAAAAATCTCTTCGAGAATTGCGTACACCTGAATGCCATGTAATTTTACATATTAATCCTTATTCATCACATGCTTTAATTATAGGCGAAAAACATATATTAGTTCCGTCTTTAATATTCTTAGAATAAAGTAAGTAGTAAGTTTATTCATTTCTCGAAGAAGCTATTTATCCGAATTTCAAAGATTTACAAAAAATCGCAAAAATTTGCCAAACCTATTTGGATTTACTGACCGTATAAGTTGTTAGAGAAATTAACCTTTTAATACTCATTTGGGAACGGCCTGTTCCTTCTTAGAAAAAGTATGCATTTTAAATTAAGCCTTTCTGCTTAATAATTTGATTTTTTTTTTTTTTTTGCCGTCTTCTGTACTAGCCGACCCCCCCCCCCCCCCCCCACTCCCTCCCGCCCCCCCCCAGCTTAGCAGTACGGGACTGATTTTATAGCCACTATTATAGCCTAGATTGGAGACGAATCTGTTAATAGAGCGTGAGAATCTTTTTTCTCCATACATATGCTCATCTCTCTTAACAAACATAAATAACAAATCAGTTGAATTACCATGAATATCTATAGGAGAACAATGATTCCTCTACTTGTTACTTTTCCGAACATGCACAAGTATTGTAAGGAACAGTCATTGTATATGAAAAAATTCCGACTTCTGAGGACTTTGATGGTATTTACACGTTTTAGAGGTCTTCTGAAATTCATTTATAGCTGTTTTTACGAGAGTATATGTAATGTATATGTGTGTGTGTATGTGTGCGTGTGTGTGTGATGTGTGTGTGTCGTGTATGTGAAGTGAACACTGATATGCTCCTAAACAGGATCATTCGATCTCGATGCTCAAAATTGGAGCATTGCATGCTTATTAACACCACCGTCGCAACAAGACCGGATATTGATTTTGGTGTATCATCAAGGACTTATAGTTTTTCTCTACTGTGGCTACGGACAAAGATTATCTTGCGACATCTATCAGCTGTATGCGGCGAGGAACGTTCTAGAAAGTGTGCTAGCGTTTAATTGCGCTGCATTCAGTTGAGTTTCAATTTGAGTACTTATCATGTTTGAATTATATCATCGATTAAATCATTGTATTGTAATGAACTGGTAAATGATCTAAATCGTTAATCTTTGTTCTTACGCCGAAAAGTCGAGTGGAGGGACTCCAGATTTTTCTTAGTATGGATGCCATAACTTTTCTTAGTATTACTACTAAATAAAGCTCAATGTTTTGCCCCAATTGCATTTACTATGACTATTATTTGTAGCCAGCCATATACTAAAGAAAAGCAACTCCTATTAGCCATCTTTGTTGTCAGCGATTTCTCTTAGTAATCCACAAAAATTTATTTTTAAGCTGTATGGGCATCACCCAAAAGGATGTTATTTTCGGGATCCGCAACTCTCGTCGTATACAAGCCTATATACAGCTAGAGGAGCTGCGGACCCCACAGATTTATCGTTACGTTTGCGTCCATGTACATATAGCGGTTTTTGATCAGCGGATTTTGATCAGTGAAAACGAATCCTTTCACTTTTCTGCACACCAGGTTATTACAACTCCTTAAAAATTTATTTTACGGATGAACAGGAAAATTAAATTACTTAATTAACTAAAACATTTTTCTAATTTATGTGTATTGAAAGAAGAAAGGGTTGTCACCGATCGTTAACACTAGCCAATATAGCTTTTGGGTCATCGTTATGACAATTGAGCTAGCTATGACAGCATATTTTAATATCCATAACGCTAGGTTCGAGTAAAAGTTTTTTGCATTTTTTCAGTTTCCGTATAGCTGGAATAATTTTAAAATGCATGTGTAAAAAAAATCATTACTTTCTTCGTCGTGAAGAACTGATACGCAGCTAGTTATAAACATGTTATGTATATGTAAAAATAAATTACTTGAAATTCAAATTAAACATTTAATAATTTTGCCGATTTCTCAAAAATAATCAAACGAAAATCCCCACTCTCTCTCCATGTGTTTATATATCATGGCTTTGATTGCAACAGCGCTTCGATTTTGAACTTCATATTTTAAACAATTACACTAAAATTAATCTTTATTTTTAAATTTAGTAATTGGAAATTTTATTTATTTACTTTTTCGTCTATTTGGCAGCCTTAGTTTAACCAATTGTTAAAGTAATCTCTATTCCCGTGTGATGAGCGGGTACATCAGCTAATTTAGAAATAAAAATAGAAATTAAAATTCGTATTGTTCAATTAAAAGCAGCAATAATACAAATAATAAATCGATGACAAAACTGACGCGCTTTCGACTTGTGATTCGGTATAAATTTAAATGCTTCGAAATCTAAGATGAAATTTGGCTTTAAACAAATTGTTCTATTTCTGTGTATTTCTTTACGTAACAATTTCTTTAATTCTATTTTTACAGGTTGAACAAGTTTTTCTTAGCATGTATACAATATTTACATAAATGAACTGACACACACACACACCACATCATAACACCAAAACAACAACAAAATATCTTGCAGTTCAATTGGGAAGTTACGTTTTTCTGGAAAGATGGTAGTTAACGGTAAAACTAAGACGTGGCGGATCCTGAAAATACCTCAAACACCTCACAATACAAAAATGTACCCACCCAAATTAAAATATTTAATCACACATAAACACCTACATCCTCTCAAACCATTAACTAACCTCTCACATATCTATTATGACAAACCTACATAAACTTCCCCAACAACCATAAACCTAATCTTAAAACTTACAATCATTAACACAATAACCCACTACACAAATCTCCATAAACAAAGACCCATCAAATATCTACCAAAACAACCACCCATAATCATACACACATTTAACTCCACCACTTCCTAATACACAACCCTCCACACCTTTACCAATCCCACTCCTTCCACCACTTATTACATTCTATAAACACCTCTATCCACAATACATCAACAACCCTACTCCAACCACCTAACCTAAAAACCACCCCCATACAACCTCCAAACTCATCCTCCTCTACTCACACTCCCAACTTACTCATCCCCAACCCCCCACTACCAAAACTCACCCACAAATCCATTTCTCATTATTCCTCTCCCCCCTCACCTCCCTTTCACACCCCATCACCCAATTCCAAACCAAAACAAACACAAATCCCACATAACAAATCCCACTAACAAAACACAAAAATAAAACACCAAACTTCTTCCACCACTACAAACACATACTACCCAAATCAACTCTCAACAAACCAATCATTCAACCAATAACTACCCAACCCACCCCCCACCACCCCCATCTCCACACAACCCCCAACCCTACATTCCCCACACCCAAACACCACAAAAACTTCTTTCTAATACCAAATCAACCCACAAACCAACCAAACCATAAACCATCCCCCACACACCTTCCAAAATTAAAACCACATAAACCCTCCACCAAAAACACCAACCCCAAAACCATCCACCTCCAACATACTCCTATCATTATAACACCCCACCTACCCTCCCAAACCACCATCTAACTAACCAACCCCAATTCCATCACCCCCACCACAAAATCCCCACTAACTCCTCCCCCTACAACACTACAAAAACATACCCCCATCCCATACCTTACCCACAAACCTCCCTATCCCATTTCACACCCCCACTATCTTCCCTAATCTACATATACTCATACAATCATACCCACTACACTAACAATCATAAACCTAAATCAAAACACTCCCCTACCCCTCAACCCATCTCTCACCCAAACACCTACCCTAACAACTACACCCTCAACCCCCCCAACCCACCACTAACTCCCTATCCCTCCCCTAACTACACCTCACCCCACCCCAACCCACCCCTAATTCAACCTATTATCATCAACAAACATATCAATATTTAACTTACCCCATTCCAATCCCCTTTCATCCCCATTACTCATTATCCTCTACCCTACTCTTTAAATTCACCTCTTTCATACCACAACCTTAACTTTAAACTTTCTTAAACTAACTCATACACTATCCTCTCTTCCTCCCCCATCCCCCCACATCCCCTTCAACTCAATTCCCACCATCTATCTTAATCCCACCCATCCACCAACCCACACATCACATATATTAAACATACCACTCATTTAAAATCCACCAATCTTAAACTCTTCTATAACCCCTCACCCTACCTCCCAACCCATACCTCTCCTCTTCCAAAACCCCCCTACAAAACCACCATCCATCATCTCTCCCCCACACCCATTAAACTCCTACTCAACAAACCACCCAAAAACCCAACTCATCACCAAAAACATACCCTCAAACACTCCACAATACACATCAACCCTTCACACAATACCTAAAACCTCACCATCAAACTCAACAACCACCCCCCATACCATCCCTCACCTATATATCAAATCCTAAAACAACAATAACCCATACTCTACCACCTAAACTTCCCACTCCCTCAAACCCAATCCTCCAAATATCATCTAACACACTCACACTCACCCAACACTTACACACACACTAACCAACTAAATACCACCCATCCGCCACTCCAAACCACACTCGCATTGTGTACGTGTGTATGACCGTCACCACCCCTTTCACTCTCACCCAAACCCCCCCCTATGTATACATGCACTAGCCACAACTCTTCAACTGTAAAGCATATAACAGACAAACTCCTCACTACACCAGCAATACACAGACACAGACCAATTGTCATAAGCCAAATTATACTTAGATTACGAAGCATTAATGTATACCGGATCACATCGAAAGCGTCCAGTTTGTCATCAATTTATTATTTTCATTGCTGCTTTTAAATGAACAATACGAATTTTAATTTCTCATTTTTATTCTATATATAGCTGATGTACCGCTCATCACACGGGAATAGAGATTACTTTAACAATTGGTTAAACTAAGCTGCCAAATAGGCGAAAAAGCAAATAAGTAAAATTTCCAATTACCTAAATTTAAAAATAAAGATTAATTTTAGTGTAATTGTTTAAAATATGAAGTTCAAATCGAAGCGCTGTTGCAAATCAAATCCATGATACGTATAACCACATGAAGGGAGAGAGGGGGATTTTCGTTTGATTATTTTTGAGAAATCGCAAAATTATTAAATGTTTAATTCGATTTTCAAGTAATTTATTTTTACATATACATAACATGTTATAACTAGCTGCGTATCAGTTCTTCACGACGAAGAAAGTAATGATTTTTTTTTTACACATGCATTTTAAATTATTCCAGCTATACAGAAACTGAAAAAATGCAGAAAACTTTTACTCGAACCTAGCGTTATGGATATTAAAATATGCTGTCATAGCTAGCTCAATTGTCATACGATGACCCAAAAGCTATATTGGCAGTGTTAACGATCGGGTGACAACCCTTTCTTCTTTCAATACACATAAATTAGAAAAATGTTTTAGTTAATTAAGTAATTTAATTTTTCCTATTCATCCTAAAATAAATTTTTAAGGAGTCGTAATAACCTGGTGTGCAGAAAGTGAAAGGATTCGTTTTCACATCTCGGCTGATCAAAAACCGCTATATGTACATGGCGCAAACGTGAACGATAAATCCGTGGGTCCGCAGCTCCTCTAGCTGTATATAGGCTGGTATACGGACGAGAGTTGCGGATCCGAAAATAACATCCTTTTGGGTGATGCCCTACACTAAAAAAAATTTTGTGGATTACTAAGAAATCTTTTTGAAACAAAGATGCTATAACTTTTCTTAGTATTGCTGCTAAATAAAGTCATTTAAATCAATTGGCAAACATGGCTTTATTTAGTAGTAATACTAAGAAAAGTTATGGCATCATACTAAAAAAATCTGGAGTGCCTCCACTCGACTTTCCGAAGACTTACGATTAGATCATTACCAAGCATTTCAATAAATTTTAATCGATGAATAATTCAAACATATATACCAAATTGAAACTCAATTGAATGCACCATTTAAACGCTAGCACACTTTCAAGACTTTCTCCCCATACACTATAATGTCAAAGAAATCTTTGTCGTAGCCCTGTAGAAAAACTATAAGTCCTATATACACCAAAATCAGTACCGGTCTTGCGACGGTGGTTTATAACATGTATGTCCAATTTGAGCTCAATCGAATGATCCGTTTAGAAGCTATCGTGTTCACTCACATACACACACACACACACACACACACGCACACATACACACACATACATACATATCTCGTAAAAACAGCATAAATGAATTCAGAAGACCTCAAAACGTGTAAATACATCAAAGTCTCGAAGTCGAATTTTTTCATGATTACAATACTTTCCTTACATTGTGCATGTTCGGAAAGTAACAAGTAATGGAATCATTGTTTCCTAGAGATTTCTTGGTAATCAACTGATTTTTTTTTTTTTTAAGAGTGATAAATTGTAGGGAAAAAAGATTCTCCACGCTCTAGACGATCCCCAAGTCTGGCATAATAGCTATAAATCAGTCCCGTACTGCTAAGCTGTCAGTAGTCGGCTATTAAAAAAAAAAAAAAAATTATTAAGCAGAAAGGCTTAATTTAAAATGCAGACTTTTTCTAAGAAGGAAAGCGTTCCAAATGAGTTAAAAGGTTAACTCTAACAAATTATACGTCATAATCTAAATAGGTTTGCAAATTTTGCGATTTTAAATCGTTTGAAATAGCTTCTCGAAATTATTAAACTTCTACTTCTTTTAAGAATATTAAAACGAATAAATTGTTTTCGCCTTAATAAAGCATTGATATAAGGATTAATATATATTAAGCATTTCAGTGGTCCAATTCCGAAGGATTTTTTTTTTTTTTTTTTTGGATTACATGTGGGAATGGCACCAGTTGTACGTCATACATTTAAAATTGACAAAAATTTGTACTCATGTTTTTTTAACCATTACCGTTGACAAATTAACAGCGCTTCGCTTTTGATTACTACCTCTAACTGCATAAGATGCGCAAAATGATAGAGAGAAGACGTAGGCGACCTTAAAATTTTGAAAATCCACCCGTTTCCCCAAAAATACTAAAATTCAGAGCCTTATTATCGCATGGGAAAATCGGGACTTTGTAAAGGGCCCCCAATTTGAAATGTTCTGAAATCGTCTTCTTTTATATCAATTTTTTTTTGAAAAATAAAAAAAAATTCACGGATGGGGCCCCCAAAATTCATCAATGTCCGGGGCCCCTGTTGGTCATAATCAGGCCCTGCTTAAATTTAGCAATTTAAGTCGCTAAAATTATTAAATATAGATAATTTAAATTGAATTAAATTCATTTAATTCAATTTAAGTCAATGCGCCAGTGGGTCCTAATCTTGCGCGCAAAACTTGGTATAAGGGCTGAGCATTCAAATAATTCACAATATATTCACATAAAAACGATCCAAAAGAATTACTTTCAATAAACTTCGGCCGCAAGAATTTATGAAACTTCGAATTTCAGTCAAAATGGAAAATTTTCAGATTTTGGTCTTATAAATCTAAAAGCGCATTCAACTTGCGTCAACTATACAAGCATTTTTTTTATAAGTGCTAGTACATGTCTTTCAAAGGACTCCTCTTTTGCCTTAGCAACTTGAAGGCGAAAGCTATGGCTAAGCCTTAAAAATGACAAAAAATAAAATAAAGAAAGAAAGAAAGAAAATGTGTGTTTTTGTGACCTTCAGTGACTTTGCGTCGATAACCTGCCACAGATTTCTCATATATTTCATGAAGTTCTATCGTTTAACATTATAGATGTGAAATAAATATCATGGCAAGTTGTTCCCGCAAAGAGTTTTTGACCACAGCATTTTCTATGTCTGAGAGAAACGCCCACTTTTGTGTGCTGCACGGACTTTTTTACAGGCCCTTAGCCAAAGGGGTGCCAGGTGGGGCTGAGCCCCATCCCCCTTAGAAAATTTCACATAAAAAAAGTTTAATGCAGATGCTTTGAAAAAATTTTGTATATAAGGTAAAGTTATCAAGTTTTATATCAAAGTTTTATATATCAAAGTTTTATATATACAAAGTTTTTCTTTGTAATACTCTGTCAGTTTTGTTTTGTGTTCTCATCTTCCAAATATGATCTTGACAACTTTAAATCCATTCTGTTTAAGCCAAGGAACTTTTACTTCTTGGAAGCCGTTTGGACTTTTCAGAATTTATTTAATTATAAACTTATGCTATTATTTAATGAAGAGAAATATAGATAAAAATGTTATCATTCAAAAAAATATAGGATGCCACCCCACTTAAGTAAGGGTGCCCCCACCCCTGAATAGAAAATCTGGCTATGGGTCTGCTTTTTTAGTGGGCCATAAAAAATGAACAACTCACTTTGAGACAAAATATTCTGGATTTGCTACATTAATAAGATAAATAACAACTGGGAATTTTTTGGTAAAAATTTCAGATGGCATGAATCCTAGGTGTGTTACTTTCTCAGATTCGTGCTCTTAAATTTTCTTGGAATTTTTTCGCATATGCAGAACATAAATAAAGGTCTTTAAAAACGTTTATTATCTAACAAAGATTAATATAGATATTTCATTTAACAAATTTACTAAACAATTCCTTTAAATGAAACATCGAAGAATTTTTAATTTTTATTTTTCTCGTACGCTTGAGATAATTTAAATGAAAGCTTTATTACCCTACACTCAAGTACATTATACTCTCTCTCTCTCTCTCTTTTTTTTTAACTGTCATTTTTTTTTTTTTTTTGCATTACAACTTCAAAAATGATCGAGTGAAAGCCAAATTTCCTATTTCTCTTTCCTAACTAACTATATAAACTTTTACGAAAAAATGCACAGTTCGAAAAAAATATAGGAAATAATAATAATTATATGGAACACTTTGCACATTTTATGAAGGACAGCGTCTTATATAAGGTTCAGGTAAATGAGATATATCTGACATTGGACACTTTATTGAAAATATATACACGGGGTCTTATCGCATGAGCAAATCGGGGCTGTGTCCAGGGCCTCATCTTGAAAGGGGCCCATTAGATATATTATTTTTCGTTCATTATCAAAGCTTTATAAAGAAATTTTTCAGATAAAAAGTATAGTAAAAAGATAATCACTAATTTTGCTATTTTTAGAGCACAAGCGTCACTCTCACTACCTGCTCATGATGAGAGGGGACAAAAAACAAATATCTCTTTTTCCAATCTTCATCAGACAAAAATCTGGCTCTTGGTGAGTGTACATGTAAGCCACCGAGAAAAGAACTTTGGTTTCCTACAACGTTGCGTAGATTCCCGAGTATTTAGGGGGGAAAGAGGTGAGGGAGACCAGTTGGTCAGATTCACCGGACATGTGCTCCTACAATACAAAGTAATTTATCAGGCGGTAGGTAGGCTGTCACGTCGGCAGTTTGTTAATTACCTTGTTCCCCACGCCTTCCATGCGGAAATGGGGGGAAGCAGGTTTTTCTTGTGCATTTTCGAGAGATACAGATCCCATACACTGGAACTTTTTTGAAGTTATCACTAGGCAAACTCCAGGCCGCTCGGAGGGTTAAAACGCATAATAACTTAACATTTCTCTTCTATGACGTAATCAAAATTCACGCTTTATGTAGAACCCTCGAGAAATTGACTTTTCTGGAAACCTCTTGTACCTCCTGCGCCGGCTATTTATAGAAGCGCGCGTCGCCCCGAAGGTTCAGTGCGAGCTGAACGCTCGATGTGTGAAGAGCTCTCAGTACGCGTGCTTTGTGAATTGCTATAGAAGCTGTGTTTTAGCTTGCTTTATGAAGCTGTTTTTAAAGTGCTGTGTGTAAATTCTTCATTGCTGTGTCTTAAGGGATTGTGTACTATATTCCTTGAATATTTCCACGGAATTTTTGCCTGCGAATGTGACTTATTTTGTGTGAGAAACACAGCATTTGCGAGAGCTTCTGATCCAAGCTGATTGTCAAAAGCACGTTACTGCTAGATTGTGCTTGTGAATTGTGTATAGCTGATTGTTCTACGAAGTTCTTGAAGCAATAAAGTTTGTGTTCCATCCTGACAAGTGACTTTTTACTTGAAATTTTACACCAACTGGACTTTAGAACGACGAACCCCAGGAGTAGTAGAGTAATTCCGCAACAATATTTTGACGAATTCTAAAAAAACCTGGAAATGTTTTTAAGGCATTTGCGTTCACTATATTTTTAAGCAAGAATTTTAGGCTACCTCTTCTTCCTCTAACATATGAAGAGAAATGTGAAAAGAACGGCAAAGAACATTTCGGCCCCTTACACCCACTTGGGTGCGAATTCTAAAACACCCTCAAACTGATTTTGAGGCATTCTTGTTCGCCACATTCAAAAGCAAGAATTTTATGACTATCTCTATTTCAATTTGAGATATGATAGCAAATTCGAAAATAACGTTTTGGCCCCTTATTCCCCTTTTCATGCACAGTCTAAAGAACCCAGAAAACGAATTTTAAGCATTTGTGTTCCCTATACCTTTAAGCAAGAATTTTAAGGCTATCTCTTTTTTTTCTCTGATATATCAAGAGAAATGTGAAAAGAACGTTTTGGACCCTTACCCCTGTTTGGGTACGAATTTAAAAAAACCCTGAGAATAATTTTCAGGTATTGCTGTTAGTTGCATTTTAGAACAAGAATTTTACGGCCATCTCTTTTTTCCTGTGAGATATGTAGGGAAATGTGAAAAGAACGTTTTAGCCCCTTACCCTCGTTTGGGTTTGAATACCATAAAACCATGAAAACGACTTTTAGGTATTTGTGTTAGTTACATTTTAAAGCAAGAATTTTCGGCTATCTCTTCCTTCACTGATATATGAAGGGAAATGTGAAAAAAAAAACGTCAAAGAACATTTTGGCACCTTATACCCTTTTGGATGCGAATTCTAAAAAAACCCTGAAAACAAATTTTAGGTATCTGTGTTAGTTATATTTCAAAGCAAGAATTTTACAGTTGTCTCTTTTTTCCTCTGAGATATGAAGGGAAACGTGAAAAGAATGTTAAAGAACATTTCGGCCCCTTACGCCCATTTGGGTGCGAATTCTATAAAACCCTGAAAACAACTTTTAGGTATCTGTATTGTTACATTTTAAAGCAAGAATTGTACGGCTATCTCTTTTTAACCCTGAGATATGAAGGGAAACGTGAAAAGAACGTTTTGGGCTGCCATCCCCGGACCCCCGCCTGGGTTTGAATTTTTAAATGACGCCTTGGGTACAAAAGCTATAAGCTCCTAAAATTTCATGTCTGTACCTCCAGTAAATTTGGATGGTCGATGATCGTCAGGCAGTGGCGTAGCAAGGGGGGGGGCGGTCCGCCCCGGGCGGCAATCTGAAAGCAAAATTAGGGGGCGGCAGCAGCCGCTCCCGTTTGTTTTTTTACCATCACACAAGATCTAAAATAATTGCACTCAATTTAATGAAAATCAGTTTACACTGAACCAGAAGCGCCCATACAGGGGGCGCATATGAGGCTTGACCTGAGGGTCGGCTGGGGATATCCCCAAGCCAGCAATATGTAACTATAGATAGAGGCCGCAGCAACAGACCCCCTTTTTGCCCTTTCGCATATTTTTCTTACAGAATATATAAAATTATTACTCTCCATTTAATGAAAAACATTATACACTGCCATGGGCGCCCATATATTGGGCGAAAATGGTGGATTGATCTAAAGGGCGGTTGGGGTTACCTTCAGACTTAAGTATAGTAGGCAGTTTTATAGCATACTGAACTTTTTTCTACTATTTTAGTACTAAAACGTTTAGAAGTCCGACATGAGCCGCCCCTTTACAAATATAAGATTACTTCCTAAAGTACTCATATGGGCGCCCATGCCCATATCAGTATGTCCTTGCCAAAGACATCGTCTTGTTAGCTGTTGGTAGTTGAATTTTTCAAAATAGATAAAGAATAATAGTTTTGTTGAAAATTTTTTGAAGTACTTTCCGTTAAATGTCGCATCCTGCTTTAGCAATGCGAAAAGCTATTATCTAAGTCTGAGGACCAGGGTCGTGAACGAGGGGCATCATGGACATCGTGAGGGTTGAGGGGCAAAATCACTAGACGTCCCCTCCCCCGTGGTTTTTCTATGGGTAAAATGGGATAAAATGAGACTGTTTTTTTTATGTTCAAGTAAAAAAAAAAGAGTTTTTCTTCATTCTCTAAGGCCCAAACAGTGGCAGAGCGCAAATGCGCTCTGAACTGAGAGTCCGAAGGTGTGTGGTTCAAAATCAGGTCGAGTCCGCCGACATGACCGTTCGGAGTTTGCTGTGGTTTCCTCCGAAACTTAGCGTAAATACGGATCAGGAACCCTTTTAAAAGACCCCCACGAAGGGCACCCAACCCATAGGCCTACATCCCTCGTGTAGATAATTGGCCTTAATCCCACAACACAAACACACCCTTCTCTAAGTGCAGGGGTGGATCTTGCGGCTAGTGGTCGCCACGACTTACTTCTAATGATTCTTCTGTGGAAGAACCCAAATTACAATCAGCTTCCAAACAGTAAGCATGATAAGAAAGTGTCTGTTTTCAAACCCTTGAAGAGGTTGCTTTCACTAACACCGGCCCTCAGAAAGTCCACTGTCCAGGCCAAAAAATTTTTCATGGGAAAAAAGAAAAAGAGAGAAGAATAGAATGTAATCAATGAGGTCTGGAATGATACCGAAGGTAATTTATTAAAGGTATATTTTTGACAAAGTCATTCAGGACTTAGCAAATAAGAAAGCAAGAAAAATGCAAATTTAAAATTTATACAGCAAAATCTCGAAAAATTATTTTTATTGAACAAATTTTTAACTTCAAAGAATAACTTAAATTCTTATTTTTTAAAAGTATGATTTGAAAATTTATTTCCATTTCGCTGTTATTGAATTATTATTTTAGATTTGCTGCGTTAAACATTTTAGTGTTGATTCCCTCCTAATCCGCTATTATTAAAAACATCACGGAATTATATAAAATATTTAATTCTAATGCGCTTTAACTATAAACTATATTTTAATAAACGATAAATTGGCTCCCCCCTTTCATCAAGGCAATATTTAGTAAGTGTGATAAGACTTAATTGAACTTTTACTAATTTCCCACATAATCTTGCAAAATCGAAATTTATGGATGATTTTAAAATATCGAATATTTCCTGTATTTATCACCATTGTCATAATTTAATTAGCGATAATTAAAACGTCGTATTTAAAGGTTTTCTTGCTAAATTTACTAAACTGTTTATGTGCTGTAGTATTGCTTCAAAAATTCTCGATCATTAACTAGTTTCAGAATTTTAAGACTGTTTTCGGTTATATATCCTCACCACCTGTATTTTTTTATGTTCTTAATCAAAACTTAAGCATTTTTGCTGAAAGAAATGAAGGCTATCAAAAAATATATTTATACTATTGATTTTTAATTATAATGTTTAATATAATCAGCAAAATTTACTCTTTATCAAAAATAAGTTATCTATTAAGTTGTAACGAAAGTTTCCCGCCACCGCAAACATCGTCAGCACACAATTGGCGTTGGCAAATGATTTTTGGCATTTGAAAGAAAGAGACTTTATAACACTGTGTTGTGAAATCTGTAAATAAATATAGTTATCATTAAGTACAAGGTGTTTCAAATGGAACTATCCCTCTAGCGGATTAGACCTATCATTTACTTCCAGTTCTGTTGCAAAAGCCAGCTACAGAATATCAACGAATTATGTGTACAGCTTTAAGTACTATTGTTGTATCATGTGACACTGTGCAGGTTTGGTACTGAAAATCAAAAACAAGGACCATGACATTCAAGAAGCAGAGAGCTCTGGCCGTTCTATTGATGTTTATGAGGCCAGCCTGTGAGAACTTGTGGAAGATAGATCAGTAATTAATCGCTCGACAGTTATCTAAGGAGTTAGAAGTTAGTTTTTCAAAGCAGATTTGGCGGAAAACTTTTGTTACAACCTGATAATTTATAATATTGTAATTACGGCCAATCAAATACAGTTTTGATCATGGTAAATTCCTGTAAACAGATTTTTTTTTAAATTTTACTGTACAATTATATGTACAGCTGCGGAAAAAAGGCCCATTTGTACTTTATTCAGCCGTCGTTCGTCGTACAGCAAAGTTACAAATACCAATCGTTTTACGATTGACGTGCACTTTAATTTGCTATACATAAAAATTGCATAAGTGTCCATCTCCATATTAAAATTCACATCAACTTCTTTTTTTCCCAACAGCAACCCCTAGATTTCACTTCATATTTCAAAAATTTAGCTCATTTTAACCCCGGATACCAATTTTCATTAAATTTGAACTAAAAATAAGTGAGTTATGAGCACCCAAAATCCCCTTCCCCCTATGTTAAATTTTTTTTTTTTCATACATTAATTCATATATCATATAATATTGATAATAAGAAGCTGACTTTTATTCGTACTATTAGAACTAAACGACTCAAACATAATTTACTATTATTATATTTTTTTTTATAAAACATTAATATGAATTATGAATTATTAAATTAATATTAAAAAAATTATGAATAGCAACCTAGCCAAATTTTGATGGAAATAGATACAAAAAGTGATTTTACATGGCTGTGCGAAATTTCAAATTATTACGTTAAGCAGTTTAATTTATATTACATAAAATGTGTTATTTTCCTGAGTTAATTGACGATATATAAATTTATTATTTGTCCTTAAATAAAATTGCGTAAAATAAACGTAAATTAGATTTATTTTGTGCAAAAACAGTAAAAGATAGCGGTATTTAAAAAATATCGCAGCTAATATTTTGAAGCTATTATCGCTAATATTTTAAAGCAAATAAATTAGAGGTTTTTACATTTTGATGGTGATTCTAAAGCGTCTATTATTGCGTCCGCTACCATATCCCACCAAATATAATGTCTTCCAACACAACATCCTATTTCTGAAAAACTAACATCCTCAACATTCCAGACATGAATTTGACCTTTTTTAATATTGGAAACATCAGGTCTTTGAACCCCATACTCAAACATTCAAAATCACGTTTTTCTGTCTAAATTTTCATCTGACTATAAATTAAAATACCGCCAAAAGTCTTATAAGAATATTACACATTGCAGACGATAATATTAAATGAAGAATGTGAAAATAATATTTATTTCTTTTAACTCTCGGGAGCGAAATTAATGAAAGGCGAAGAAAAGTTCGGAACCTACAAATAGCATTTCTCAATTTGCAGAAAGTCCCTTAAAACCGCGCAAAAATAAGTCGCAATATCTCCGGAAATTTATATTTAGAGTAATTTGAAGGTTTCCTTTCGTTTAATAAAGTCAAAGTAGTATGTTGCCATTGAAAAAAACGAAGTTGATGTAGAATTAAATATGAAGACGGCCCCTTATACAAGTTAAATTACTAGAAAATTAAAGTATACGTTATTTGCAAACGAATGGTATATATAACTTTGCAGTCCGACGAATAATGGACAAATAAAGAGCAAGTGGGCCTTTTTTTTCCGCAGCTGTACATGTTTGGTGAATGTTGTTTTGATCATTCTAATTATATTGTATTTTAAATACTATATGAGAAAAATAATGTATTTCCTTATCATATAATCCAGAAATTAAAGTGTTTTTTTAATTAAATGTGTAGAAAAGCTTTAAAATTTTTTTAAATTTCTGTTCAAACCTGCCCCACGAAAAGTGGTATTTTGAACAAGCTAGGGCCACATTTTAACAAATACAAAAATATATGAAAATTTAAATTCTTTTTTTAATCAAAAATCGCATATATTTAAGAAATTTAGTGTGACAAGAATAAATTAAATATTACATTTAAGTGAATTTATTAAAATCCATTTTTTAAAGAAATTGATACCCGTCAATATTGACATCAACATTCGTTGTTAAGACAGCTTGTTTAGACAGTCTTGTAAATATTTATGGTATACATTTCACAATATGCTTGGAATCCACAAAACTGATCGCTGATACCTCAGAAAAATTAGTTCTTTTCTTTTCTTTCTTTCTTTTTTTTTTTTTTTTTTACATAGCAACTTAACATTAAACGCCTTTTCATTGTTCAAGTCTGAAAATAGAGTTTTTTTTTTTTTTTTTTTTTTTTGTAAAATTAAATCAAGTGAAGCTACTTGTATGCACTTCTAAAACAAGACTTTACTTCTCGATGCTTGGCGTCTCAATTCGAACATCTTCAAAGCATGTTCAACGATGCTTCAACTTTTTCGTTCATTATTGGTAGATGTCTAAAGTGTAAAGGTTCGTGGCTTTCTGACCTATCGCGCGGCTGTCGATTTAACCGTCAAGAGTTTTGGGCGGTTTTCTCTAGATGTGAATACGCTCTAGAATGCCTTATAAAGTCGTCTGCTCAAGGCATTCTCCCTTAACAGATAGCTCTAGTGTGCTTTGCTTTAACAAAATATCAACAAGATGAAATGTTCGAATCTATCATTCTTATTCATAAACTGCAGATGTTTTAATCTTCTTACATTCATCGTACAGCCGAGAGAGAACTGTATGCTACTGCAGATAGTACTTTAAAAGAAGTAATAACACCTTTGCCCCCATTCTGTATCAAATCTTAAAGAAAAGTTAGTCACCTTCTAACGCCTTAATCTTAGAATGCAAGGGGCGGCAAACTGAAGCTCCGCCCCGGGCGCCAATAACCTTCGCTACGCCACTGCAGTCAGGACATCTTCCTTTATATAGAGAGATAAAATGTTTAATTAATCATCCAATGTGAAATAAATGTTTAATTAATCATATAATTAATGATATAGTAAATACCGAAAATAATAATCTTGCATCTTTTCCCCCCATCGATCAAAATTATTGCTATTGTTGCAGAACACTCTGCTTATTTCCTGGGTTCGTCGTTCTAAAGTCCAGTTGGTGTAGAAAGTTCCAGTAAAAAGTCACTTGTCAGGATGAAACACAAACTTTATTGCTTCTAGAACTTCGTAGAGTAATCAGCTGTACAAAATCCACAAGCACAATGAAACAGTAATGTGCTTTTAACAGTCCGCTTAGATCTGGAGCTCTCACAAATGCTATATTTCTCTCACAAAATAAGTCACTTTCACAGGCAAAAATTCAGTGGAAATATTCAAGGGATATCGTAGACAATCCCTCAAGACACAGCTATGAAGAATTTGCACACAGCACTTTAAAAACAGCTTCGAAAAGCAAACCAAAACACAGCTTCTATAGCACTATCAATTCACAAAGCAAGCGTTCTCACTCAGAGAGCTCTATTCACAATACGGGTGATCACTCACACTGAACTGGAGCTTCTGAAGCGCTTCAATTTTTAGCCGACGCACAAGGTACAAGAAGCTTCCAGAAAAGTCTATTTCTCGAAGATTCAACATAAGGCGGGAATTTTGATTACGTCATAGAAGAGAAATGTTAGGCTATTTTGCGTTTCTAATGCAGCAAAAGCAGCTTTACAGGCCCCATAGGGAAAAGCGCGCCAAATGACCGAAATATCGCCAAATTTGGTGCCAAAAATAAGTCCCCAAAAGTGAAGTTATCGAAGGGCTAGGACCAATATTTCCCGAGATTTCTAGGAACCCCATATATTTGAATGAGGAACCTAAACCTCCGTATCTTCGGTTCTAGTTGACTGATTTTGATGCAACGAAAAGCCAAGTTTAACTATTTGAAACGTAGAATACGAATTTTGAACTATTTTGAGCCCCAGAACAGCGGGTTGCCCCGAAAATTCGTAACACTATATTTGAAGAGTTCTTATGTTTCGCCAGTAGATCGTGTTATTTGTTTATTTCAGTTAGGAAAAAAAACGCTATTTTCATCTTACCTTTTATTTCCATGACATTTTATCTCTAAATTGGCTAGAGTGAAAAACAAAACTTTTGTAAACTTGTTTTAAAAGTTTTCTAAGTGAAAACGTAAGTTCGCTAACATTTAAATATGGCGGTGTAAACTGAGGCCCTTATTCAGATAGATTTAGTAGCTACTAACCCTATTGTTTAGTTACTAAATTTAGTAAAGTGGATTCAGATAGTATTTGGAGGCGGAGATACTAAACACGTGACCAAAACAAGCTGCTAAAATCACGTGACCAAACAAGCTGCTAAATCACCGACTAAATAAACGCACGCCTGGAACAAGCGCTCTGATTGGTCTACTAGCTTCCCTGTTAACTTATCCCTACATTTTCCCTGACTTCCCTTGGTGTTGGTCACGTGATTTAGTACTAAATGTATCTGAATCCCTATTTACGAACATTTAGTATCTCCGCCCACTTAGTAACTTAGTAACTGAACAATAGGTTTAGTAGCTTAGCTACTAAATCTATCTGCATAGTAGCGATAGTCATATCTTTACCGCCGTAATAAAAAAGTTTATATTTCTCGCCGATAGATGGCGCTGTTCCTAATTTGCATAAAATGAGAACTCTTTATTTTCCTATGCAAATATCTATCGTAGTCCCGCACTAACTGGCAGATATAAAAAGGCATCACAAGTTACTTTTCAATCTCTCTGGGCCTTCGCCCCCCCCCCACCTCAAGACTAAAAACCTCAAGATAAATCAAGACCACACTGGAGATAAAGCGATCTCGCTACGGCGCTCCATGAAAACCACAACTTCAGTCAGTCAGTTCAGTCTCTCTGTATGAGCTCCTACTAGAGATGAGTTCGGGCTCATTTTTTGAAGCCCGAGCCCGAGCAATATTATTTATGTCGGAGCCCGAGCCCGAAAGTTTAACTAAAGATGAAAAAAAAAAACTCAATTACTTCATTGATAGAATACAATAAATTTTGCCGTTTGTGCAAATTAAAGACAAATACAGTTGCAAACTCCCAATGCACTTTCTAATTCTTTGTATCCATTCTTTATCAAAAAATGTCGGATCTCATGACTAACTAAGGAATATAAACCGCCGTTCTAAAATACCCAAAGAACTTCACGCATCTTCTAGGCGCCCGTGCCTCTATTTTTATTTTTATTTTTTTATAAGTAATTTTATTTTCCTCATGAATCGCCTTTTAAAAACTGTTTCAAGCAGTATGTACAATAAAGGAGAAATTTTTCACGAGCCGGAGCCCGAACACAATTGTGAATTACAGAGCCCGAGCCCGGTTCGTGCCCGGGCTCGGGCTCGGGCTTTCGGGCTCGGGCTGAGCCCGTCCCATCTCTAGCTCCTACCTCGGCCGATGACGTGCGGATAGGGGCAGATGGAATCCCAATATAAGAACTTAGACTTTTCTACCTTCCAGTTTGACAGGGGAAAACACGACCGCGCGCAGGGAGAAATGCATTAGAAGATGGGTTCATAGGGAAAAGGACACGCAAGCGTTGCATGGCTATTTATTAAATGTGCGATCTGTTCTCGTTTTTTTTTTTTTTTTTTTTTTTTGTAATTGAAATGAACGATTGTTATTACGAATGTATTTATTATATATTATGTGTGTATACTTAGACCTTTTTAAGCATCGGCAATTAATTGTGCAGTCTGTTCTCGTTTTTTTCTTTTTTGGAGGGGGGCGGGGAATTTAAATTAATAATTGCTACAAATATATTTATTATATATTTATAAATACATATATATATATGTGTGCATATATGTATTTACACACATATAAAGTAATGTATTGTCCATAAAGTAATGTGTTTATTATTTATTTATATATGAATATATCAGTGCCGTAGCTACAAGGGGGTTACACCCTCCCCCCATGAGGAATTTTTTTTTCATACAAAACGTATTTTCTTCGCACTCGCACAACACACGCATACACACACACACACGCACACACATATATAAATACATGAATCGTTGTAGTCGTAACCCCCCCCCCCCATGAAAAATTTCTCCCTACGCTACTGGAATGTGTAAATACTTTTTAATTTACGATATACAATAACAAAATAATTCTGACCTTGAGTAATTATTAAGTGTAACTAATACTGCAATGGCCACTAACTTTATTAAAAAGGATGTCAATAAATAAAAAGAAATAAATGAGATTACAAACGACTTCCTAAAAAGTTCATACATTTTTTTTTTCATTTTTAAATTAATGGTTATGCTTTTCAACATACGTCTCTAACCAGTCTCTTAAAAGAAGTTAGTTTATCCTTCCCCTTCTGTGTCAATCGTTGGATTTGGGCAATCAGGAAACAACGACGATCAGGGTTGAGGAATTCCGAATACTATTACCATAATCTTAGAGTACTTCATGTCAGAATTATTTAAACTATCCTAGTAATTTCATTTATTGAGTCTTTCATACAGCATCAAGATATTGAGTCTTTGGTACTGCTAAGACGCAACGTGTGCATTAGGCCATCGGGGAGCAACGACGATCAGGGAAGGAGAATCGCAGCCACCGACGTTTCTGTTCGATAAGAGGTAGCAGTAGAAACAAAGGCAATACATTATATTTTCATTCTGCCGTTAGAGTATAATCTATGAGACCTATTTTGTTAACTCCTGTTAAAGTGCTTTAAATACTACACTTGCTACATTCCTGGCAGACTATTTTTTAACAAACCCCAATTATTGCACAAACTCCAAAAACTATTTATTGCTCGTGAATTTTTGCCTAAACCAGATGGTTGCCTAACCTTGTTTGTGTTAACAAGGTTCAGCAGTATAGGCACCCAATAAAAAATACTGGTTCTAGGATACGCCCAAATATTTTCTATCTTATGATTAGTTGCATTAAACAATTTATTTACAATCAAGCCGGTGCTGGAGACAGGTGAATGAGAGGGGCTATTGCACATGATCTCGTCGTGGACATCGAAAGTCTGTGCTTAGTAAATTGAATAATTTCTAGTTTTATAAAATGAAAAATGTAGAATCTTGTGACTTTCCCCCTGGAAGAGAAAATTTCTACGCGATTGCAGCGCCACTGTAAGTATGTTTTTTTTAGTATGTTTCACGAGAGAGAGAACCAGATGTATTGGCAGACAGGCATGTTCGCCTGTAGCATGGCTAAACTTTTAAAACCTTTGTCTTAAATGTACAGATGTAAATTAAGCATAATAAATTAATCCAGAATGAATGTTTATGAACATTTATAGACAAATCACAGTCACTAAGGAAGTTTAGAAGGAATTACTCCAATATTTTGGTGCCTCACCCGCAATCCAGACTCAGGATAATTTTAGATGAAGGTGGGTGAAACCTTTGCTCACTTATTGATTTATTGAAAATAAAGTTATCAAATAAAAACTGATTGTTAAAATTAACAAAATGGATCTTGAGAAGCTTAAGAAAACGCGAGCTACATTGCGTACAGGAACAACTAAAATTATAAACAAACTGGAAACCGAAATTAAAAAAGTCACAGAGGACATAGACTCCTTGACAATTGAAGAACAATTGGCTCAGTTAATCGAAAAAGAAAAAAGTCTTATTGCACTTGATACTGACATAGAATCTGTTATAAAAATTACAGAGTTAGAGACTGAGATAGAAACTCGCGAAGAGTATCGCGAAAAAATAATTAGCATTAAAGTTAGAAGCAACAAATGTTTACAAAACATAAACGAAAAAACGCAACCGGCAATGATCTCCTCAAGTAACGGAGTAAATACTTCGAACGCAGGATACGCTAATAACAGTAACGCCCCAGGAAAAGCTAGCATTAAATTACCAAAACTGAACATAGAACAATTTGACGGAGATATATGTTCTTGGCCTTCCTTTTGGGCCCAATATAAATCAGCATTTCATGAGAACGAAACTCTCAATAATGTAGAGAAGTTCAATTATCTAAAATCTGTTCTTATATCCGATGCCGCAACAGCTATACAAGGATTAAGTTTGACTTCCGAAAATTACGAAAAGGCTGTAGACATCTTAGAAAGTCGGTTCGGTAAAAAAGAAATTATAATCGATGCTCATATGAATAAATTACTTAATTTAAATCCGGTTAGAAAGTCCAGCGATCTAAAATGTCTAAGAAAACTTTACGATGAATGTTTAATACAAATTCGCGGACTCGAAAGTCTTGGAATTGAAACCAATACATATGGATGTTTACTATTTCCGGTGTTAATAAAAACAATCCCAAAAGACTTGGTTTTAGAATTTGCCCGTCAGGAAAAACAAAACGAAAGTGAGAAAATAACGGATTTGATGACATTCCTTAAAAGGGAAATAGAAAATAGAGAAAGAACGGAAAATCTGACAAAACCGAACAATTCCGAAATTAATCTAAGAGAAAATACCGACAATAAAATATCCAACTATAAAAACAGAGAAAACTCATATAACTATCATAAATATAAACCTAAACCCTTTCAAACCCCTACAGCTGCACTGAACGCGATATCCAGAGAAACCTGTGTATATTGTGAAAACGAAACACACACAACTAATGATTGTACTAAATTTAAGATATCCGAAAGGAAAAACATTCTAAAACGTAAGGGTTTATGCTATTTCTGTTTAAAAAGGTCCCATATTGTGAAATCCTGTCGCTCCAGAGCTGAACTATGTCCCAAATGTAACAAAAAACACCACAAGTCTATCTGTGACACATTAGAATCTAAACCCGACAACGAAACTACAATAACTACCATGTTTCACAATCAACACGAACCGAAAGTGGAAAGTGATATGTTGTTATTAACTTGTGACGTATTAATTCATTGTAATTCTAAATCGAAAATAGCGCGTATTTTGTTGGATACTAGGTCTCAAAGAAGTTTCGTTTCGGAAAATATAGTTAAAGAGCTAAAACTCCCTATAATTCCTGAAGAAAATTTGAGTGTTTATCCATTTGGTTCTTCTAAACCAATTAAAAAATCCTACAAAGTTGTTAAATTGCTACTGCGAAATCTCACGAGCTCAGCGGAGATCGAAATTGAGGCACTTCAGACAGAAATTATTTCAACGGCGCCAGTGGCAATTCCAAATGAAAAAATACGAGAGCTGATGAGAGAGAAAAATTACCCCCTGGCTTACGAAAAGCGCGGTCAAGGTCAGATCGGAATTCTAATAGGCATAGATAATTTCGCCCGAGTGGCATGTGGAAAGCTTCAAAATTTAACAATCTGCTTCTACTCGAAACGGTATTTGGATATACAGTCGTGGGACAGGCTGAGAAAGATATAAACACCTCAGAGCAGAGTATTAATTCTCTGTTTATGCGTTGCGAAGCAGAATCAAGTGAAATATGTAATGAACTCCGAAAGTTCTTTGAGTTGGATTCTTTAGGCATAAATGAAAAGGAAAATTTATGCGCGTCTAAGGAAGTCTTAAAAAACTTTGAGGAAAATATAAAATATGAGAAGGGAAGATATGAGGTAAAATTACCGTGGAAGGATGAGGCGCAAGTACCTCATAATAATTTTGACCTCGCAAAACGTCGATTTAATAAACTAATGTACAGATTAAAAGAAGATCCTTGGCTGTATGAAAATTATAAGAATGTTATTTCAGAACAACTTAGGGAAGGGATTATAGAGGAATGTCAGGATGCTGAAATAAAATTGGAAAACTGTTACTATATGCCTCACTCTGCAGTTGTTAGAAAAAATAAAACCACAAGCAAAGTTAGAATTGTATACGATGCATCTTCCAAAGAAAATAAACAAAAATCCCTAAATGAATATTTACATCAAGGACCGAATTTAAACCCTAATTTATTGACTTTAATTTTAAAGTTTCGAGAACATAAAATTGCATTTTCATCGGACATTGAGAAGGCATTTTTGCAGATTGCAGTTGCACCTTCTGATAGAGATTATCTTCGTTTTCTCTGGACAGACAGAGATTTATTTGACACAAACAACATTAAAATTTTCCGATTCAGGAGGGTTCCGTTTGGCGTTACTTCAAGCCCTTTCCTCTTAGCTGCAACGATTAAACACCACATACAAAGATACAAAACAGAATTTCCAACGATAGTTGAAATGTTAGACAAAAATTTATACGTTGATGATTTATTCTTCGGAGGTAAAGATGCCAGTGAAGCGTACAATTTGTCAGTGAAGGCAGATAAACTATTAATGGATGCAGGAATGAAATTAAGAAAATGGAGAACAAATTCCAAAGATTTGAGCAAATTCTGGTCTGAAAATAACATGGAGATAGAAGATAATGAAGAGCCATCTAAGGTGTTAGGAATAAAGTGGGATGACAAATTAGATGTTTTACAATTAGAGATTAATCCCCTCTTAGACTCAATTAAGAATGCTAAAAACACAAAACGGTTCATTTTACAAACAGTAGCTAAAATCTTCGACCCATTGGGAATTTTATCGCCATATACAATCAGAGTAAAATGTCTCCTTCAAGATATGTGGGAAAGAGGAACAAGATGGGATGAGAAACTTCCTCAAGAATTGCAAGAAAAGTGGGTCAGCTGGTACTCCGAAATTGAAGATATTAAAGATCTTTCTGTCGAGAGAAGATACTTTACAGACGAAGTTCAAATGAACACGGATGCACTACAACTTCACGTGTTCTCAGACGCCAGTCCCAGGGCTTATGGCGCAATCGCGTACTTTAGGCAAAGGGATGCGAAGGCATTTAATACTACTTTTGTAATGTCAAAGGCGCGAGTCGCCCCATTGAAACGACTGACCGTACCCAGGTTGGAACTCCTAGGAGCAGTAATTGCAGCTAGAATTGCCAAATACCTTGAAGATATTTTCAAAATAGAGAAATGCAACATCTATCTTTACACGGATTCGTCAATAGTTCTGCACTGGATTAAAGGCACTTCGAGAGAATGGAAACCATTTGTAGCTAACAGGGTCATCGAAATAAAAACGAATTCTGATCCACAGAACTGGAACTACTGTAAAGGAAAAGAAAACCCAGCAGATTTGCTCACAAGAGATGAATCAGTTCAAAGATTGAAGAACAGTAACAGGTGGTTCAGAGGACCAGACTGGTTGGCATTACCGGAAGAACTTTGGCCATCAAGCATAGCAGATAAAGTAACATCAGAAGAAGTGCTAGCAGAAAAGAAAACGGTCAAAATAGAAATCTGCCATCAGTTAGTCTGCAACACCATCCCTAATAATGACCCAATCCTAAATATTGAAAACTACAGTAAACTGTCAAAGATGTATCGAATCACTGCTTGGATCAACAGATTTGTTTATAATGCGAGAAATGATACCAAAAAATCCGGTCCATTAACTGCAGATGAACTGCGTATCGCTGAAATTTATTGGGTAACACACACTCAGTCAATACATTTTAAAAGTGAGATTAACTCATTGAAAGAAGGAAATTCAGTTGACAAGTCATCATGTCTATACAATTTAAATCCAATTTTTGATTCGAATGAAATTATAAGCTTAGGCGGAAGACTACAAAACTCCGATCTGGAATTACACGAAAAACATCCATGGATAATTCCCAGCAAGTCAAAATACACCGAATTACTAGTAATGAACGCTCATTTAAAGGTCTATCATTCGGGAGTAGCTGATACTTTGGCGGAAGCAAGAAGTAAATTTTGGATCCTTAGAGGAAGACAAGTAGTTAAATCTATCTTGAACAAATGCTTAACTTGCAAACGATTTAGAATACGTTCTGGTACACAAGTAATTGCACCTCTGCCAGCGGACAGGATCCTGAAATCCTTTCCATTCGAGATCACAGGAATCGATTTCGCTGGTCGCCTCTTTACAAGAGATGATAACAGGAAGCATTATATATTACTGTGTACATGCGCAGTCACACGTGCAATTCACTTAGAATTAGTATCTAATTTGACCACCGAAACATTCTTATTAGCTTTACGAAGATTCATCGCCAGACGTGGATTGTGTTCAACTATCTACTCCGATAACGCGAAGACGTTTAAGCGATCAAACCTTGATTTAAAAGAGATATGGAATAACATCAATTCATCGGAAGTAAGCGATTTTTTCGGAAAAACAGGTATAAATTGGAAATTTATTGTGGAAAGAGCTCCCTGGTGGGGCGGGTTCTGGGAGAGATTAGTAAGATCAGTCAAAACAATCCTACGCAAAGTTATCGGAAAATCGTCCCTATCTGTCGCAGAACTAGAAACCATATTAACAGAGATAGAATCTATAATTAATTCCCAACCAATCACATATTTATATGAAGATCCTGCAGAACCATCACCATTGACGCCAGCTCATTTTTTAACAGGAAGACGAATAACGTCATTACCACCAGTAAAACTGAATGAAAACCTCATGACAACCAGAAAGACATTAACTAAACGTTATAACTACCGACAAAGACTGTTGGATCATTACTGGGAAAGATGGAGAAAAGAATACTTAATGAACTTAAAATCGGCCAATTGTGCACCTTCTGCTGCAGCATCACAAGACTTCAAAGAAGGTGATGTGGTACTTTTGGGAGACACTAAGCTACCCAGAAACATGTGGAGCATGGGTAGAATCCTTGAAGTGTTTCCAGGTAGAGACGGAAAGGTGAGAGCATGCAGCGTAAAAATCAAATCAGGAACAATTAAAAGACCTGTACAGTTGCTGTTTCCATTAGAGCTAAGAGACTGATTGAACTGCGAACTTTAATTGTGTTTTATATATATATTAGAGTGTAATTTGTGTAACCATTATTTCATTATTTGTATTTTAACTTTTATTTAGTATTTAGATGAAACTTAATTTCATCGGGGGGGAAGATGTAGAATCTTGTGACTTTCCCCCTGGAAGAGAAAATTTCTACGCGATTGCAGCGCCACTGTAAGTATGTTTTTTTTAGTATGTTTCACGAGAGAGAGAACCAGATGTATTGGCAGACAGGCATGTTCGCCTGTAGCATGGCTAAACTTTTAAAACCTTTGTCTTAAATGTACAGATGTAAATTAAGCATAATAAATTAATCCAGAATGTATGTTTATGAACATTTATAGACAAATCACAGTCACTAAGGAAGTTTAGAAGGAATTACTCCAATAAAAAATAAATAAATACATAAAAATAAACCAACTTTAATTCTAGTAAAAGTAAGTTTCCTTCTACCTCAAAATAAGTCTTATAGTCTTCCAAATAAAAGTAAAATCACACCCCAGGCACTGAGCGAATTATGCCTTTCTCAGATGTTGGAACTATCTTATCTTATTTATCTGTCTTATTTATCTATCCTATCTTATCTTATTATTATCGTATATGTTCCTCTTATCGAACTAAAACGTCAGTGGTTACGATTCTCCTTTCCTGATCGCCGTTGCTCCCCCGACTGCCCAAACGCACCCGTTGGGTCTCAGCTGTACCAAAGATCCAATTATGTTGATGCTGCATGAAAGACTTAATATATGCAATTACAACAGTAGTTTAAATAATTCTGGCATCAAGTTCTCTAAGATTATGGTAATATTCTGAATTCCTCAACCCTGATAGTCGTTGCTTCCCGCTTGCCCAAACGCAACGATTGACACAGAAAGAGAAGGGTACACTAACTTTAAGAGACTCGTTAGAGACGTGCGTTGAAAAGCGTAACCATTATTTTAAAAATGAACAAAAAAAATGTATGAACTTTTTTAGGAAATGGTTTGTAATCTGATTTATTTCTTTTTATTTATTGGCATCCTTTTTAATAAAGTTGATGGCCATTGCAATATTAGTTAAAAAAGTGACTTCAAGTCATTATTAAGTATAAGTTATTGTACATAGTAAGTAAAAAATTATTTATATATTCCAGTGGCATAGGCAGAAATTTTTCTGGTTGGGGGGGGGGGGGATGGTTACGACTACTGCAAATGATGTATTGTAATGTGTTGTATATATATATGATGTGTATACGTGAAGAAAATGCATTTTGTATGACAAAAAGACTGGGGGGGATGGGGATTATACCACCCCCCTCCAGTAGCCACGCCACTGATATTTTCATATATATTAGTAATAAATACATTGCTTTATAGTAACAATCGTTCAGTTGTTGTTGTGTTTTTTAAGGCAAACCTGCACGTGGGGTAACTGCCTAGGATGGGGGGTGCCTTGGTAGGAGGACTTTCTAAGGGGAAAGTAATCGTTCAGACACATATATATGGATTTATAAATATATAATAAATCCATCTGTAACTATTATTAATTTCTCTTCAGAACAATCGAGACGACAGCCTACTGGATTAGGGTCTCAGTTAACAAAAATCTCAAATCAAATCAAATTATTAATTTTAATTACCAAAAGACAAGAAAAAAAAAAAAGAGAACAAACTGCACAATTAATTGGCCATGTAACCATGCTTAAAAACTTCTAAGTGTACATACATAATATATAATAAATACATTTGTGCCAATTTTTCATTTCAATTACCAAAAGAAAAAAAAAAAACGAGAACAGACTGCACGATTAATGAATAGGCAGACGACCCTTGCTTAAAAACGTCTAAGCACTTTTCCCCATGAACCCATTTTCTAATGCATTTCTCCCTGCGCGGGCGCGTGTTTTCCCCTATCAAACTGCCCAGCAAACACACTACTGCCCGCAAAATGACGGCAAGGTACCCGCCGTGCTGGCAAAGTGCCGCATGCCGGGAGCACAGTACATTGCCGTTAGTTTAAAGTCACTGGAATACCAATGCCTGAAAAATGCATATGCGCCAGTACATTGCCAGTAATGGCGAAATGCCTGTCGCGCCCATGTGTCTAAAACATGCACAGCATAGTTAAAGGCGTGGTACTGTTTAAAATGTACCGGGCCAGCACTTTTTAGAGGTAATGTGCCAGTAAATATTTCGTAGTGTTAGCATAAAATTTCGTTATTTCATTTAAATAAATGGGACCTATATCAGATGTCGGCCCGAGGCCGCACGTTGGCTTAATCAAACTCTGATAGGCGTTCATATTATATTATTGGATGTGGGGGGGTGGTGAATTAGTTCATATTGGACTTTCATATTTTAGTACTAAAACTAAAATAATACAAACAAGTTCAATATGGTATAAAAATATTCACTACACCTACAGTGAACCCCCTACCCCCACCCGCTGTATTAGGCGCGTATGTACAGAATTATAAATTTTATTCGTAAAATCTGTATACTTTATATTAATTTTTTTATAGTTTGTTGAATCTTTCCTGAAAACAAAATTGATGACTTTTTCCTATGCAGGGACGTAGCCAGGGTGGGTGTCCTGGGGGCTTGACACGCCCCCCCCCCTCCCCCGAAATTTTGAATTTTTGTTTATTGGATGTCAAGTAAATTTCATGCAATTATGTGAGACATCTTAAATTTAATGCATTTTAAATCAAGCATTTTAACTTTAAATTTTCTTCCCATTTTTAACTACTCTGTCTTTCAAAATTTTGTATTACGCCTTTTTCGACATATTTAATTTCAATTAACTGTTTATCTATCTATGCTTAAATTATTCTATCGTCCTTTGTTCCATGTCAATAATAAGTCCGTTACATTTCTTTAGCTTTGCTAGCTGTTAATAAACATATGTTTCTCATGCAGAACATTTGCATTTTATTTATACGCATCTATGCTTTATGTCTTTCTATACGCGTACATCACTTTATTCCTTTCCTTTCATTACCAAATATGGACATGGCCTCACATCAGTTAAAAATACAGCTGAAATAATTTTCTATCACACGGGTTTACTGTAATTTTGGCTGCGTTTATCCTCAATAATTTGGTGCCGAGCGCTTTGTTATGTCTTCCCATTCTCTCTGTTGACTAGGAATATTCTGCGGTTTTTCGGCGTCTTTAATAATGAATATATTATTGGCTCTCGTTTGGGCGTTCTTTAAATATGCCAAGTTTAACTTTCTCGCCAACCTCCTGACCATTCTTCCACTGAATTTGACTTCCGTATAATGCTGCAAATAATACTCGCTGGCATCCTTCATTCCTGCTGAACTTATACTGACCGCCCTTCTACATAAGTTCTGGACATTTTAGTGCTATGTATTGGCGGAACTCTTCACTACTGCCTTTTTTAAAAATTGACTGCTGATTGTTTTCGCTGTTTCTATCTCGTTAACGAAAGACATAGATGCGCTTCTTTTGCTGTGTTTTATTTCTGCGAGGTGCCAATGCTCTGAACATACGGATACTTCAGCCGTCATGTGTGTTATCACAGCCGGTTATTTATTTTTCTGTGGCGGACAGCTTTAGACGACTATAGACCTAGTCGAAATAGTTTCAGACAACTAATCAGAGATCATCATTTGGAACAGTTATTTATATAAAACTATTTCAATGATGATATCTTGTTGGTTCATAATACATTTCGAAGCCCTTGGATTTTATGTGAAAGAGTTGGGAAAATAACAGGTAAATTTTAAGTTTCACTTTTTTTAATATATATACTCTCATAGTATGTTTTAGTGTATAAAAGTGTTTTCCTCCGTAAAATTTAAGTCATGTAGTATACAGCAGGTAGATATAGGAATTTCTTTTCAGAATAGCTTTGATCTAAAGAAAATTTATAATAAACAAAATGTTACCCTAATGTGATGTGTAACAATAGTGCAACTTTATTTATTATTACTTCCTGTAAGATTTTGATTTATATATGTATATATATAAACTCTGCTATTCGAGCCTTGTCAGGGGGGACCCCTGAACCCCCTAATTTTTTAATTTCATTATTGCCATATTAAAACGATATTAATCGAGTATGTCATTTTATCTTATCTTTCGTGTATTTCGCCTGGTCACCCTGTGTTGAAATTTTTATGATTGTAACCAGGGACGTACCCAGAAAAAAATTTCGGGGAGGGTCCAAACGGTGAAAAAGGTAGGATTTTCCACGAAAAGACTTCATCATTATTACATTGTTTGCAAAAACTGAAATTTCGGGGAGAGTCCGGACCACCCTCCTGGGTACTGCCTTAAATGTAACCTATTTATAGATAAATACATGGGATGCCTATTCACAGCTTACGGAATATTGTAACAATTCGGACAATTTTCAATAAAGGGGGGGTGAGAGATAAAATGACATAGTCATTAATTACACACATATATATATATATATATATATATATATATATATATATACTAACCGTAAAGTACTATAGCTCATTTATAAAATCTCTGACTCTTGAAATATTGAAATTAAACTGTTTATAAATGATTTTATGTTGGTTCTGAAATGTGTTACCGCCTCTCTTATAAAAAAATCTTAAGCGACTGCAAATTTGTAAGAATTGCAGTTTATGAAAACTGCACACAATTATGATCACTAATGATAGGCGCACATAATTTGCAAACGATTGACCAACGGATTTTGCTGTTTTTATCTTTCATTTATGTTTTATCTTTTAAAATGTTACACCCTTAAGGAATGTTTTTCTTTTGCGGGGTGGGGCTGGGGGTTGATGAATAAGCCCCTTACCTCAAATCCGCCACTGGCTCGTATTTTAATTATGACAGCATTACTGTAAATAGGCACTAATCCGGTACCGTGCCATTATATTGCAGTCACTATTAAGATACCAGGCCAGTGCCTTT
The DNA here is from genome assembly GCA_038373885.1 of Cheiracanthium punctorium. Classification (NCBI taxonomy): domain Eukaryota; kingdom Metazoa; phylum Arthropoda; class Arachnida; order Araneae; family Cheiracanthiidae; genus Cheiracanthium; species Cheiracanthium punctorium. Next base: position 468,428 of record JAWZYV010011967.1, on the reverse strand, counting down.
ATTTTTAATAATAGCCGGCACCCGGCCGTTTTACCCCGCCAGCAGGCGTGTGTTTGCTGGGTGGTTGGTAGAAAAGTCTAAGTTTTTCTATTAGGATTCCATCTGCCCCTATCCGCGCGTCGGCCGATGTGGCGGTGATGTGTGTGTAATTGAAAGATTTTTGCCATGAACCGTGTCGCTCGACTGATGTGATTCAATAGAACCGGATCGGGGATCCGTGCTGATGTATTCAGATGATTCAGTGTGTTGTGTTTTTAAATCTAAAAGATCGCCGGTGGCGACTTATTCTAAAAGCTTTTTTTTTTTTTGGGGGGGGGGCTACTCAATGGATGCTGTTTAATGTGTTGTGTCATTCATCTCATGTGCCCTGTGTAATGTCAACCATCATCATCTTTTGTTCCAATAAACTACAGAAAAGGTACCTACTTTGTCTTTCTTGTCTAAAAATATAGTCAAATCAATGACTTCTACTGTGCAATTTAAGTGACATGTACTTGAACTCTGCTTGAACTTTATTTTTTAGACAAAATCAAGTGACTATTTAATTTCAGTCAATGACTTTGAATTTTGAAATTTTTTGTTTGTTAAATATACTTAATAATTTCACCCCAGTGGATTCCCCATGCAGAATTATTTTTCACTTTCGTTCTCAAAATCCTGGGAGGGGTAATTACCCCCCCCCCCGTAAAACCGCCAATGACTAGATCAAGTGGCGCCATCATCTAATAATATTTGAAAGTTTTTTTCAGAAATAGAATTAAAGTGATAGTCGGGGATTTTTCAGTGGCGGCTCGTGGGATACAGCAAGTACAGCCGGGCTGCACTTGAAATTATCAGCACATACTTTAAAATAATTTATTCTACTAATTTTCCTAAATTCAGATTAGAATTGTGGAATTCCTACGGTAAATAAAAAAAATCTCCGAAAAAAACCAAACAAAAAAAAACGTATTGTGGCCGGATCGCTCATTCAGAAAAAAAGCACTTTAATCTTCCCGCAAGTCAATTGGGAAAATCTTTGGTTCAGCCCAGAGCGCTGAAAAGAAAGTTGGCAGCACCGTTGCCATGACAACGACTACGTAAGCAGCCTCTCCGGCATAGGGAGTATGCAGCTTGCAGCTGATACAGCCGAAGTAAGATTTTTTAACGGCGGCTGAACTTGAGAATCGACTAACTGATTGCCTCGGACTCGGACGAGAAGTGAGGGAAGGGGGTAAGGGGAATATATGTTTGGAAAACTCTCGACTTTATATCACTGAATTTATCAAGAATGTAAGCCTGAATAGACGCTTATGAATGGACAATTACCCATCAAAGCAGTATTGCTTTTAAGTAAGCAAGAACTGGCATTTAGAGGACATGGCGAGCGAGAAAATTCTTTAGACATGGAAAATTTTAAAGAGCTTTTAAAATTATTGATATCTGAATTAAAACAACGCCTTTTTATGGGGACATCACTGACCGATTCGCATGTTTAAAAGAAAGGAGGATTGATTTGACTTATAAAAAATAAGGAAGTTTTCTTTTTTTTTCTTTTCTTCTCAAGTTATCGTTACAAAAGAAAATTCTAAGGAAACTTCGAATCAGACACGGATTAATGCAATTTTGAGGATAAGAGCGGCTGGCTGAAATTTATGTCCATTTTATGGAAGTAAAATAGGATCTCTTACATTTTTTATGTAATTTTTTTTTTTTTCTTTCCTCGGTGAGGGTCTAATCCGCCAGCTTTCGAATTCAGTAACTAAAATTTTCCAATCCTGTCCGGAGGAAAGGGGGGGGGGGGCTCATATGCTTCCGGCTGCACTAACAGTTTTGACCACGGGCCGCCACTGGGTTTTTTTAATGCTAATTATTAAATATATATGCTTGCCTAAACTGATTAAAATGCTTTCTATCATATGCTATTTGATAACGTTTAAAATATAAGTTTTAATCTTATAAAAAAATGCTTAATTTAATTGAAAAAAAAAAAGACAATCACATAAAAAATACATTGGAACATTAATATAAACATGCGTGTACCCAAACTTTAAAATATTTTTAATCGAAATTACACACATTGAATAGTGATAAATTAACACTATTAGGAAAATTGAAAGACAAATATAAAAAAGCTTCAGCAATTTTTTTTTTTAAACTCTCACTCATTCGGAAAAAACACTTCAGTTTTTGTAATTTTAATTAAGAATCTATTAAAAGGTAAATGAATTTTATACATGTATATTTATTTATTCATTTATTTACATTAATTTTTTAAAGTTACACAAATTTTATTCTAATCTTTTCTTTTCCATTTTGCTGTATTTTTTCTTTTAATTTCACAAAATTAAATATTTCCCCATAAGATGAAACACATATTTTAAAATAGAATGTATGGTAAAAAGCAATTTTAACCAGTTTAGGCAAGGATATCACAGACAGCACATAAGCTTAAATCAAGTTTGACATTTCTTTGAATTTGACGCATTAATGCAAGCTTGACAGTTCAACTCATTCTAAGCTGGCAGCAAGCTTGCAGGAGTCAAGTTGAATTTTCAAGCTTAAATACAGTCGATTTAAGCTTGAAAATTGATACTCGCGTGATTTTTCCTTTTTAAAGGAGAGCGTTGATGGCGTCATCTGTGAAAGAGAATGGACATTAATTGTCTAGCGTCCTTTAAATTTGCTGAAAGTTCGTAAAAGATGTGTTTTATTTTTATTACCAGTGCCATATATATTACCGGCAAGGCAAACGGGGCAACTGCCCAGGGCCTACAGATTTTAGGGCCCAAAAATCTTACATCTTACACTTTTGTAATTTTAAAATAAAATTACAAAGGATAAAAAAAAAATCAGAAGTTAAATAATTTTTTTAATTATAAAGTATGAACAATGAAAATAATTCAAATTTACATTTGTATAAATTAATTGAAACTTATTTTTAATTCTTCGAAATGCTCTATATTGATATAGCATACCAATATGTAGGAAAGTAACTAACCACATTTGTAAAGAGAATTTTTAGCGTTAAAAAATAGCAAAATTTTTCAATTATTTGTTATTTTAAGAAATATTTACAAAAATGACTAAAGTGTTTGTATTCCATACATGTTAGCAACTGTGATATAGCATTTCGAAGTAACGTTTAACTATCTGTTTCTTTCATTTCAGATTACTTAACACAAAATTTGTGTTAAGTAAACCCATTCTATATTTCCAAATATGGAAATTCTTCAAAATAAAATACAATTATACTACGAAATTGATTTCAAAATCAGTCGTTTGTCTCGATTTTGGCCAGCAGTATTGCTTCATGAGTGTTGCGGTACTGAAAGTGTTAAAACGTGTTTTTTTAATTTAATTTATTTTAATTTAATTTATTTTGATGCATCCCATGGAAAAATAAAAGAAACAAATAACAGATCGCCCACTTATCGATTTGGTGAGAAAACAGTGTGGTAAGTCACTTCAAACTTTAGTCATAGCTGCACAAGGCTGCGGTGGCGGAATGGATAGCGTGCTCGACTGCTAAGCCAAAGGGCCCGGGTTCTATCTCAGCGACGAACACTCGATGGAAACAGATTAAATTAAATTGAAATTTCAGCATAGAGGGGGAAAATGCGTGAAAAAGTAAATTATGTGGGACGCGTTAGCCCGCGGGCGCCCCGTGTATTTAATAAAATTTTTTTTGGAAAATTTTTTAAGCTTGAAATGTCAAGCTTAATGCAAGCTGGGCAAGTGTAAACTAGAACACTTGATTCAAGCTTGAATCAAGCTTACACGATTGGAATTTTCAAGCTTAATTCAAGCTTATTGACTTGATAAATCAAGCTTGCTGCAAGTTTGCTGTGCTGTCTGGGATATTATTTGTAATGATTAAAAAAATCTTATCACTACAGTTTATGAGAATATACGAGATTATTTTTATACTTATGAGAAAAAGATGGCAGCACCTGGGGTTGATATCTGACACCATTGCATATCAGCGATAAATTTTTGCCATTGAATTTCTTCAAATAAGATCGCGTTTATGCATTTCATTTGAATATCGGTTTGTTGTCGTCTGACAAAGTGATTGAACTGTGGGAGGGAAAGTGTTCGTTTCTGAGAGGATTGTTGGCGTTTCATTTGAATTGGGCCCTAAAGCTGCTCTGCTGCTGATGTCACATTGTTTCCATGTGCTGTTTCTCCCAGTATGGGTGACCTTGTAATAGTATGCTTCATGCATCATGACTTGGATACAAATACTAGCTTAAAGCTTTGATGCCTGGCTTGCTTGTTTTTTTTTTTTCCTTTTTTTTGTATTTTATGCTGTAAAGTTAATTATAGAGTTTGCCGTCGTCTTTAACGTGCACCTTATAATGTATAAAAGGATGCTTTATAATCATAGTGTGGAATATTATAAGTTTTTTTTTTTTTTTTTCTGTGAAATATTTCCCAGTAAAGAGCTGGATGAAGGACTGGGATGCTACCAAGATTTAAAAATAAAACTGATTTTACCTTATAAAATAACTCTAATCATTTTTAAAATTTTACACTGTCATCTATATTGAGCTAGCTTTTAAACCATTTCTACTGCATGTCAACTCTGCTGAAGTATAATATTTTAGATGTTAGTGCTGACAGACATGTAAAGAAATTATTAAACTTTTAACGTTTAATTCAGTCTGTTCTGACATGCCTTTTTTGGTACTGACTTTCAAATAGAAAAAGCTTTACTCAACAAAGTGCAATATTTATATTTTCAAATCAATACAAGTAAAATTTTGGTTTGGAACTACAATATAAAGTTGTTCCATGTTTCTACGAAAATTTTTTTAAGATATGAACTTAACAAGGTTGTCATATACAGATATTAAGTAAACAGGGAAAAGCTTTAGTCAACAGTGTAATACTTTAATTTTCAAATCAATACAAGGAAAATTTTGGATTGGAACTACAATATAAAGTTGTTCCATATTTCTATGAAAACTTTTTAAAGATATGAACTTAACAAGGTTGTTATATACAGATGTTAAATAAACAACATGAAAAGCTTTAGTGAACAGTGTAATACTTTAATTTTCAAATCAACACATGAAAAATTTGGTTTAGAATGATGATAGATAATATTTCCATGTTTCTACAAAAACAAACAAAAAGGCTGAAAAAGATACTAACAAAGGTATTTGCTGACACAAAGGAATTTGTGTTACATATAATATTTATGGATGAACATTTTTTTTTCATTAATTAAACTGAGAGCAATTAATATAACATAATAGTCAATTATGTTATATTAATAGTCAATTTCTAGAGAAAAATACAAGATCCCTGGTTATTAGGGATGTAGCCAGTAAGTTAACATTTCATTACAGACTTAATTACCAGTTTAAGTCAACATGTTATGACCCTCCTGAAATTATGATGAAATTTCAAATAAAACAGACAGAAAATACTATGGTAAATCCTATCACAGGACAAATTATTAGCACCACAATCTTTAATATATTTGTCTAGTAACTTGAATTTTTTAGATAAATGAGTCCAGTAAAAGCAGAAAAACATATATAACACAAGATAGTAATTTAAAATGACTGGCAAGAGTAATTGTTGAAAGAACAGGTACACATACAGGGCCGGATTTAGGTGAGGCAACCAGGGCTGTAGCCCCAGTGCCTCCAAATGAAAGGGGCCCCCACAAAAGACATTTTTACATAAAATTTCCTATCGAATGTAATTAAAAAATAGCGTAACGACATTTATTGCCAAAGGGGTCAGATGCAATGCAACTGCTGCTTTACACTCTTTTTGCATATTACTAGTACTCAATGTAATCAGCTGCAAGCCATATCAACATCACATTAAGAGTGCAACATCAGGCGACAAGTATAGATTACTTTTTATGTAAATAATTGATTTGATTTTGAAAAAACAACCGATTATCTGCATGAGCAATCTAGGCAGAAGGGGGGGGGAGGTCCTTCAATGGCTGTCTTTCTAAGGGATCCTGACTCCTATTTAAGATAAGTTCTGGAGAAAAACACCTTTTATGTACATAAAATCTACCACCACTGCATCCCTGCCAACTCTCCCGGATTTTCCGGAAGACTTTTTCTACTACTAATTTTTTCTTTGCATTTAAGTTTAAAATATGTCCAAACTTTTAATGTAAATAAAGCTGTTTAAAGATAATGGTGAAAAATCTTCCGGAAAATCCGGAAGAGTTGGCACCACTGGGAATCAAGCTGGAGACCACTAGGCTATGAATGAAAACTTAGCCTACTTCCCCACATAGGCTACCGAAAAAAATGTTTGATTTGTTTGAAAAATAATTAGGGATCTCCACTCCTTTTTTGCCCTAGGGCCTCCACATCTCTAAATCCGGCACTGTACACATATAAAATGTAATTATGAATGAAATAGACATTTATGAGCTATGTAAACGCAGGGGTAGGTGTGGTCTTTAATAACCTTTTTTCAAACATGCAAAAAGATTATATTAAAAAAATGAATATATATTTCTCCTCATAGAGGCTTTTTATATTATACTGAAATAAAATTAGCCAAAACTCTATTATTAATAATTAAACATTTAATACTAACATTCAAATAATCATTTAAGAATTACTCTGTATTTATGCAGATTTATGCCTTAATTTGAGTACTTATAATTCATTTTAATCAATAATATTAAAAATATAACAAATTCTGCCCTTTTAAATTAGAGAAATTACATGTTATAAAGTTCATTAGCAGTTGTCAATAAATGTTTCATCAAAAAGGCAGATTTTTTACGTAAACTTGAACCTTAAAAATAAAATTCAACTTGGCAAAAATCATAATAAACATAATTTAATTAACATAAATCTGCAAAAAAATTAATTAAATAAAAAAATAAAAGTCAACATTTAATCATACAGCATGGAGATTTAAATAAAGAAATGCTTAAGAAAAAATAATCATTTCAAAAATTGAAATTGGATTGCTTAAGATAACTTTCAGGATAATTTTCCCCTTTGTTAAAAAAAAACTTCAGAATTCCAGCTATCACTTTCTAAAGGTACCTGGAATTCCAGGTTTACTCAGACCACAAACATCCCTGGTAAACAGTGTAACAGATAAATTAAAAATTATTCAGAAAAGCTTCTAAAATGTTAAAAGAAAATTCTGACACTTTTTACAATACACAATGTGTTAGGAAATGCTTTTATTTAAAATCACAACATCTGTGGATTGAAATGCAAAACTATTTTAATTAAAGTTTGATTAAACACGTGAAATAATCATGGAATAGTAAATAGGTAAAGTCTAAAAACCCAGAAAATTTTAAGTATGAAAACTAGAAATTTTAATTTGAAAAATATACAAATAGCTAAAAAGACTAGAGATTAAAATAATCCATCTTATGAACTTTCTAATCTTAAACAACTCTTATGCCAATTTTTTAAAAATTGCTCAACAATATACTAACAAAGGTATTTACTAACAACAAATGAATTTTCTTTACATACATTTATGGATGAAATTTTTTTTCATGAATTAAACTGAAATCAATTAATATAACATAAGTAATAATAAATTTATAGAGAAACATGCAAGATCCCTGGTTATTAGGGATGCAACCAGTAAGTTAATATTTAACTTAATTGCAGTCTATTGAAATATTACCAGTTTAATTAAGACAACATATTATGTGACACAAATGCAATTATGATGAATTAAAGCGTTGTTTAGCTGTCGTCAATCTAATATAAAATAGAAAAAGGAAATTTTTAAGAACATACTTAAATATTAACAAAAAAATTTAACATCAAATATATTCAATAGATGATTAAAAAGTAAAGGTAATTCATAATTATCTCTAGGGGTTTGAAGCACAGTAAAAAAGACTAAGATGAATTCAGCAAACAAAAACATTTGAAAATATGGAGAAATTTTCAGAGGTAAAAATTGTAGTAGAAACTGGAAGTTGTAGTAAGCTGTTTCAGAAGCACATAGTGCCACAACAAATCCATTTGTGAAACCACATATAAGAGAGCCAAAATCCATAACTTAGTTACAACACCATTGTGTTAAATGCCACATTCTTTATTTAATTTTTTTTTTTTTTAAGAAAAAGGAACTAGACAGCTGTATCGAAATAACAGGGTGGTTACAGAAATTGAGAAAAAAGTTCCCCGATTTTTTTCTCTGATATTCCCACACCCAACGACGACCAAATTACTGTGACAGTAATAAATACCAGATTCCAGAGTAGAATAAGGGGACCGTGATCATAATGACCAAGAAATTCTACCCTCTTGGTGAAAAGAACAATTGCCAATCTAGCACTAGGGAGTAGGAAGAATAGTAATCTAACCCATGTTCCCAAATGAGGAATGAATTCCTCAAAATTACGGGTATTACCATATAACAGGTATTGACTCTAATGAATTGTTACTTTTGAATATGACTCATTACTGGATCACCCACATGCAGAAGTTTTAACCCAAAAAGAGTGTTTCATATTCATATGTCTGATTGATTCACATACCCATATGATTCATATGTCTGGTTTTTTGTATGATACTTTTCTTAGTACGAGCAAGGCCTCCGAGACAGGAGAAAGAATCCCTACGTTCTATGGGCCTGGGCACTGGTTTTGATCAGCTGTTGATAGTAGATGGGATTTTGTCTTTCTACCGTTAATGCTGCGGTGAAGTGATTTAATATTTTCGCACAAAAATTGCGTATTTACAAATAAATTTCACTTCCTTTTCTCAAGTATTCTTCAGATACTTTGTTAACCATAATTAATAAATTTTCAGATTAAACTAGAATGTTTTTTCATGCAAGAAGTACACTGAATGTTATTGCATATGTTGAAACGTACTGCATATTTTAGCTATAATAAATATTAACTGAACCTAATAGCTTTAAATAAACATAGTTTATGACATATTCATACATATATTTATTCAAACATAAATACATACGTACATTAACTACAGAACCCTAGAAAACAATTTAACTAATCACATACAAAAATTAATAAAAACTCTAGAGTATTTTATGAAACAGCTAAAACTGGAAGAATGGAGTATCTTAAAAATTCACATAACGTAGACTATTATGTTTGAAATTTTTATAAATCTTTTTTAAGATTAAAATAGTACTTACAGTTGGGCTGAATAAACTTGTTAATACAGACAGCTTGCGTTTTAAAGATTTCGAATATGCGTGTGAATCATTTTCAACTTTCGAATAATTATTAAGAAATATATTAATAAAAATCCAAATACATTTAGATAAATGATGAGTTTTTAAAGTACCGTATTCACAAAGTTCACTAAGAATACACATATCTTCTCATTTCTGTTCAGTTAAATCTTTATGTTAAGTAATTTCATTATGTTAAGTAATTATGTTAAGTAAGTAATTTCCGCTCATTCGGTGTGCTCAAGATTTCTTCAAAGTCTTGCAAAATCAAGGTAAATATTTTGTAAACTATCACAAAAACTTTTACAACATCGCTGTGAGGACAAGTCATATGTCCTTTATCAACATCTAAAAACCATTGTTCTTTCGTAGCAGCAGAAAACTAGCAAATCATCGCTTTCGAACTGGTCAGGAAGTTTCTGCAAGAAGCACAATTTATTTTTGATGATATTTTAAAAGCAGCATATCCAGAAAGATAGATAAACACTGGTAGCAATCTTTCTTCCTCTTCATTTAAATTAATATCTATTCCTGATACATCAATATCCGAAGTAGGTTCGATATCATCAATAGTTTCTTACTCTTTAAAATCCCCCAAGAATTCTTTTAATGAGAAAGATCCAAATCGTTTTGAATGCAAATTAATTAAGCTCTTTATTCTTAATTTTTTTTTCACTCTCTGCAAAACCTGTTCAACTGAAATATTGAAATTTCCTCCACTCATAGCTCTATATTGTCCAAATCTGCCTTCTAACTGATCGGTTTGATATTTTCCTGTTAAAATATACTTCACTCCCTGTTGTAATTGATCTTCAATAATTTCCATAATTCCTTTTGTCGTGTGTATGAAAGAAAAAGAATGTTTCGAGAGTAAATTTTCGACTTTTACGACGCTTATATTTTGTTGGAAATGTTTGCCATGCTTTTGCAAGCACTCTAATACATTTCTTAAATATTGCATTCTAATGTCTACCAGTGAAGTGAAACACTATTGCAGTCTAGTTTTTGCGTTCCTTTATTGGGAGTTTTGATATTCATAATCTTCCACCATTTATAATGATGATCTCAAGAAACTGAATAGTCCCCTCACATTTTTTTCATCAATCACTTTCAAGGCATGGCTGTTAATTTCATAAAATTTTTAATGAAAGATTTACACTTTGTCTTTCTAAGTTAGACGGGAAGAGAGACTTATGTGCTAGCTTCGAAGCATACTTTATAATTCTGGATTTTTCTTTCAGATAAATATGCCTTAAGTGCTGAAATAAAGCTTTTAAAACTACGTTTCTGTCATGAAAAGAGGGGAAAATAAATGAAATTTCTTCTGTTTCTTGGTTGATCCAGTTGTTTCTAATTGCTTTTAATAATGTAGAGAGTCAAATAAGAGAAACATGAAGCATGAATTATCTATTGGATGTGGTATTTTCGGGACCAAAGAGCCACCAGACATTGATGACAGCATATTTCTATTTACCCTGTTATTATCTGATATTATGGTTAATAATAGGTAACCAGAATCATGGAGCAATTTTATGATATTTTTTGTCATTTTTAATAATTCTTCTAAATTCATATGTGTGACCGGAAATAATCTAATTACATCTTTATTACTTGAATATACAGATGTCAGCATAAAACACTGAATACTTGTAGCTTTCATTCCTTTTTTATTCATTGCAAATCCTTGTATACTTCCAGATACATATGCAATGCTTGGTCTTATAATTATTTCATCTAATAGTAGATTTACAACGCCTTCATTTGGAGCAATTTTTTTGCACTTTACTAGTAAATAGCTGCGGCTTTCCATGCCTTTAATACTCGATTTAGCGAACATACAGACGAAAGTTTTCTCAAGTTCCGCTCATGTGGTAAAATTAGAATATTAGTTTCTAGAATTTCTGTGTAAAATTTAGGCGAATAGATATAAATTGAAAAAGGCCCATCCAAGCAAAGCGGGGCTGTATCCCCTTGCATTAGGACTTCTTTCCTGGAGCTCTATCTGCTCATAAAAAAATTTGTACCTCTCTATATCGTCCCCTTTTTCTTTCCTATCATTTATAAATTTTCCAAAAGTATCTAATACATTTTCTATATTTATTGAACATATGTCATTTTCAATTAAATTCTTTAAGTACGAAAATAAGTTATCTACTTGAGATAGCTTAGTTATGATGCCACATTTTCTTTTTTCAAATACTAATCCAAAAATTTTATTGCACATTAGTTTTTCACTTTTCACGAAAATTTCAACAGTTAAATCTTCTTTGATTTGGAACTGACATTGAATTTCAAGCGGTAACGCTTTTGGCTTAATTTTGTAAAATTTAACTGATGATTCATCACACACAACATTCCAGTCTTCAAGAACCGTATAGTTTTTTAATAAATATTCGAAGGAGGGAACTTCATCTTTATTATACATTTCTATCTCAGTTTCCTCTCCCTTTTCTCTTTCTCTTATTTCTTTTCGCCTTTCTTCTGGGTTTTTTCTTTCACATTTATTTTTCGAAAAATATGTCGGAAGGTTTGGAAAGATACACGGGATTGCGCTTTCTGATAATTTTACTCGTTTTCTTAAGACTTTAATTTCAGACCATCAGGTCGCTTCAGTATGTGTTCCTTTATGATATCTTCAATTCGGAAATATTTTATACACACACTTGAGTTGGATGGTGTCCAGTCTTTTCTAGGGATATTATGAATCCACTGTCCCTTTTCCCGGGATCTGACGGGAATTTAAATACCTATATATTTTCTTCCATTTTATAATTTGCTTTACATCCAGGAACACAACAAGATGAAGGCATGCTTTAAATTTCATTAAATTTGGATTCATAAATAATACATATGTCGCTAGGAAAGCTTTTCAAAAGCTGGGAATTTCCACAACTCTCGTTCAACTAACAAATACACAGCGTGCGCTTGGAAACTTCAGGTGAAAAAACAGCTTTACAAAGTATGCAGTGTACTCTACAAACGTTGATTGTTCACTGATAATACTTAAAATTTCGTCCAAAGCTATATAAACATGTTTTAAACAGGTGGAATGTACAGGTGAATTTATGGTGTAAATTCTTTTCTATGTTACCCCATTCACCTACTGCCGAATGTATCACCGCTTAAGGTGACGCCACAGCGGCGAGATGGATTAGTGCCCAGGCCCATAGAACGTAGGGATTCTTTCTCCTCTCTCGAAGGCCTCGGTACGAGTCCGAATATATGTGGTTTCCAATTTGAATAGTGCCTACAACACTTGAGTGTCAGATTCGCATTTGTATTTCTAGGTTCTTGTATGATCTATATCCTGGTTTCTGATTTGTAAAGTGTCTACATCAGTTGAGTATTGCATAATCCAGAATGGACCTATGACCTGTGAGTGAGACACTAATCTATAACTAAAAATGTGTGTGGTGGTCCTGCTTACAATGCAAAATTGAAAGTTTCCTGATTTTTTAATATTTTTACGAAATTCCCTGATATTTCCATGATTTTTCCAGATCAATAAAGTACCCTGATTTTCATGATCTGTTGCGACCCTGAAAAGCATTATCTAAATGACTTACACAGCATTAATAAATAAACCCACAAATAACCCAAGACACATCTGATTGCATAGCATTGCCACATGGTATGTTGGAGCTTTGTAAACAAATGTGACCTATCCAAAGTCAAAGGTAAAAAGTGTTTGAAAATACTTTATACAAAAAGGTCAGCTTTTCACATCCTAGCACTCATAAGTGATTGCCCATGTGACCTCCTTTAATGAGTATCCAAAACACATACAAAATATATAAAATTAAACAGTCAAATACATTTCACAAAAGCAGGAATGTTAGAATTTGGCAAGTGCTATTATACAAGCATAGCAACCTCCTACTTAATGCAGGTGACACAGACAGACAACTATAGCATCAAAAATACTAAACCAATAGTTAAATTAGAAATAAAAATAAATTACTTCTTTTCAGATATAGAGGGATGCATATGAGAAATGGAAACATTTCTTTTATGAAGGAGAAAAGCTAAGTAGGAAATGAGTGCTACTGAAATACAGGATATTTCATTTGCAAAAATGGAACAAAAGGGAATTATTTTAGAGTCAAAAGATATGTAAACAGCATTACAAAGGAAACAATTCAAGCTTTATTTACATTACCTTACCAGGTGCTCAATAACATTAATAGTACCATGTTGAGAACTGTATGGCAGACAATGAACTATCTACACAATATAAGAAAGAAGTGCTCACCTCATTGGTTTGCTAATCAGAAGCGACGCAAATTGAACGTTGGGATTATATGGGAGACAAACAGGTTTCCTCTAAAGGCACAGGAATATATAGGTTCAAGAAAGAGTGAGAATAAAAATATGTGAGGAAAAAAAATATTTTTCTCTCTATTTCTCTCTCTTTTTTTTTTTTTTTTTTTTTTCTGGGGTGGGGGAGGGGTATCTTCTTTATGGTATATCATTATCTTCATCTAGCTTTGTTTTATTCCTCATAAAGGATTTGAATGATGCATAAGAATAAAAATTTATTACAAACTTTCCTTTTTTTATTGTGCTCGAAAAGATATTATTAATAAATTCAATTTCATATGCTATACACATGACAAAATGAAACCTATTCCTATTAGACAGTAACTACCATAAGCAGAGCTATTTTAATATTGATTAGCATAGGCTACCCTCCAATAAGTCATGTAGTAAAAGAGCAATGGAGGAGGCAAGCTAAAAGTGAAGATTGGTGGCAGAAAAATGTTAAAACTTAGAAAAAATAAGGTGACAAACTGAATGACAGAGATTGGAAGGAAGGGACTAGAGACTTAGTAAGAATGAAGTTGCAAAGGAAAGGTCTGCCCCGAGTGCCAATAGCCCTTGCTATGCTGCTGCCTCTGATAAGAGAAATGTCATTATCTTATTTGTAATTGTTCTGCATTTCTCTTGTAAAATTTGCAGTATTTGAAGATAACATTAAAAAAGATTTAAATTCATCTACTCATAGTGAATTATTTATTAGAAATTTTCAATTTTATTTCTTTACCTGAATGATGAAGGGGTGTGTGTGCTGTAGCCCCTGTGTGGGTTACTTATGATTCTCACTTTCTTTTTATGTAAGAAAATATTACCCTCCCTCCAATGTTAAAAAAAAATATATATTGCTTTCATGTTTACGTATATTAACTTTAACTGTCTAATTACTTTCACAAAAAAAGACATCTTTTATTATTTAAATTATAAAATTTTGCCAACATTACATTGATTGATTTCACTTTAAAATTTTAATAACTTCAAATTTCCATATAATATCTAGCACTTCTAGTACCAAGTCAATTTAGATGCAGGTTGTTTATATATTGGCATTTTTAATTTTTTTCTTTTTTTAACTTATGTAAAAAATACAACGAAGCAATGTGTTCTTTAAAATAAAAAAATGTGTTTATTAAAACAATTTATCTTGATATTTATCTGGTGAAACTAAATACAATTTATGTTAGAAATACCTATAAATTTGTATTGACGAAGAAGGACATTCAACTACTTACTGCCATACAACATTCAGAAGTGCGACTTTTCATTTTTTTTCAAACATGGCAGCCTTCTGCACACTTTAATCTTTTTACCTTTTTGAAACTATCATATTGATATATTCCATGTGACCAAGGGTTCCCATATAGAACACTTGTAAAGTATGTAAATAAAACTTGAATTGTTTATGTATTCTTTTAAAAGTTCCTTTTTGCTGTATTCATTTTATTTTTACTATAGTGCTTTCGAACCCTGAAAAGAATTATGAATAACCTTTTATATCAGTTATGTTTGCGAAATACATACTATTTATCTTTACCCAAATAATTGTTATAGAACTCTACTAAACCAGAACAATGAAATTTCTTTAACTGTATCTCTTTCACTATCTCCTATATTTTTAATCCCCTGGTAATAAATTCTGAGTCTACACCAAATGACACTTCAAATTCAGAAAAAAGTACACTGAGTTTAACCTTGAAATTGATTTGCAAATTTGAAATAAAAGTTTGATACAGTAGACTCTTGATTAGCCAGGATTGGATTGTCCAGATTGCAGCTTTGATCTCTTTTCAGTTCCGTGTTCCTTGTGACGAAGGGTTTGGACTAAGGAAGGCCAAAACAATTTTTTGGCCGAAACGTACGTATCTTCTTACCTATAACATCTTATGTGTGTTTTTTACAAAGTTTTTTATTTACTTTATCGTTTAACACCAGTAATTTGAGTGTTTTTTCCCCTTATCTGGATGTTAGGACCAGGACCATCTTTGATAAGCTGGAATCTGGATAATCTGAGCCAGTTAATACAGTCTAGTGTATCAAAAAAGCTTGTATTTATTCACCACTCAGATATCTGATTGCAATGGTAATGTAGGAGAGGGAAAGTATAAGGTGTGTCCCAAAATGATACAGCCACAAAAATTCTTGCAAATAACAAAATACATTTCATCAAAATAAACAATTCCTTTTTTCTACAAATAGATCTTCAAAGGGGAACATTAAAACAAATGAAAAGTACCTTATCTTATGTTTGAAGTTTCGTATCAGAAAAAATCAACTTTTGTATCAGTTTTGCAGGCTTTCGTATCAGAAAAAAATCTAATTTTGTATCAATGTTGCAGACTTTCGTATCACAAAACTACTTTTGCATCAGTTTTGCAGACATTTGCACCAAAAATATCTGCTTTTGCATCAGCTTTGCAAATTTTTGTGTTTAAACAGAAAATTCTATACTTATCAATTTTGCAAGCTTTTGTATAGCTTACATATTATGTATAATGACCCCCCTCCAGGGGCGTAGCCAGAAATTTTGCATGGGGGGGGGTTAGAACTACTACAGCTCATATATATGTATATGTGTGTGTGATAATGTAGTGAAGAATATACATTTTGTATGGCAAAAAATTTCTCATGGGGGGGGGGTTATGACCCCCTAACCCCCCCCTTGGCTATGCCCCTGCCCCCCTCTCCACCTTCCCCTCAAAAAAGGCAGAAAGAAAAATATTATCAGTAAAGCTGATTATTATATAAATATTTTTAAGTGGACAGTCTCAAATTGGTTATACTGGTGATTAAATTTGTTTGATTATTGGGCTGTATTTTAAAGTATTGACATTAGCATTATACTACCTTTTTTTTTTTTTTTTTTTTTTTTACAAAATATTACGAGCTAGGAGCTATGTATAAGTAATTTAACAAATAACAATATTATATTTTAAGAAAATCTTTTTTCAGGCTACAACTTTTCAAAAAGTATTTTTTTTCTTTTTGTCAAGGCAGCAATTTCCAAAGAAAGTAAAATCTTTTGTCCATAATACGGAAAAATCAGATGTCCGGAATATTGATGCACCCAGGAGGGGGGAGGGGGTTCACCCACAAAATCTGCCACTTGGGAACCTTTAGTTTATGCTAGCATTATATTCCTGATTCATTTATAAATTTATGTAACTAAAAATTGTAATTAAAATGATTATTATATCATAAGTATAATCTAATTAGGATTAATAAACATTTTGTTTAATTTATCTACCTATTATTGAGATGATAACTGACACCCATACCCGGAAAAAAGAAAGAAACTGTTGTTTGTGCCATTGTCTGGGAATCGCAAAGTCAGGACGATTCCCCTCTCCCTTGTCATGTGTCACGTGATGCTACGCATATTCCCGTAAAACGCACCTGTGTCAGCTAGACACTCCGTTGGTCCATACACTCCCAAGCGCTTTCAAATAAATAAGTTAAATGAGTTTTTTAACACATGGAAACAAAATAAATACTTTCTATGAATTCTACATCCGAAATTGGCAAATTGTAAAGTCCTTAAAAAAATCCTATTCAAGCCATTTTTAAATTGCGTAGTAAGCATGGGAATGTCATGTTAGAGTTGGACTATTCAATATCATAATCTAGTCTTCGAGTTAGCATTAGAATGATTTTAACATATTAAATGTTAACATTGAATTTTAACATTAACTTTATAAAATAAGTTTTATGTCTAGGTTTTTCGATGTGATGGTTAAATAAGGTTTAAAATGTCATGCGTCGAAAATCTGCCAACCATGCCTCTAACCAATGTCACACTGAATCCGTATCAAGAATTTAAAATTTTGAAAAGCAAAAACATTTTTTAACTATGCAATTTTTTATTTCCTTTGAAGGCTCTGAACACGTGTCATAACAAACATGGTGATGGCATCATAGGTTCGCTGTCACTAGGTTAATTTAAGTTTATGGAATTGCCAATTTTTGAATAGCTGTTGAAATCTTTCCTTAGTTAACGGCATAAGCGAAGAAAAAAAAACTACTCTCACTGAGCTTTCTGTATATTCATATGTTGAACTTAAAGAAAAGAAAATTACATTAGTTTCAGCATTTTGTTCATTGTTTAGATCATTTTTTTCTTTCAGTTGATTAACTGTAAAAAGTCTTTTCATGGTAGCAACTGGGTTTTTCTGTATCATGTCGAGGCAAAAACTGCAAATTCATGACTTGTTTTAAAATGTACATTTATAAAAAACTTTGTAAAATAACATCTACTTCAACGGCCATACAGCTGTTTCGAGCAAAAACTTTTTGCCCTTCCTCAGTGATAATAGTTAGGATTGTCACTGAGGAAAGGTCAAGTTTTTGTTGTTGTTGTGGGATTAAGGCCAATTACCTACACGAGGGATCGTCTCACCATGGCACAGTGGTTATGCCACTTAAAATGGTAGATGGCCGAAGTGTGAAGGTCCCGTGCTTGGGTCCCATCGCGTGGCTGTCGATCTAAACGGTAGAGTTTTGGTAGGTTTTCTCCAGATGTAACGTGAATACATGTTAGAACACCTCAGAAAGTCCTCCTACCAAGGCATCCTCCACCATTGGCAGATTGCCCTAGTGAAGCTTTGCCATTACACACACACAACACGAGGGATCTAGGCCTGGGTGGGGTGCCCTCCATTGGGGGTCTTTCTACGGGGTCCTAACCCATATTGACACTATCTTTCGGAGAAAACCATGGCAAACTCCAAACGGTTTGATCGGCAGACGAGACCTGGTTTCGAACCAGGCACCTTCCGTATCCCAGTTCAGTGCGCAATGCACTATGTCACTCGTGGGATGCAAAAAGTTTTTGCTCAAACAGCTGTATGGCCGTTGAAGTGAGCTGTATAAAGTTTTTTTTATTATTTTATGTTTTAAACACCCGTTATTTTGAATGATTTTATTGGTTTAAAATAGTTCATTTAATGATTTTACTGTTTTTCTTATTAGAGCTTTCATTTAGTTTCCATTTTGCGTATAGTAGATAATTTTTTGAGGTTATTCAAAATACAAGGAGAAAAAAATTACTTTCTTGCTTTTAAAAAGGAGAAATTTATTTTGAAACCATTCATTTAAAACATTCTTTGGAACCTTGAAAAAAAAACTGCTAATTAACTATTTCATATATTATCTAGCAGCCTCCTCCTCCCCACCTCCAATTTCTTTTTTGCACGACGCTGATTGTCCCACAAAAAATGCTTAATAAGAAAAAATTATGTTTAAAAGCATGTACAGTGAAACTTCTCCGAGTGGCCACCCCTCTATAGCGACCACCCCTCGAAACGGCCAAGTTTTCATGGCACAGATATTTTGGCTCATAGACTTAATGTTAAAATAACTTCTATCAGCGGCCACCCGACCCCCTCTAAACGACCACTGATTGGGATCGCCCATCTCATTTTTTGGGAAATTCTACTTACTGCATGCTGTAATTTTGAGTGAAAAAGCACAAGGTCAGGTTTATGGTCGAATATAAGTCCCAGGAATAACTGGAATTGAATCTGTTATCTCTTTTTTATTTTCCCCACACCCTTGAGATGCGGAATCCCTTGGACAATCAGGTGTTGAAGTTGTCCTAGGGAAGGTGTGCATTTTTGTCCTTTTCAGGTGCTAATTCCGTCCCTGATGAAGAATTTCCCGATATTTGTAAAGGCGAGCAAGCTAAACTTTCAACACAAGCGACTGTAGGGAAAATCGATGAAATTATCGAAAATTCTGAAGCAGTTACAAACTAACTGGTTAGAGACCTGCTTTTTAAAGTAAAAAACAAACTAGAAAAAAATCTGGAGTGACTCACTCGACTTTCCGAACACTTACGATTAAGATCATTACCAAGCATTTAAATAAATTTTAATCGATGAAGAAAGCATTAAATAAAGTACTATTTTCTCTTTAGGTAAGTTTTATATTCCATTTTAAATAAGGAATATGTGCCAGACTTGTTTATATTACGCATTATAGCAATTATCTTTTAATTGTAAATAAAACCCTTGAGAGCGGCCAAATATTCTCAGTATGGTGGGGTGACCACTCAGAGTGGTTTCACTGTATATCGTTTAGAGCTATTCAGAAATATAGGAGTGTTTAGGTTCATTAGCGATTTTATTTTTGTTGTGCGATTTATATCAGCTCTAAACTATGTTTACTTTAACCTATGGGATAAGTTTATTCTTTTGATGGAACATCTGCCTCATTCTGAATGCATATCATTCACCAAACAGGGTAAAGAGGCAGGATGTTTTGACGACCTTTGATATCTTATTTAGAGGAATCTATTTAAATAAAGTGCTTTGTAGAGGAAAAATTTAAAACCTTGCTTTAAATTCTACGCTTGCTTTTAAAGCGATGAAGTATATTGTTTGGATTTGTTGATTTTGGAGGAGATCAGTTTCGGACTGTACACGCTTTCTGATATGAAAAAGAGAACAGTGTTCTGGTGAAAACGTAAAAGTGATACATTAGTATGTAATTTTTGGTTTTATTTACTTTTTTGGAACCTGGGGCAGCATGGATTTGGAGCAAAATTTGTTTAAAATTGTACTTTTTGTATCAGGAAATACCAAGAGATTCTTTTGGTGCAGAGACCTCCAAAAATATGCTTTTTGTATCAGGATGTATCAAGAAATTCCAATTGGCACAGCCGTAGCATACCTGCTTATGTTTGAAGAAGATTTTTAAAAATCATTGACAATCGAGTGTCCCAAAATGATAGTGCAACCTCTATAAATAAAGTCAAAGCATGCATTTAATGACCAATAAATCCACCATGTTTGGAAATGATGTCGATCACATGGTTAGGCATTGAAATGGATAGATTTTGGCATAGTTGTAAAGGCAAATCGTCCCAAGCTTTAAGGATTGTGAGTTTGAGTTCTGATACTGAATAGTACTGCCGACTGTGGCAACTAACTTTTTTTTCATGACTCTGATGCGATGAAAACTCCTGGAAATATGCTTATCTTAATAAATAAAAACTTTGTATAATACTACTGAGGCAACGCACATAAACTTTTGTGTTCTGTTTAATAAATAGTTCTTTTTGTAGATATAAAAAATGGCTGCGAATAAAATTGGTATTGTCGCATGTATTTAGCACAGTTAAAAGTTTTTTTTTATTCTTTCTTTGGCAACCTTCAGCCACCTCATTGGTGACCCGGACAGGAACATAATTTAAAGATACTGTGCTATTTTTATGTGCCATTTCTTTGGAGAGATTTATTTTTATATTGAGAAAAATAATCAATACTGTCAAAATGAGAGATAAATACGATTCAAGTACCCGATTTTAATCAGTCAGATCCTGCCTTGTGGTTTATTATGTGTGAAAGCACTTTTCCGTTGGCAAAACCACAGCCAATAACTCAATCAATTACGAAATATAATTATTTAGTCTCGCATATAATGCCAGATATTGCATCTTTAATTAGAGATATCTTGATGAAACCACATGACAGCGGCCTGTACATGCAATTGAAAACAGATGTCGTAAATCGTTCAGGTGAAAGCTCTCAGCAAGAAATTCGGCATTTGTTGTCAAGCGAGGAAGCACGTAAGCCAATGGAACTGCTAAGTAATATGAAACGCCGTGCTGAAACTGTCAATGTACCAGATACCCTGATGATGGAATTGTTTTTACAACGGTTACCAGTCAGAGTTCAATCAATTCTTGCTGCATTTCCTGATCTCAATTTAAGCAAAGCGGCTGAAATTTCTAATCACATTTTGGAAATAAATCTGTCTCCAACTGAATCATTTGTAGTTTCGCACTCAGTTGAACAGAGCGCAGAAGATAAATTATTTTGCAAAATTGAAAAATTAAATAAAAGAATTGATAATCACTCTATCCAGAGAAATCGTTCACCTTTTAGAGGGAACTGAAATTGATCTCGCAGTAAAAACAGATCTTCAAATCATGATCATTCTGTGTGCTAGTATCACTGGCGTTTTGGAAGTAAATGTAGAGAAGATAAATATGTAAAACCTTGCTCTTGGCGGGGAAACGAGAAGAGGAAAGAGTAGAGGCGACTTATTCTTCGCCGAAAGTGTCACATTGCCTGTTCATTAAAGACCATAAAACAAATGTCTCGTTTTTGGTCGATACAGGTAGTGACGTGTCAATAATTCCAGCGAGTAATCAACCAAAAAGAAGCCCACCCCAGGAAACACTTTTTGCAGCCAATTCGTCAAAAATATTTGTGTATGATCAAAAAACACTTTCTCTTGAGTTTAATTTAAGAAGAAAGCTTTGGCTAACATGGCCTTATTTAGTGGCTAATGTCAGATCACCTATAATGCAGATTTCCTCCATTATTTTGAATTGGTACCTGACTTACGAGGGAAACATCTCAGAGATTAGAAAACAAATTTTCAAACACCATGCCAAATGCAAAATGCTAAACTACATTCTGTGAAAACTGTTTCTCATGAGAATCCATATCATGATCTTTTAAAACAGTCCCCTTCCATAACAGCACTACCTGATCCCAATCAGCCTGTCAAACATACCACGGTTCATTATATTCAAACGAAAGGTTCACCTGTAGTAGCAAACCTCGTCGGTTAGCACCTGATCGTTTGAAAATTGCAAAAGCAGAGTTTGAAAGTATGTTACAATTGGAGCATATGAGATCTTCCAACAGCAGTTATGCATCACCTCTCCACATGGTGCCGAAAAAGGGAGCAGCATTGGAATGGAGACCTGTCGGTGACTATCACACCTTAAATGCACAAACTATCAAATATAAATATCCCATTCCATGCATAGCTGATTTTACTGCTGAAATACACGGGGCCAAAATTTTTAGTCGAATAGATCTCGTTAAGGCTTATCATCAGATACCTATTCACCCCGACGATATACATAAAACAGCCATCTGTACTCCATTTGGCTTGTTCGAGAACACGTGCACGCAGTTTGGATTGTGCAATGCTCAGGGGTGGCTCCAATGGGGGGTCTGGGGGGCACGTGCCCCCCTTCCCCGTCGGGAACTTGTGACCCCCCATCGGGGCTATTTGATTAATTCATCGGGGAATTTTCATAAGAAGAAATCTATTTTTTAGCTGAGTTTTAATTTTAATTTTGCGATTTAAAAAAAATAATTTTGTACTTTTTTAATACACATGAAAGGCAAATGAATATTGGAGATTGAAGCAGAAATGTTTACATTTCTGGGAGATAGTTCACTGGGGGGGTATATTCCTCAGAACTTCTGAATAATGGCTAAAACTACTTTCCGTTTTCATTCATCTCTTATCTCTGCGATCCTTTTCATGTCGAAAAACAGCCACTTCCTACATCTTCCAATACTGTGACATGTTGACGAGCGGCAGGGGAGACTTCGAATAGTGTATACTTGAAATCTGTGATCCCACTCTCAGTTGGTATTTTATTGGATTTGCAGCAAGACATCAATCTTAAGTTAACAAAAGTGCCAGTCTATTCTTCAAACGACAAATTTATGAGACCACATGTGCGACCACTTTCTATTCGAGGCTCTTTTAATTGCTTAAACGGGTACTTTCTGCACTGAAGATTGTGCTAAAGGGGAGTAGGTTGCCCGCTGTTTGTTTAGCAGAATGACAGTTGACACCATGTTATGGCATTTTGTAGCCGACACCATAGAGAAGTACAAACAATATGGTGTGGCTGGTCGGGATGGGGGAGACAGTGACCGTTAATTAGACCAGTTGGGTAGATAAAAAATTTCGAGAGAAGGGAAGTATGGCTTTGCAAGCAAATAAGGGATATTCTTTTTTTTCCAAAAATACAGTTTTTGCATTTTTATTGGCCCTCAGTGATAGAATGATGAGAAAGAAATGGTTCGTCGACATATCCCGTGTATTTTAATTTTTTCTTCGTAAACCCATAGTGCATCACTTTTCTAACACTTGTTATTGTGCATTGTGCCAGTGAGTTAGACAGAGTTTAGAATAGTGGGCATTTTTTTTCTTGTTATGGCAGCATAGCATATCATTGTGAAGTTATAAAAGTTTAATTTCACTTTTGGCTTTATGTTTCCTAAAAAGAACATCGGTGGTGCCAAAAGCATAAAATATAAAATATGGTGTGCTTTATGTCATGATATTTTTGATAATGATTATGTAAAAAACATACGATAACTAAGCATTCAGATCTTCATAAACAAAATCGACTGGTGCCTGTTCAATTATCAGGAGGAATTAAGAGAAAGAATTCTTGGGATATTTCTTCTTGCTCTTCGAATGTATGTTTATCTACTGAATTAGAGGAAGAAAACCCTTCAAGTTCATCAGATCCACAAACTTCAAGTAAGTTATATGTAAATTACATTCATATATATATTTTAAATGTGTTTAAAAGCTTTAACTAATATATGTTATTATTAAAACTATGGTCAGTTTATTTCTCTAAAGCATTGAATTATATATTCTAAGCACTTGCTTTTTGTTACGTATTTGTACAAATATACTATGCCCAAGGACGTATTTGAGGGGGGGGTCCCCCACCCCGAAAATTTCATTTTTGTTACTAAAATGATAATGATACGGTCTTTTTGTGAAAAATTCAGCCTTTTTTACCGTTTGGACCCCCCCCCAAATTGTTTTTCTGGATACGTGCCTTACTACGCCCCCTTCCCAAGGGCGGATCCAGAAATATTTTTCAAGAAGTGTGCAAAGCTTGAATACCAATTCAGAATTGCATGAGCTATGCAATTTTATTTGAAGCGTATTTTATCTAGTGTAAATATTTTTCTCTCAGAGAGCTCGTGCCCCCTGTGCCCTCGCCCTAAAACAACCCTTGCCCCTCACCCACCCCCCTTATAAAAAAGAACTGGAACTATTTGAGCACAAATTTTGAATGACCACATTCTGCGTTATTTAAAAATAAAAATAATTTTAAAATAAGGCACATATTTCAAAAACTGAGTTACTTGTCCTGTCTCAGAAATTTTAAAAGTTTATTTATTAACAGCATTTTAATGATACATAAATATCAATAAATGTCCTTAGACATGGATGCTCATAATGGTTTGGAGTGCATTTTTAATCATGGCTGCGGACCCAGAGTCATAACTTTTTGAGTTGAAGTGGAGTAGAAGTAGGACTTTTTGACCAGACATTCTGATTCTATGAAATGTTGCACAACATTATTGTATTTTAAATTATATTAACTGTCTGAGTACTATATGAATCAATCCAAATTTTCTCCTAATTGGTCTTTTAAGCACTATGAGTACTTTTAAATGTGCTCTTGCTTTTAAACCATTGATAAGTAGCATGTTGTTCACCCCAATGTCATTCCCGCTAAATTACAGGACAGGATATACATTTTAAACATATAGTCTTTCATTGCAATTTCGATTTTTTTGGTATATTTATCAAATGCGATTTTGTAATTGGAGTGAGGACGAAAGTTATGTCTTTATAAACTTTCAAATTGCATTAATGCAAATTTAAATTAAACACAGATTTAATGTAATTTTATGTAAATTAACAGTATTTTAATTCACAAGTCAAAAGCTTTTGTGCCATAAATTTAAAATTAAATTTCCCATTGTATTACTTTTATTCATAGAGCTACAAAATTTATAAGTCTTAATTGATATTTTAAAAAGACATTTACGACTCGGGCGATAAGAAATTTCGGATTTTGTTCACTACAGAAACTTTTTAAAATGTATATTTAATTGTGTAATAATTTGGCATGACAAAATATTTATAACATTATTTTACAGTTCAACATCGCTAGCATTCAAAATATGTATAAACCTATGAATATTTAAATGCTTTAACAAAAAATTTTCATTTAATTAGAAATATTTTAAACTGGTCATGTGGAATGCAATTTATAAAATAAGTATTCTATGTTTTTAAAATTATTTTATCACAGTAATTCTTACTTGAACTCTTGAAACCGTTGAGAAAGTAAAAAGATATTTTTATAACTAATTGGTTAATTAGATAATTTAACTTGTAACTTCTTCCGAATAAAATAAAAAAAATAGTACTTTTCTGTTTCTTAGATGGCAAATTTGAATAAATTCTAAATACAGGGTGAATCTGTCTCTTGGGAAAAACGTTAAGGGGTGATAGGGCACATTATAAGGAATCAGAATCACATAGCAATGTGGGGTCGGCAATGTCGTCTTCATGTAGCTGTTAATAATCACTTTGGATAAAAGTGCCGAAACAACAGAGCACTTTCCGACCATTGTTCGTCAGAAACTAACGTATTTTCCCCGAAAACAGGAGACTAAAATTGATAGTTTAAAAATTCTATTTTATTTCATGGATGAAATTTTTAGAGACGAGCCTATTGTATATGATACTTGGTTAAGAAATTAGACGGACACTTCAATGCTTTTCCAAAAGTAATTATTATCGGGTAAGTTAAAACTGTATTTTTCACCCCCAGATTGCTATGTGATTACGATTCCTCATTGTGTGACCTATCACCTTGTAAAGTTTTGCCCAAGAGTTTAGATTCACCCTGTATACTTTTTATTTATAAATAGATTCAATCAAACACAATATGCACGATTTAATCTTTAATTTTATAAAAATTTCACAGTAAGATTTGTTTTTATTTTTTTTGTAACTTAAGAATTAGTAAAATACATAGTTTGTTTATTTGGTAACATACTTTATACATATACAACGAGTGAGAATTCGCACTATATAGAGAAATCTAACTGGATTAACTGGCCCTCTTTAGCTAAGAGTTCATAGGTATGCTAACCAAGAAGATTAACAGCTGCAAGGGAATTAAAATTTATTACATTTTACTTGGTAAAAAAAGAAAAAAATTAAATAATAATAATAACCAGTCCCTCTGATAGACCAAAGCCCTCTCCAGTCCAGTATGAAGATGGCTGTGGATTAATCTGAAAACGGTTAAAGGAAACATTAATCTTGACTGATAATTTAATTTTTATATCGTTGTGGAAAAAAATAACTAACTTTTGTGAATTTTAATTCAGTTATTTTACTGCAAAGTAAATTAAAAATTATGGTATACAGCGTCAAAAGGAAAAACGATAAGTTATCGATAAGTTAATTATATATTAAGTTAAACGATAAGACGATAAACGACAAGTTTCGGAAAGATGATAGTCTTACCAAAAATTACACTTTTATCCTGAAAAATAAGTAAAAACAATAAATACAATAAAAGTTTTATATTTGCATGTAGATTCGTATGTTATATACAGTGGCGTATCGTAAGTCACCGCTACTTCCTTATTTTGAATCTTTATACAAATCGCTATTGAATCCATAGATGGCACCAGCATTAATATAAACTATTAAAATAAACTAATAGTATGTGTTCTAAACTGATTTTTGAGTTACAGAATTATATGGATCAGAATTCAACTCCTTAACTTTTAAACAGATTAATATTACGTTTGTTATTCGCCTTATTAATTAAACTCTTTTTTGTTAATGTTGAAATTCTAAAAGTGACACTTTCACTATGAATTATTAGTAAATGAGCTTGCTTTATAAAATTATTCATCACGTTATGGAAACCTCATTTCAAAACTATCTTGGAGTACTATAAAAAAGTGAATTTTTATCATGGTTAGATTCGCTAAAAATAATTATTTTTGTTGTGTCTTGGCAAATTATAAGCTGTCCAATTATATTTTGCTGACGATATATTTTATTTTATTTTATTTTAGATTTTAAAAAAGTGCTTAATTTTCTTCATGAGTGCTCGACGTTAAAAAAAATTTTAATAGCGCATATATTTACGTTCTCTTTGAGATTTTTATAATTTTATTATTGTAGTATATCCAGACTCAATGAACTCTATTAACTGTTTAGACTTTTGACTCAATGAACTCCATTAACTGTTTAGATATTTGATAACCGTAAAAATAACATTTTTGTAATAGACTAATGGCAACAAACTAAGATCTCGTGTAATAAGGTATCCATTACTGTACTACCGTAACTTATGTGAATTTTCCTCTCTACCCTTTTTAATAAGTATAATAAAATATGTATCGAAGTATTTCGAGTATCTGTTAAAACTATTTCAATTATTATTATTAACTGAAGCTTCCAGGGGTACACTTCACAACAATTCTTTTCGAAATTGAGATACGGTGCCATCTTGTAGCTTTCAATAAGTACTATCACCACATGAATTATTATTGAAGTAGAATTATTTTAAAGCCCTAGAAACAAGCGATTAAGTTTTGGTATACCACTTTACTGCGCGCCTTCAAAATCGTTTTTCTCAAGAAAATTTTTGTTGTAAAGTGGTTCTACCTATAAACATTTCAATTGCATTTTTCTCACTTTATTGTGATTTAAAATATTAATATTACATAAATTAACAATTTGATTAATATTTTTACAGCAAAACATGTTGGCCAGAAATACTAGTCTCTGGAGTTTTTGAGATAACGAGTTGAAATTAAAGGGAATCAGTTTGTAAATGGAAATGTAAATTACGGCCAATTATCTACGCTCGGGATCTAGGCCGGGGGTGGGATTGCCCTTCGTGGGGGACTTTCTAAGGGGTCCTTACCCGTATTTATGCAAAGGTTGGAAAAAACCACGGAAAAACTCTGATCGGTTAGTTTGGCGGACGCGACCTAGTTTCGAACCAGGCACCTTCCGCCTCCCAGTTCAAAGCGCTAGCACTATGCCACTGGTGGGGCGGGATTCAATTTGAAAGGGAAAAAAACATTTATTCGAGATATCAAAAATTTCGATGTTCGAGATATCGAAGTTAAAGTATAATTAAATTTACATATATCTCTTAATTTTATAAAAATAACTGCAATTTGTGTAAAAGCGTGCAAATTTTGTCATGCTTAATTTATAAAATAAAATTTCAATGAATTTACAGCAATATTCTTGCACAAAAAACTTTTGTTTCTAATATTTTTTCTGCGGGGAAAAAAAAAAAAGCATAGAACTTTCTTCGCTGAAACTTTTTTCAAGGAACTTCATTCATATGAAATATTTTAAGCGTTAACCTGAAGAACTCTTAAAAGTAGCATTAGAGATTTTATAGAAACGTGCAAGGACGTAACCAGGGGGGGGGGGGATGATGTGGGTTTGTCTCCCCCTCCAAAATTTCAATAAATGTATTATCAGTTTATTTGTGCTGATTCTAGAGATCAGTTAATTTAATTTTAGCACTACATATCCCCTCCACCCACTGAAATTTTTTGTTTGCTGAGGCCTGGGGGAAATATTTGTGTAATGTAAAAGGATTCTGAGACACGTTAATTAGGATCAGTTTAAATAATAATTCAGTAAGAAAGATTGTGCAGTGGTTTTTTTAAAATATCCGGAGCCTGGGTCGATTATGTTTGTTGATCCGATTCCTGGAAATATTTCACAATACAAAACATTATATTGTCCTCGATCTCCTCTAAACTTATCTGGATCCTGGATATTTTAGTTTAGAAAATGATTTATTGTGAACAAATCACTTTCTAAAGTAAAGTATTTTCAAGTGGTGCAAATAGTTTCAAATTCCATATTATACTTGGTGACAAAAATGTCATCCAAGAGGGAGATCAAAGCCTCCTCTTGGATATGCCACTCAGCATATCTACATGTATATTTGTGCCCCACCCCCATCGGGGAAAGTCTAGCGCCCCCACTGACAACGCTGCCGCAACGTTTCATCAACGAAGTGACTCGCAATTTAAAAGGTGTCTATGCCTTCGTAGCTGAGGTACTAATAGCTTCAAAGGACAATGAAGAGCATAATCAACATTTAAAAGTGCTTTTCTCTAGATTGCAACAATATGGTCTCAGCATCAATGTTGCAAAATGCACATTTGGCAAACCTGAAATTGAGTTTTTAGGTTTTAATGTATCCATAAAAGGAATCCAACCTTTTCTGATAAAGTTAAGTGCATCATTGATTTTCCAGAACAAACAACTTTAACCCAACTTTGTTGATTTTTAGGCACGTTCAATTTTTATTGCTGTTTTATACCCAATGCCGCTCATATGCTTGCTCCTTTGTTACAGTTTTTAGAAGGTCACAAAAATAAGAAAAAATGCAAATCTCGTTCTCCTGTTTGCAGTTCGAGTGAACAACTTCAATGGAACACATGTTGTATTGTTTTTGGGGGATAATGTTTTTACAAATCAAAAGCAGTAATTTTTATTTTAATTGTTTTAACCATTAATTATTTATTCTCTAATTATTGTAATTAACTTGGAAGTTTAATTTAAATACCTTTTGTCAGGAGATATAATGGTCTGGATGACTCTTCTTCTATAACTCAATAGCTTGTCTTTTTAAATTACTACTAATTACCCTTTTTTTGTTGGGACTTTTTAAATAATGACGTTTTCTTTAAATTAATTCTGTCGTTGTTTGCCCTGCCTCCGGAGGTGTAAATTTAATTATCTTGTAAATTCGGTCGATTTTCTGCTGACTATTTAGTTTCCCTCTCTCTTCAATAGCCTAACTCATTTCTTGCAATATATCTTGTTCATGTCCAGTTTTTAATTATTTTTACTCACTTCTAATTTAAATTTTTACTCCAAATTTTACCCAGGGTTGTCTCGGACGATTAGCCATCTCCCGCTAAAGTTTCAGGAAATTTAATAACGTTTTTAATGCTTTTTGATCAATTAAGTATTTTTTTTTCCCCAATTCAAGATGGCCGCTCTTGCTTCACCCTAGCCAAGATCGTTTCTTTTCCGCGTGTAGAAGCCTCTTACCAGTCGCTAGCCGCCATTTTTTTCATCTTTCTTTCTTCCCCCCCTCGTTCGTGTTTCGCGGGGTGGAACTTGCTGGAATGTTCTCGAACCTCGTGGCTGAGATGGCGCGCTCTGATTGGTCCACGTCTACGGCGTCTCTGCGAAGCCCCTCGCGCAAAGGGCGGAAAGCGTCAGTTCGGAGGCCAGCGTGGGTGCTGTGAGGACGTGTAAAAAAAAAAAAAAAAAGGAAATCAGCTCCGGCCTCTTTATTTCTCTGCGGCAGGCCAACTGCACTGTTTGAATTGTTTCAAGATGTGAACATATAGTTTCACGGCCAGAGGGCCAACTTCTTTTTAATTCAATGATCACCATCCGTTAAAGTTTTTTTTTTGTTCAAAAGTTTTATTTTTGTCATCATATCACGTAACATGCAGCCTCGGCCATGAATCACCATCAATGACCACCGCGACCCTGCTGCGAATTTGATGCCCTTCTACCTCACCGATTCTCGCTCGTCTTCACCCATTCGTGCTCCAAATGAGAATAAAAACCTGCTAGAGCGGTAGCTGTGAGCTCCAGATCATCTTCTTTTAAATGATGACAGCGATGTGCCTGGCAAGGAACCAACATTGCCTTGTCCGAAAGTGCCTGTAAGAACGACCGTCGGGACCGGTATGCTGTCATTTCGCCGCCAGTGTTCAGAAAATTGGTGAGATAGAACCTTCTCTTTTTTTTTGTCAAGACCTTGATTCGCGTGAACAACATGATCCACCTGGTTGAGCATAACTCCGACACCTGTAATTGACCTTTACCATGAACTCTTAAATTTCTGTAAAACCTTTAAATACATGTAGAAGATAAAGGGGTGGGTAGAAAATTCCTATCTTGTAATGCAAGTAATGTAAAAGCTAATTTATCCTGAGTATGGGAAACTTTGTGTAAACTCATGTTCTAATTACCAATTTTGTGTGCTACGGTTGATCTTATTTTAATTTTTGTTTTCTCTCGTTTCATTAATCATATTTGACAACGTAAATTTTTTCAGCTCAACAGGGTTTTAAGTAGTGGGGTTTTGAAAGGGATTTTTTTTTTCTTTTGGATTTGTAGCCCTGAATGGGTTTGGCTTAGGGACTGGTGTGTGGGACTCATCAGGCCTGTCTAATTCAGTTTTCCTTATAATGATTAGTTTGTGATTCCTTTTTTTTTTGTTCTTTTTTTTATGTTACAAGCGTTACTCAAATCTTAAATTATTTTTGTTAGCATAAACTTGGGTACCCAAATTTTATGATGTTAAGATCCTAAGGTATAAGCCACAAATGCTGTAGTATCTTTAATGTGCAACAGAACAATTACCTTGATACTAAGCTACCATTTAGATTGTTATTGTTATGATGTGTTAAAATAAAATTTGTATTTTGGTGATCTAATGCAATGTATCTGTGTTTATTTTACCACACTTCTAACACACACTTCAGGCAAGGCTGAGATCAATGGGTTATTTATCTACTCCAACAGTCACAACGCAATGGACAAAATCTTATTCTGTTTTGGTAGCCTGCTAAATTTGAAAATCTCAATTTCTACCTTGCTAAACTAATTTTCACGGCAGTAGTAAGAAGAATACTACACACAGATGCGGAGAAAGCCTTTATGGATGCAAAAGACGCAATCACTAAATCTACTTTATTGAAACATTCGATTCCTGGTGCACAGCTAAGCATATGGGTGGATGCTTCAGATGTATCTGTTGGAGGAGCACTAATGCAATTTTCCGGAGAACACTGCGAACGCCTAGCCTTTTTCTCCATGAAACTGAATAAAAGTCAACAGAAATGATCTACATACGATCGAGAACTATTCTTCATTCATAGTACTATAAAAATATTCAAACATATGTTAGAAGCAGTGGCGGCTCGTCATTAAGGGCCAGAGGGGCCTGGCCCCACCGACTAACTTCCATCTAAATCAAAGTATCTTCCTATTTTGCAAGACACCTATATGTCTTTCAATAATTCACCTTCATTGAAAAAATGCACACATTTTACACTATTTTAATACTATCATTAAAAAAGCATTTAAAAAAGTGATAGTTATATGATTTTCCCCATATCTAAACCATGCATGGGCCATGGGCGGCTTTGCCCTGAATTTGGCATCTTTTCTCCGTTCACCGGGTTGACATATTTGGCATTGAGCACAAAAGCCATATTGACGTGGCATTAACTTGGCTTCCAAATGGCTTAGTTGGCACTGTCTTCAGGGCACAGATCTTTGGGCCCTCGCATGGCGATCTACCACGACTGTACGGGGAAATTTCGGCAATCGGCTATTGGCAAAATTTTCCTCTTAGGAGGAAGTCATTTTTTATTTGCGTGATCGTATTTTTGCAGTGCAGTCAGATATTTTTCTGTTTTGTTTTCTTGATTTATGAAAAGCGATGTATAAATGTCTTTTTTATATATGTTGATATTGATTTGAAAATAAATAAATCATCTAAAAATTATGAACAGGCAGCTATAAAGAACATAAATATTAAAAATTAAAAGAGGCTTTTTGTTTAGCAATAAAGTAAACTTTTCAATTTAACATAATTAGGTAAAAAATAGCAAAAGTTGTATAGTAATTTTGATAATCATTTGTCATTTGAGAAATTTTATATACTTACGCTGTGTGCATGTGGGGATAGGTTGTTCTATATGTATATATATTTACGCGATTTTAATTGGCGCTATTTTTTTTTTCGGGCTCCACCCAGTGGTGTAGTCGAGGGGGGACGTGGAGGGATGCCGTCCCCTTACCTTTTTATTTGAACTTATGCGTCCTCCACTTTTTCGCTTACAAGGGGACGTTCTAACTTTTTTTTACTGTAATAAAATTTGCATTTGGTAATTCTTCTTCCGAAGGGCAACCAAAACGACCTTTTTGGACCATTTGGACTTACTTTCTTTGTAAAGGCTAAATAATGTAAACATCAGGGCCTGATTGTCCATTAGGCTGAGTAGGCTGCAGCCTATGGGCTCTAACCATCCCAGAGTCCCCGCGATAATGAATCAAATAAATTTTTTTAATAAAGTTGTAACGGAACATTTCAATTTTTATAACTTAAAAAAATTTAAATTACTTCAAATATATTTATGCATACTTATATTAGTAAAATTACGTAATTAAAATTTATCAATTCTTTTAAGTGTCCTTCATTGTGCATTTCCGCCTAATGTATGCAAGATAATAATAAAAAGAAAATATTACTTTAAAAATTTATTTTGTAAAGAATATTAATTAGCATATCAATAGACAACTTTCATAGAAGAGGAGAGGGGGGCCTCAAGACTCCTCTAGCCTAGGGGCTCCTACTCAGCTAATATTTTCGTCTTGTGAAATGCACTCTTCGCCAAAGAGCGTCTTCCCCAAATGGTTTGGGGGGGAGGGGGAACTTGGCTAGCAAGTGGTCCAGTACAAATAAAAAAAGTAATGATCCAGTTATTTTGACATCTGGTTTGTTGACAGTGGTAGATTGAAAAATTATTCCTTGAGGGACTGTTGATCAAAAGTTACATTGCTTTTACAATAAAAATGTAATTAATTACTCCAAAAACTAACAATCAATTGATAAATAATTAAAATTAACGATTTGATTAATTATCGGGTTGTAACCAAAGTTTTCCTCCATATCTGCTTGAAAAACTAACTTCTAACTCCTTAGATAACTGTTGAGTGTTTAATTACTGATCTTCTTCCACAAGTTCTCGCAGGCTGGCCTCATCAACATCAATACACCAGCCAGAGCTCTCTGCTTCTTGAATGTCACAGTCCTTGTTTTTGAACTTTCGGTACCAAACCTGTACTGTGTCACATGATACAACATGATAGTACTTAAAGGTATAAATATAATTCGTTGATATTCTGCAGCTGACTTTTTGCAACAGAGTCTTTAGTAAACTAGTTTGCAACAGTAAGTCTCTTTCTTTCAAATGCCAAAAATCGTTTAACAAAATATGAGCAAATACGGCAATACGAACTGTGTGCTGACGATGTTTGCGGTGGCGAGAAACTTTCGTTACAACCTAATATAATTAGCAATACTTACATTTAACTAATTACCGTATTTAAGTTTAATTAGTCAAAAATGAGCATTCCCCCACTTTTTTTCTCAGGACTACATCACTGGCCCCACCACTGAAACAGGTCACAAGCTGCCACTGGTTAGAAGGAAGGATTTTTCAAATATATATGGATCAAAAGCCATTGATATATGCTTTTAAGCAAAATCTATGTAAATGCTCACCAAAGCAGCTACGTCATCTAGATTTCATATCTCAGTATTCTACAGACATTTGACATGTGTAAGGTTCTAAAAACGTTGTTGCAGACACTCTTTTGAGAATCAAAATTGATTCTGTCACCTGTTAAATTTCAAAAAGTTTGAAGAAGCACAATACAATCCAGAGGTAAAGGCTTGCCTAAACAGTAAAATAACATCTCTAATGCTAGAACGGCAACCTAGTCATATATCCGACTGTCACCTGTTTTGTGATGCATCAACTGGATTTCCTCGACCATTCGTACCCAGTTCATTCTGTAGGGACATTTTTGAATATATCCACAATCTTTCTCATGCCGGGATAACAGCAACTGTGGAACTCATTTGTTCACGTTATGTTTGGCCAAACATGTAGCAACAAATAAAGAAATGGGTTAGATCGTGCCAGTAATATCAACGCTCCAAGATTCAAGACATACAAAAGCACAGCTGGGTACATTTTCTACACTTGGCGCATGATTCTTGCAAATTCATATGGCTATCGTGGGTCAACTACCCCCATCTGATGGTTACAGGTATATTTTAACCTTAATAGATCATTTTACGAGATGGCCTGAAGCTATTCCCATCCCTGACATGCAGATGAAAATCATCTGCAGTGCAATTTTTAATGTTTGGATTGGACGTTTTGGTTGTCCATCTACGATTACTACAGACCAAGGTTCACAAATGCGGTCATCAATGTTTGCTGAATTCTCAAATATGCTTGGCACGCAATGCATTTGAACAACTTCTTACCACCCAATCGCCAATGAGATCATCGAACGTTTCCATCACGACTTAAAAGCATCTATCAAAGCCCACAAACATGGAAACAGATGGACTGATATACTCCCAATATTTCTATTAGAAATCAGAACAGCTTTTAAGGAAGATTTGAATACGTCTTGTTCTGAATTAGTATATGGAACAAATCTTTGCCTTCCTTGCGATATGATAGCTATGTTATCCCAATCCAACCATGTAGTATTAACTTTGTCACGGAGCTTCGAAATAAGATGAGACGGTTAAACCCAATAGCAACATCTCGCTATTCATTCGATAAATGCTATGTACACCCTGATTTAAAGATTTGCTCTCATGTCTTTTTGAGAGTGGATCGGGTGTGTGATCCACTGTGTCAGCCATATACAGGCCCTCACAAGGTTCTTTCACGATCGGCTAAAATGCTGACAATAGAGTGCAATGGTCGTAAAGAAACGGTTTCTATAGACCGGGTGAAACCAGCTTATATATTGGAAGAAAACAACATCCCAAATTCAGAGAATAAACAACAATGTCCAGAAACTGCTGTAAAAGTAACGAGGTCTGTCAAGGTCCAAAAAAATTGGTATCTTATTTTACTTAAAACTCTATTTTCCATGTATTCCTTTGATCATTCCTCAGACTATCTCTTTGTCACTGGGGGGAATACTCTGTGGCAACTAACTTTTTTTTCATGACTCTGATGCAATGAAAACTCCGTGAAATATGCTTATCTTAATAAATAAAAACTTTCTATAATAACACTGTGGCAGCACACATAAAATTTTGTGTTCTGCTTAATAAGTAGCTCTTTTTGCAGATATAAAAAATGGCTGTGAATAAAATTGGTATTATCGCATGTATTTAGCACAGTTAAAAGTTTTTTTATTCTTTCTTTGGCAACCTTCAGCCACCTCACAACCATGTTCATAGACCTTGCGTGCAACTGCTGCCCACATGCTCTCCATCAGATTGAGATCAGGAGAACATGGAGGCCAGTCCATCACAGGAATTCCATTGGCTAAAAACCACACTCAGATCAAATTTGCATTATGAGGCAGAGCATTATCTTGTTGAAATTGAGCACTTGAGTCATTTTGTATTTCAAAGAAAGGTAAAAGATAATCCTTCTTCTTGATACTTTTGAGCACTTAAATGACCTGTTAGAAAGACTATTGGCATTTTGGCACTTGTGTCGTTGTCGCTTAGAGAAACTAATTTTATCTTTTCTAAGATCACACCAATAATATTTCCAACCATCTGGTCCATCAAGATTGAACTTTTTTTCATCACTTCAGATAATTTTAAGCCAGTTTTGAGTCTACGACGTGTGATACTTTGCCCACTCAATTCTCTTAGTCTTGTGGAGTAATGCCAGTTTCGGTTGTCTTTGCATTTTCCGATAGCAAAGATGTTTACACTTTTTTACAGGGTTTCTACATATTTCACAGCTTTTGCTTCCCTGACTTTCCCTGACATCTATCACCCTCTTCCTTGACTTTATCTAGCGTGCTTTCCCGAATTTCGAGATTCTATTTTTAACATTACATCCTTTAATTAATAATTTTTTATATATTTTGCCCCTTTTTTTACAAATAATAATAATAAAATTAATATATACAAGAATCTTATTTAACATCACTGGATTCTAACAAAAACCATGTTTGATAATAATTTAATATAAAACTATGCATATTTCAACTGCACAAAATATGCTCATAAAGAACGCATTTAAAAATTATTTATAAGGTTGAATGAGAAAATGAAAATAAAACAATTTCTATACTTAGGTTCAAACAGGAAATATTTTCTTGATTTTACAGCAAAATTCGATTTTTCTTGTATTTCCCTGACATTTTTCCAATTTCTGCTAATTTCCCCGACTTTTTTTCCCAAATTCCTGACTTTTCCTGACCAAAACTCATTTCCCTGATATTCCCTGGTCTGTAGAAACCCTGTTTTAGTACACGATACACTGCACTTTTTGATACATGTATATCAGTAGAAGAAGCTACTTGTCTGATACTGGTGCTGGAGTTGCTTATCTGGTGAATAATGGAATGTTTCTGTCTTGACATCAGCACTGGACAGCGACCTGTAGTCTTCTTGATTCCATACGTACCACGAGAATTCAAATAATTCCCTACAACGTGATGAGAACATTTAATTGCTCTTGCAATTGCTCTAATAGACAGTTTATTCCTATATAATCCATCAATCCTTTCGTCTTTCAAACTCAGAAAATGATTTAGCACGCCCATAACCATATCAACGTTAAATTTCAGAAAGAAATGCAACCGCATGTTGGTAGATGGTAAAAGCATCTGAAATTCTCATTTTAATAGTGGTTGCAAGGCAGCTAAACAGTGCAAGCAAAATAAAATTTGTATATCTGGTTATTTTATACACCTGGCTCTATCATTTTGGGATACTTTTTTGGTTACAATTATTGAAATAAATTTCTATAATTTTTTTATCTTCTGATTTATGGGAAATTTTGTATGCGTAATAATGTAAAACCTATCTAATATTAATTTTATTTGTGCAGCACCTTCTTTGAATAATCCAAATATTTAAGTGGCACTATCATTTTGGGACAAGCCTTAGTTTTACGGCCTTCACTGTTGCTTCCTAAAGCATAAGCTTCATTTGAAGCACAGAAATACAGTCATAGATTTTATCAGTTAATTGATCTTTTCTTGTATACAAATATCGTCATTTAAGTAGTTAGTTATATTAATCAGAAACAAAATGTTAGTTGCAAACTTACTCTGTCCTCAGAGTATGAAATGCTTTTTCAGTTGCTTTCAAAAACTACTGCAAAGCACTTTTTCCAACTATTTAGAATGTGTCAACCATCTTACTTCCTTAAAATGTAATGTTATCATAGTCATAAATTTAAAAATATTTGAGAAAATGTCAGAATTCATGGTGATTCAAACCTCAATGAAGTTTAATAATTTTACAAGTATTTTCATAACCTGATGCATTTTGAAGAACATGGAACATAAGTTTTTTCTGATGAATAATGAATAAAAATTACTGACATTACCAACTTTTAAGGCCTTTTTCAATTAATTTCAGTAATCGTATGTTGAGTACTTACATACAATCATGTCCATAAATTAAGGATAATTCAGAATCACACAGAAATTGATCTCTAAAATAAAAATTTCACCTGTGGAATGATCACACACATCTTGAAGAAGAATATGCAAATTACAGGAAACCACCAGATGGCGGGGATGGTACGTCACAATGACGAGAGTGTAAGAGAGGGGTATATAAGGAATGGTGGCAAAGAAGTAAAATTGTTCACAAGCGCTGTGAAAGCCTTTCAGTGCAAAAACAGCATAGTTATGGAACAAAGGAGGCATTTGGATGATGTTTTACGTGGCAGAATTATCGGACGACTGGAATGTGGACGTACCCAGCTGGAAGTATCCGAGGAACTTGGAATCACCCAGAGTGTCATCTCCAGGCTTTGGCAACGATTCCAAGATGATGGTAATGTGAGTAGACGTTACAGCACAGGTCGCCCCCGAGTTACAACGCCGAATGAGGACCGTTATTTGGCAGTTACTGCCAAAAGAAACAGACGGAGTACAACATCAGACCTGTCTCGTCAGCTCTCTTCAGCTACCGGTACGACAGTTTCAAGGCAGACCGTGTACAGACGCTTAGGGCACATTGGTCTATATGCTCGTAGGCCTGTCAGATGTGTTCCACTTACCGCAACTCACTGTCGCCTGCGATTAACCTGGAGTAGAGAGCATGCATTGTGGACACCGCAAAAGTGGTCTTGTGTGATGTTTTCCGACGAGTCCAGGTTTAGTTTGGAGTCTGATTCTCGCCGGACATTCATCTGGAGAGCGCCAGGTACCCGTTACCACCAAGAGAACACCATTGAAAGACACCGTTACGGTGGTGCAGGATGGCTCGTTTGGGGAGGAATTATTCTTGGTTCCAGAACTGACCTGCATGTTCAGAGTGTAACGATGACAGGCCACATCTATCGGGATGTCATTCTGGAACAACATGTACGTTTGTTTCGGGGTGCCATGGGTGCTGAATTTGTGTTTATGGATGACAACGCCCGTCCTCACCGTGCAAACATTGTAGACGAATGCCTTCAATCGGAGGATATCACCCGTATGCATTGGCCAGCATACTCACCGGACTTGAATCCAATAGAGCATGTGTGGGATATGCTTGGCCGATGAATTGCAGCCCGTCAACCCCCTCCCACCTGTCTACCGGAACTTGAGAGTGCATTGCTTGATGAGTGGTGTAATATTCCCCAAGATCAGATTGATCATTTGATACTCAGCATGCCTAGGCGTTGTCAGGCCTGTATTGCATCGTCCGGGAGACATACTCCGTATTAACCATCCTACTAACCATGTTATACTGTTTTTTGTAAATAGGTTCTTTTTTGAAATTTGGTCAGGGGAGTAAAACTTGCAATTTTTATTAATTATGTCAAACATATAACATCTTTTTTGCTCTTTACTTTTTGTTTAATAAATAGACTTTACAAATAAGTCAAATTTGTTTTGCTTCTTTTTCTTTCTTTGCCTGAACTTCATTATCCTTAATTTATGGACATGAGTGTAGTTAAGTCATTGAGTACTTACAGCGTTTTTTTTCCTCTTAAGCTACAGAATTTTATGGTACCAATTAAAATTTTCAAGAGATCAAATATAAATAAATAAACTTGATATGGCCCTGTATATAAAAAAAAAAAAATCCCAATCAGCAAAATGTGCCCTACAGGGTTGTAGTGATTTAAGTCAGTTGATTAAAATCCCTGATTTAAATTGTGTGACTTAAATTAACTGATTTTTCTTTAAATCACACTTTATTTTAAATATTAAGTTAAAATCTTTAATCAATTAAACTTTTTGATGTTTCTTTTAATTAGTGATTACAAAATATTTTTAAATATATTTTGATAAAGAATACAGGATAAACTGGGGGCAAAAGTAACACAGGTCAATTTTAACATTTTCTATATAATGCATGATGTAGCGTGATGGCAGTATGGTACCCTTTAATAATTCAAGTACAGAAAATGCAAAGAAATGAATTAAAATGTCTGTGATAAGATAGATAACTAGTTTTTGATGCTTTGAAGTAAAAAGTTGTTCTGTTAAATTTTTTTATCTCTAAGTATTGTGTCTCTATCATGTAACTCATTAGATAATATCATTTTTCTGTTGAATGCTAGTTTTAGGAAATGCTTCAGAAATGTTATTTCAAATATTCTTGCTCTTTCAGTGATTACAAACTTATTGCCCCATGAAGCTGTCATAGCTGTCTGAAGCTGCTCAATGATTTTCTTTCATGATTTCTGTATAGCCCCTGAAAAAGATTCTCTTTCATAATTTCTGTACGACCCCTGAAATGCAACCAATGAAATTTCTGTACAACCCCTGAAAAAGATTTTCTTTCATAATTTCTGTATGACCGCTGAAATGCGATCATTTAAAGTGATTTTTTCCCCTTCAAGTGCCATTGAAAGCTGCCATGAAGATGTCTTCTAAAGTTGGGATAATTTTAACATTGAGCCATTGAAAAGTGGTTTAAGTCAGCATTAAATTTATCTTCATATCTCTGACACTTTTTTAAGATATTTAAAATTTTGCATGTCATCTCTTTGGTGTATGAGGCACATTTTACTAACTGGGAATAGTTTTGTATGGGGGGTTGTACACAAATTTAAAAAGTGTAACTTTTTGAAAATTAATGGCAGAATTTTTTTCTTAACGGAGTCTTATTTTCGACCTTATTTGAACATTTTTAAAATTTACACTGCCTACTTATCTCTAATAGATAAAGAATCAAAGCCTGTTATCACCTTTTGGGGACACCCTGTATATATATAATTCTATGAATGTCACATTGTCTAACATACAAATGTTAAATATATACAGTTAAAAAAAAAAAATCTTAAAAATCAAATAAATCTTGATTTAAATAAATAAAATCTGATTTAAATAAAATAAATTGATTAAAAAAAATTAATCAACAATTCTGGTGCCCCATACATTAATTACATGGTATAAAAAATTTCAGCTTTTCATCATAAATAAGCTGAGATACTTAAAACAAAGTTGATAAGGAGTCATACAATACCAATAACAGTAACAGTTATGTGTTTATGCAATCATTTTTTGTGTGTGTGTGTGTGTGTGTGTGTGTGTGTGTTTAAGTGTGTATACAGCCCCTGAAATGCAATTTTCCAATGCGATTTTTTTCTCTGCAAGAACCACTGAAAATTAGTTTAAAATCAAATAATATTCATTTTTCATATCCCAACCCTTTTATGATGAGACTAAAATTTTATACACCATCTGATTAATGCATGGGGTACATTTTATCAATTGGTATAATTACAATACAAAATATCTAGGTATAATTTTTTTTAAATTACTTGCTTGGTATTCTTGGATTACATTTTCAAGATGATTCTCTGCTGAGTTGAAAATACTCTTGAAGTCTGAGTTTACGTTCATAAAATGATGAAAGTAGCTCTAAAAGTAAAGCAGAATATAATTTTTGTGCACATAATTAAGTAATGTTTTTTTCTGACATTATCAACAAGTACAGATTTGATAATACTATTGTAAAACTTTGTTATACTTTCTATTAAAAATTTTTAAGCATTCCAAAAGGATCTATTCAATTGATTTAGACAAAAAAAATATGCCTATCCAAAATTATGTGGAATATTATTATTTAAATTCATATTCTTTTGCAAATTTTCAAAATCAATTTAAATTGGTAAAATTTATGTAAGTTAATATTGTGTGTGGACACACATTTGTAATCAGAAAGTGCAGCAGACATAAATGCAAAGTTCAATATACATTGTATATCTTACAAAAAATGAAATGTACACAGTCTTTAACTCATTTTTAGGTTGATGGGTTTTTAGTTTATACAGCGTTTGGGGTGATAAAATGTTGATATTCCTTCATAGTTTAAACAGAGTTGATTTACACAGGTTCTACTTTAGACAAGTTTCCAAGAGAAAATATTTTATTTTCAAAATTAACATTCTCCCCCCCCCCAAGAGCAAATGAGCTTTTGACATCAAGAGATGATTTAACTTTACAGACGATGCTAGTAATGAATATAAAATTGAAAAGAGAATATCTGGAAAAAACTTAAATAGCAAACAGTCTGACACTGTTTGCTATTTCACTGAATGGTTGATTTTATCATAGATGATTTTACTTTACGTATGATTTTTTCCACCCAACAATTTAGCTTTTACTTTAAAGAGAATTCAAACATGTAGAACATTTAAAGCCTTATTCCAAATACTATAACCACCTATTATTCAACAAAACTTCACATCATTCACATCATTCATAGACATCTTCACGTAGTAGACAGACTACCTTTTTCCACAAAATGTTATTACTTCTTTTAATCAAAAGAACTATATATTAATACTGAACTTCAGTAATCTTCTTGAGAGTAACTAAATTTTGTCTAACTGTAAATATTTTGACATTATAAGTCATGACAATTTTCACAAAATCTGAAAAAAAATATTTTGAAAAAAATTAACACCATTTTTAAAAAAGCCTATTACAATATTACTTAATGATGTTTCATTTTTTCTAGATGCCTTGATAAAAGTATCTCACCTCCACAAAAAATGCAATTTTTGCAAAATTTTAAATTTATTCAATTATTTCTGAAAATTTTTCATAGTTATTGTTTTAAGCTGCTATCTATCATGTAACTTAATTTCATATTCTCTTGAGCCATTTTTGAGGGACACACAAACATTTAGAAAATTTCACAAATTTAAAAATCTACAAAATATTGCATGTTCCATACTACTCCATACAAATGGCTCTGTCAGGATTTAAATTGTTTTGCTTAAAAAAGCCATATTTTGAATGATTGTAGTCGGCCAGGTTTTTTAAATCAGTAACTCTGTCTTCGTCTTGTGGTATTTTGCTATTACAGTACCTGTTTTCTATTAAATTTTATATCCTGTTCTCATTCTTTTACTCTCTCGGCTGTTTTCTTGATGACTCCTATGTAGCAATCTTTTATTTTTTGTTTGTTTTCATAATGTAACTGGGTTTTCTGTTTGGTCCATCATGCCTATCTAATTTCTTTTCATATATGTTTCTATTCGATCCGATCCGATAGGTATATTCATGTTGCTTTATGTCTTCTCTTTT
Source organism: Cheiracanthium punctorium (assembly GCA_038373885.1). Lineage (NCBI taxonomy): Eukaryota > Metazoa > Arthropoda > Arachnida > Araneae > Cheiracanthiidae > Cheiracanthium > Cheiracanthium punctorium. The sequence continues at coordinate 425,000 of JAWZYV010011967.1, read as the reverse complement.
ACATATATTGCTCCTTTACAATATAGAATTGGCAGTGCATATAACTTGTTTTCTGGCCTGATTCAATTTTTCTAGTGGCATAGTTCTATTTTCATATATTATTTATTATTTTTAGCTATTTCTTTTATGTTCTCTATTTCTTCTTTCAGTAGGATATAATTTAAACATATTTTGATTGCCCAGTTTATATATGCTCTTAATGTACATAATTTATAAAACGGGGCCTTACATTTTGCTTTGATTATTTCACTACTGCTATTAGGTTTTCTACAGATTGTATTTAAGAGCCGTTGCAAAAACAAATCTGGCAGGTCAAAGAAAAAAGTTCCCATCAAATCTCAGAATTTCATGATTTTCTTTTATTGTGTTGCCTTACCTAAGGAAAGAACAAATCTGAAATATTTTTGATTTACCTCTTTTAGTTTTGGAGTTATGGGTGTCAAAGTACCCCAGACGAGTGACGAAGAATTAATTTAGGGCCATTTTTGCCACTTTATTGTCTCTGCTGTGACTGGCTCAAAGGTGCTTCAGAGAATTTTTTCATTTTACCCTATAATATACCTTGTATATTAACATCTCAAATTGAAAATTCATTTGAAAATTGTCAGAGCCCCAAATAATGGCCCCCCAAATACCCCCAATTTCATAAAAAATACAGTTTTAAGAATGCTTTAAATCTTGGCTCTGACGTGATACAGAAAATATTTTTGCACAGTGCAGTTATATAGCTACATATAAAGTGAATCCAATGTTAAAAATTTTTGAAGGCCCTCGTGGCCCCCAAACATGGTCCTTAGCGCTAATTTATGCAATTTCGAAGTATTGGTACAGCTGAAGCAGACTTTCCACAGGAGAACTATTGACATGGAGATGTAGTATCAACATGGTAGTTTGATATTATGAAAAAACATTTCTTGAAGGTACAACTGTTTCCAAGAAAAATCCCCAAAAGTACCTCCCTATTTGGGACATTCCACTGGCATGCATGGGGGCATTTCGGCGTTACTTTTAGAAGTTTAATCGACAGTGGCAATATTGAAAATTAACTTATTCTTCATATATCTCAAATATATCCTCCATATATCACAATAAGTTATTTTATAGGGGCACTCATAAGAATTACATTACGCTGCATGGGGATCTCTGTAACTACAAAACCGATTTGAACATTTTTTTCACTGATAGAAAGCTACACTATTCCTGAGTAATATAGGCTACCTTTCAGCTTGCAACATAACTAGTTCTTTTACAGGGACACTCAAAAATTCTAGCACATGTGGTATTTACTACCACGGCCGTGAAAAATGACTTAGCAAAGGTAAAATTTAGGTTTTTAAGTTAAGCAAAATTGAAAAAAAATTTAAGTTATGTTAAACTCAAAAAGGGATAAAACTTGCGTTGTGTTCTGCTGTTGGTAAAAGATAACCCAAAGCTCTCACCCTTGCCGTGTATGTGTGATTGAAGTGAAGAGAAATAAACACAGAGACATAGAATTGATCAAAAGTAACTCAGGCATTTATTTGATTTGACACATCTGCAATTCATTAAGCAATAAAAAAAAAGAAATATCGGGTGCTATCCACAACACAGCATAATGGCACCATTAAACACAGCATTAGACTCGAAAAGGAAAGTGATTCTATAAAAGTAATGGGTACCCATAATGACTCAATTAGATCAGGATGTTATTACAGACAAATTTGTGCCTCAGAAACACTTCCACAAAAAAAAAACTTTAAGCATGTAAAAATCAAAAGATAATGGAAATTTAGACACAGGTGTTGCTATGAAAAAAAAAAAAAACTTTTAATCCCCCCCTCATGCCAGAACCCTTTTGTAAATTAGGAAGAAAAACATTTTGGGCAAAAACACTGCATTCCCGAGCAGCGCCGGGTAAGTAAGAATCAATGTCACAGAAATACTTAGTAGATCGGTTAGCTAAGGTGACCAAAAGGTGAACCCGAATTACACATCATGGCACATGGCTGAAAACGTTCACCCACATAAGTTTACATGAAAAGGACAGATGGCTTGGTGATTACATACGAAATAAAAAGAAATTAGGTCCTCACAATCAACTTGATACAAAATGAAGCGGGATGAAATAAAAGAAAAGGCAACGATCTCACCGGAAACTTGGCTGGATGGGAAGCGGCACGTCTGGGTCTCTACTGGAGAGAGCTGGTCATGAGCACGTGAAGCTGAATTGTGGATGTCTTTTGGATGGATTGCCGATCGGCCTTTTTACCCGGTCGTCAGAGGAAAGCCTGGTCCCAATGGATCACTCTCGCCCCTGCTGGTGCTGTGATGGATGCTCGGCATTAAATCGGGATGGTGATGCTGCGGAAATGATGGCTCCTCATCAATGATAGCAGATGATTCAGATTATTTCATGAAGAAAAAAGGTGATGGGAAGCGAGGGAACCACGCTGGAGTCAACTGTTGGCTTTCCTGCATGAATCATTTTCCTCAGATTCAACTACTTACAGAAACAACCAATGAGAAAGCTCGTTGGTCATGACGTTTGATCATGTGACTTTGTACATAATGTAAATATGTGTGAACTTTAATAAAATTCCTCTTCTGGCTGCTGATCGTTGTCTGTGTTGTTTGGAAATTAACCCGTTCTCTTTCCGGTCCACGCCCGGAAAACAATGTACGCAGCGTAAATGCCGCTACATATGGTAGCAGAGCGTGGTTGTTTATTTTTCTTTCCGTGAAAAATGAATTCCGTAGAGGAATCAAGTTTATTCCGGATTACGAAATTAAATCGGGACAATTTCCGACAATGGAAATTCAACATAAAGATGTTATTAATGCATCAAGGATTGTTTGGTTTTGTGGATGGCTCAGAAACGAAACCGGAAGATACGGAAGCAAAAGAGTTGAAGGCATGGATTTTTAAAGACGCAAAGGCCTTATCTACAATTTGCTTATCCCTGGAAGAAGATTTAAAGAATTTAGTTTTGAAATGTGACACTGCGAAAGAAGCCTGGGATTCTATTTGCAAAAACTTCGAACCCAGCACGCGGGCCAGAATCGCATCCCTCTGAACTGAATTTATGAACATTCGGCTAAAGAAAAGCAAAACTACGTCTATGTTTATAGGATGATTGTTAAGAGTAGCTAAAGATTTAGAATTAGCGGGTAAAATTGTTCCTGACGACGAAGTTGCATATCAGATGTTATCTCAATTACCCTTGTATTACAATAACGTAGTCATACAGCTATATCAATTGAATGACGAAGAATTTACTTCCGCAAATGTTCGAAAAGCGCTAATAGGGGAATTTGACAGACTCCAACATCGGGCCAAGTCGACGGTGATTTATGATCACGAGCCATCTGTTTCTAGAAGCGCGCTGAGCACCGCAGTCGAAACCGAAAGGCGCCAGTTCAAAAACGAAACTGACGGCAAAAGAAAAACTAAAAACTGTTTTGGGTGCGGCCTTCCTGGACATAAAATGAAGAATTGCAGACGGAATAACATGCAAAATCAGCAGAAAAATAATGCGGATGCAAAGAAAGGAACTTCTGATGTTTTTATTGCAACGGCTTTAATGTCAGATACTGAAAGTGTTAATTTCATCATAGACTCCGTGGCAACTGAACATTTTTGTAACGATAAAAGTTTTTTTTTTGTGATTTCGAGGAATTAACAAATACGGAGCAGGCAAATATTGCAGAGGGTTCTACAAAAATTTGTGGTCAAGGTAATATTAAATTAAATGTTCATCAAAACAGAGGTAAGAAGTTTTTAATGCTAAAAAACGTATTATATGCTCCAAGCATGACTAGAAATTTAATAGCCGGCCGTTTAATTGATGAAGCAGGTTATAGTATTTTCATTAAAAACGGTAAATTGAGCATTAGGAAACCTGATGGTACTTTGTTTTTGGAATCATTTCTAAATAAATTCTACTCTGTAAATGCTGATATTATAAGAGATCATGAAGCATATAATACGGATAAAAACGATCTAATGCTTTGGCACAATAAATTTGGTCACCAAAATGTTAAAGATTTTCGTAAATTATCAAAATGCAAAAATGTTTATGGACTTGAAAATTTAAGTGGTAAATTTGAAAATTGTCAAGTGTGTAACATGTCCAAATCTCATAAAGAATCTTTTAAACCTATTAATAAGATTTCATCTAAGCAAGTGCTAGAATTTTTACACTTAGATATTTGGGGTCCTGCCCCAGTAGACTCCATGGGAGGTTCAAAATATTTCTTGAGTGTAATTGATGACTACTCTAGGTTTTCCACTGTTTATTTTTTAAAACACAAAAATGAAGCGTTTGATTATTTTAAGATATATCAAGCCAAAATGGAAAGACAGACAGGGAAACAAATTAAGAGAATTTGTACCGATAATGGCATGGAGTTCTGTTCAAAAGTTTTTGAAGAAAATTTAAAAAATAGTGGGATTGAAGTAGAAAGAACTAACACATACTCTCCACAAATGAATGGTGTGACCGAAAGGTACAATAGGACCATTCTTGAAGGAGCTAGAACTCTATTATATCATGCAGAGTTACCTAAAATATTATGGGCAGAAATGATACACACCCAAAATTACTTGAAAAACCGTTTCACCCACAAAAGTTTAGTTGGAAAAACACCCATATATGTTTGGTCAGAGAGAAAATTCTCTGTAAGACACTTGAAACCAATTGGCAGTATTGCCTACATTAATGTCCCCAAGCAACATAGAGACAAATTAGAACCATACGCTGAAAAAGGAATTTTGGTGGGGTACGCAATTAAAACAAAAGGATATCGTATTTGGAAACCAAATACATGCAAAATTATTGAGACCAAACATGTAAAATTTGAGTCTAAATTTAAGGAAAATCCAAAGCCAATTTCTAGAAATGTAAATAGTAGTTAATTTTGGTTAGACATTCCCCCTTAGTGATGACAATGATATTTCCAATTCAGATTTTGACCTTTTTGATACATCGAAACCTTTAGAGGATAAAGGAAAAGGAGTAAATTGGGAAAGAAAAGTTGTAACTAGGAAGACTGAAAAATCTGTAGGGAGAAAGGATGTATATTATTACCCTAAGCCTGGGTTTAGACTGAGAAGTTTAAACGATATCAAAAAATATTGTGCACAAGAGGGCATAGATTTTGAAGAAGAAAATTTCGATTTCTCTTCAACAGTTAACTCGTATGAAGGGGATGAATCTTTGAGTGATTCTGATGCTGAGGCTCACTGTGTTGAAGTGAGAATCCCATTTTCATTTAAAGAATCACAAAGTGTACCAGAAAAGGAGCACTGGTACAAAGCAATGACAGAAGAGATTGAGACCCTAAAATCCAGAGATACATATGAGTTGGTCCCTAGACCCACAAATCGAAAAGTTTTGGGATGTAAATGGGTTTACAATCTAAAGAGAGATTCATCTGGAAAAATACAAAGGTATAAGGCCCGCCTTGTAGCCCAAGGTTTTAGACAAACGGAAGGTATTGACTTTTACGATACATTTTCTCCTGTAGTAAACTTTACTTTAGTTAGATATTTCATGATTTTATTAGTCGTTTTGATGGATTGGAAACATAAACACCTGGATATTAAGTGTGCATATTTGTATAGTAAAATAAACGAGGAAACTTTTCTTGAACAGCCTGAAGGTTTCATTGAGATTAACAGTGTAAAATATGTTCTAAAATTAAAAAAGCCTTCATCAGGCTGGGAGGGAATGGTATTTCAAATGGAATGAAACTCTTTTGGAATTAGGTTTTCAGCAAATGAAAAATTGTAATTGTGTGTATATTTTAAATTGGAAAGTACTTATTCTAGTATATGTCGATGATTTTTCAGTGTTTGCCTTTGACAATAACTATCTAAATGACACTGTAAACATGTTGAAAACAAAGTTTGATATCAAGGATTTGGGACCTATATCAAAATTTTTGGATGTAGAATTTGAGACAAGAAATAATTGTTTAGTTATGCATCAGGAAAATTATATTAAGAGAATGATGAATAATTTTAAGGATATTCCAAAACTTAAATGTAAAGTTCCAATAAGTCCTGGCACTATAATTGAAAGGGTATCTGATAATAGCTCAGTTGTTAAGGATGCGCCATATAGATCATTGATAGGTAGTTTATTATTTCTTGCCTCAAGAACCAGACCAGATATATTATTTCATGTAACTTTGTTATCAAAGTATTGTAATGAACCATCAGAAACCCATTGGAGAACGTTATGTCAAGTATATCAGTATGTTGTAAATACCTCACATTATTGTATAAATCTATCCAATGCAAAAGGCAGTGACATTGTAGCTTATAGTGATGCTAGTTGGTCATCTGACAGAGATGATAGAACATCAGTCAGTGGTTTTATTGTAATGATGGGTGATGTGCCCATATCATGGTTGTCCCCAAAACAACATTCTGTCGCATTATCCAGTATGGAATCAGAATTTATTGCATTGTCAGAACTGGTTAAAGAAATTATTTGGATATCTAGAATTCAACATGAATGCAATATATCAGTTGTACAAAAACCAGTGATTTATAGTGATAGTCAGAGTGCAATATTTTTCTCAAAGAACTGTGTTGAGAATAAGAGAACAAAGCATATCAATACTAGATATTTCTTTATAAAAGATCATTTGTCTAAAGGAAATTTTCTTTTAAATTATATTTCTGGTAAACAGAATATAGCTGATATATTGACAAAACCACTGGCATCTGATAAATTGAACTATTTCTGTAAAAGACTATTTTGTGAAATGTAAACATTTGATGAATCTGTGAAAAATGGGAGGGATTTGTTGGCTTTCCTGCATGAATAATTTTCCTCAGATTCAACTACTTACAGAATCAACCAATGAGAAAGCTCATTGGTCATGATGTTTGATCATGTGACTTTGTACATAATGTAAATATGTGTGAACTTTAATAAAATTCCTCTTCTGGCTGCTGATCATTGTCTGTGTTGTTTGGAAATTAACCCGTTCTCTTTCCGGTCGATGCCTGGAAAACAATGTACGCAGCGTAAATGCCGCTACATCAACACCATTTACCTTGGCGTGCGCTGGTGAAGTCCTAGACGCCGTGCCATTTTTACTCTGGTCGCGCGTCACGTGTTGGCCTGGACGCCTCGGGCTACATCCTCTGAGTAAATAAAAAGCGTCGGAACGACGGAAGTACCAGAAGAATTAAAAGGGAAAACGTCAAAAAGAGGGAACACCTCAAGCAGGCTCTTCACGTCCGCTCGCCTCTGATACCGAAGCCCGAATGACGCTGCCAGCCCTATCCTCCCCCCCCCCCCACCAAGGGAGAGCCCCGTCCAGAGAGACCAATCAGCGCACGCCTTCCCAGCCGCCAAACTTCAAGAACATTCGACTGGGGGAAGGAAGAGATGAGAACAAGAAAATGGCGGACGGGAAGTAGCTTCATGAAGGAAAATGGAAAAAGCCAAGGCAAGGCGGCCATCTTGAATTGGGAAAAAATACTTAATTGATCGCAAAAAGCCTTAAAAACGTTATTAAATTTCCAACAATTTTAGTGGGAGATAGCTAATCGTCCGAGACAACCCTGGGTAAAATTTGGAGTTAAAATTTAAATCAGAAGTGGGTAAAAATAATTAAAAACCGGACTTGAACAAAAGATTATTGCAAGAAGTGAGTTAGGCTATTGAAGAGAAAAAAGAAAATGTAATAGTCAGCAGAAAATCGTCAGAATTTACATGATAATTAAATTTACACCTCCAGAGACAGGGAAAACAAGGGCAGAATTAATTTAAAGAAAAAGGTAATTATTTAGCAAAAAAAAAAAAAGTGTGCGCGTGTAATCTTTACGCGCGATTGAAGTAAAACTTCTCTGACGTTTACGACACATATCACCACTGAAATGATTAAACTTTAACTTAAAATAAATATCATATTATAATTTAATTATATTTATTATTCATGTACTTTACAAAGATTATATAAATAATATATTCATATTATTCATTGGAAATAGGTACTTGAATGTCACTTGAATTTTATACGCATGAAATTATAGGTTTGTGGTAACTATAATGTGAAGCATACATTTTACTCTCTAAATTTACTAATTTTCTTGAAAGTACAGAAATCTATCGTTGTACCGAAACATGTTGTTGATTGAAGTCAAGAAGTATTCATAGTTAGATCCAATTTTCCTTATAAAAAATCAACCGACGGCTCAGATTCTTGAGAGCGAAAATTAACATTAAACTCTCCAGTAAGAATCCTCGGTAATTCATGATAATTACTTATAATCCAGGAAGTTCCCGTGTTGTAGTATTATTCTTTAACTGTTTTCTTATACCATTGTTCCGTCTGGAGGTTGGGTTTGAATGGGGGGGGAATGTCCATAGTCTAGTATTATACTTTAACTGTGTTCTTTAACTGATGTTTTCCTCTGTTCGTTGGGTTTGAATGCAGGTAGTGTAATTTTTTTTTGTGTTCTATCACAGTGTTCTTAAGCGTTGATTTCGTCTGCTGGTAGGTTTTGAATTATTATTCTGTATCCATGTTTTTAAACTGCAGGTTCTGTCTATTGTTTGGGATTGATAGTAGCCAGGGTCCGTTTCTTTGTAATTTTCCAAAACCATGTATATTATTCATCTAAAAATAAGGATTATCGAGAACCTCCTGTGAGGTTGGGATTACATGTGTTGGATGTACCTTCGCAACGCTTATTGATATATAAAATAAAGATTGATGTCTGAAAGATACGGCACTTGACTGTTTTTATCGCCGTTTCTTTCCCTAACAGGTTCCGCATACTTTTACTGGATGAAGTCGTCGAAAGCAGCAGAGCGGTTGAAAAGGTAGGTTTTACTGTGGTTCTTCTTTTTCAGGGTCAGCGTGGAATATATGACATACTAGCTGCGTACCCGTTCTCCGCACGGTAGGGAACAAAACTTTTTCTTACATGTATAATTCGAATTGATTCCAGTAATGTGGAATCTAAAAATAAACAAAATGATTTGACTCTTGGCGTAAAGTTACTCATTAGTTATTCGTAAAGTACAGTACAGGACCAATTATCCAGAATCAGTTTTACCCAACCCTTTCCAGATAACTGAATTTTCCAGTTTTCTGGAATCGACCGATAGCGCCATCTATTGGCAGTTTTCATATTTAAAAGTTTTGTATACAATCTACGTTATATCGGGAGCAATCTATAACAAAAACATAACATGGCAGATAAATGTACCTTAAAATTACATTTAAATTAAAAAAAAAACCACTTACCTGTGTATTATTTAGTAGTTTCAATCATATAGCAATAAAAAAATGACAAAATTTTTCTCTATCAACATGCACCCCCCCCCCCCTCCCGGAAAAAAGGTATCTAAAGATTACTTAAAAAAAAATAATAATAACTGAATTAAGCAGAACTAATTTTTTTATTAAGCATTTCATGTACTTTTAACTGTTTCAAATTAGTTTTCTGCTTGCAGTTCCGATATTTAATTTATTTTATAATATAAATCATGATTACTTTACACTAAAACAATAAATTGGACTGTAAAATTTTGATCTAATCTGAAATTTACCCAAACTAAGAATTTATATTGTGGCCTACGAACTGAACTGTATCATTTGAATCATAATTTGCACGTGGTGCCGCTTATGATTAAGTAGAACTTCTCAAATCTGGAATCGCTGGGACTTTACCGATTCTGGATTACAGAAAATTTCCGGATTATAGAAACTCAGTAATATCAACTATAAAAAGTGCTGCAAAAGCACCCTCATCTATACATATCAGTTTCCATCTGGGGGGGGGGGGGAGCGATCTGGTACTTTAATGATAATTGAGTTAATATAAATGTTTTAAAATACATGTTTTATAATAATTGCTTTATATTTTCGGAGGGGACACGGCCTGCCTCTGCCCCCTTCTTAAATACGCTCCTGATGTGTATCGTTTATGTATACCGTTTAATACTGAACAAATACCCTTTTATAATTTATTATTACAGTAAAACATACAATTAATTGGTATGTTCAAGAAACGCTGATCACTCTTAAAATAAACCCAAATGCAACAAATATCAGAAAAAATAAAACATCACACAGCATTCAAAGCCTAAAACAAACAACTCGGTGTCTGCTCATATAGTCATATTACGTAATCAACTTGCTTCCGGCCCAAGTGTTTATTTAACTCTCTCCCCCTCCTCTCCTTTACATTTTTCGCTCTTTCATTTTAACAGCAAATGTTCTGGCCTGCCTCGGATTCTGCAAATGTGTATGTGCTTTTGACGCATATGATCTTTTCATCTGCTTTTGCCTTGATAGATTCCATTGTTTTGTTTTTGAAGTGATTGTCTGCTGGACATGCCACCACTAAAAGACTGTTTTTTTAATAATTATGCTTTTTTTTTCAAATGTTAGAACCTGTCTGACACTATTCTATTAACAAGAATAATGTTTCTGGTTTTAGTATTATAATGAAATTGAACAGGCAACTATAAAGAACATAAATATTAAATATTTAAATGTGGCTTTTTGTTTAGTAATAAAGTAAACTTTTCAATGTAACATAACTACGTAAAAAATAGCAAAAGTTGTATAGTAAATTCGATAATTATTTGTCATTTGAGAAATTTTAAATACTTACGCTGTGTGAACGTGGGGATAGGTTGTTCTATATGTATATTATATATTTTCGCGATTTTAATTGGCAATATTTTTTTTTCGGGCCCAACCACTGAAACGGGTCACAAGCCGCCACTGAGTATTATAATGAAATTGCAAACTTTAATTCACCAGAATTGAATTGGCAAGCAAACCCACCCCGAAACAGATTACACAATGCAAAAGGAACTGCCAGTACAAAGCGGTGGCGGACGAAATTATCGTATACATCTGCCTCAAATGTGCACATACATCTTTGGGATTTGATGCAGTGAATATAAAGCCTTCTTTGAGTAAAATAAATAAAAACTGTGAAAAAAAAAAAACAAGCATAAAATGTCTTGAAGTCTTCATTATGTTTGGTGCTGTCATCTATTTGCATTTTGAGGAGATACAAAAAAGCATTTTTTTTTTTTTTTTTTTTTTTTTTGGTTAATACCAATTTATTATTATTTGGAAGGCCGAATTTTGTCCGGATTTGAGAGTTTCTACTTACAATACAATTCTAGAGAGAAACTATTCAGAGACTATTCTTATTAAGTTTTTCTGGTTGAAAATTTGGTGGCGCCATCTATCGAATAGAAGAAAAACTATTCCCGGCCAATCTTTATTTTTTCCGGTTTTCTGGATTCCGGTTAATTGGTCCTGTACTGTAGTATAAATACTGATCTGAGAACATTGTTAATATTATGAAACAAAAAACTATTTCGGTGTCATTTGCGATCAGAAAAAGAAAAGCGTGACGGTTCCTAAAAATTTCTAACTTTCAAAATGTCTCATTTCTACATCATACTCTTTTTTAGATTTAAGTTATACCATTAATACCTTAGATACTACATGATGTGAAGAACCGTTTTATTATTTTACCGTTATTAACCGTTTTATTAGTTTTTTATTCTTTGGTTATTCTTTGCAATTTACGCATTAGTATAAACGATAATCATTTCACTTTCTGGCTGCCATTAAAACAGATCTCCATACATTTTTATGCAAAATTCTTGTCAGATTGGCGTATTTAGCACGTAAAAAATTTCCTGCGATTCGAAAACGTGTCCCGTTTAAAAATTATATCGAAAATAATGCTGGATAATTCATCGTTGAAAAAACAGCATTCAATTCTTTTTCTGGCAACGTAATATAAAATGGGGAATAATTTCGTGCGTGGCATATGTTTTGTTTGTGAGCCCGTTATTTTGATTGAGTTTCAAAAGGGGTTTTAATCTCGTTAGATCAAAATGACGTAGATTGCACTTTTGGAAACTCAGTTATTTTAAAGTCATTTTATTTATGTTTTTCAAATGGCAATTTTATTCATTGTTACTGTTTCCCAGACAACCATAGCGGAAGATATCATACTGAAATCTTGAAACAGCTTTTATTGAATTCAAAATCCTTCTTTTCATAAAAATTCGTAAAAAATCTCCTAATTTATATTTTTCCTCCGTTCTTCTTTTAAAAGTGGGCGAAATATATGCTCCGTCTTTTGCCGAAATATAAAAAAGTTATGACAGATAGAATGAAAAATGCAACAGTTTTAAAATTATTTTTACGCAAACGTCGTCAAAAGAGAAATTCTTTTTTAAAATTCCCAAAAATTGGCAAAATATGTTACATAGTCAAAACAAACTGTTTTCGAAAGAAAATTTTCTCCTCTATCTGATGATACAAATATCCTTTTATTGCGAGTGCAATGACCGGCGTTATTACGTATTATGCTAGAAAAATCGCTAAAAATCAGACAAAACATAAAATAAAACATTTTCTAATTCGATTTTCGGAAAAATCGCTCCGAGGCGTCTTAGGGTCTGTCCCAGTGAAGCCGTATGCAAAATTCGGTAGGTCTGCTACCAACCGTCTCTGTGCAATGCGATCGAGAGACGCGCGCAAGAGCATCGGTGGTCACAAACCTACCTACCTACATAGCTACATACAATGTTTACTCTGGGATTTTATTATATAAGATACGTCACTTCCTTTACTGAGCGTTACTTTCGTCAGAAAAACAATCTGAGTTATCCCCTAGTTGCGCCTAAAGAAGTTTTACTTAAAAAAAAGGGGGGGGGGGGTAATTAGTAATAATTTAAAGAAACAAGCTATTGAGATATAAAAGAAGAGTCACCCAGACCATTATATCTCTTGACAAAAGGTACATAAATTAAACTTCCAAGTTAATTGCTATCCTTAGACCATAAATGATTGACAGTTAATATAATTAAAATAAAAATTACTGCATTTGATTTATTAAAACAAAATCCCCCCAAAAACAATACAACACACATGATGCAATATGGACATCTCTGTAACTACTGAATCGATTCTAGAGATCTTTTCACTGAAAGCTACACTATTCCTGAATAACATAGGCTAAAATTCATGCATGCAGCATAATTTACAGGAACACTAAAAATAATTCATAAACATTGTCGTATCTGTTTCCATTCACCACTCAAATTTATTCAAATTTTATTAAACTCCATTCAAATTTTTGAACAGTGCAGTTATATATCTTCATATAAAGTGAATCTAATGTTAAATATTTTGAAAGCCCCCAGCTTTGCAGCCTCTACCTTCCAGTCATTTTAAGAGGCATCGCAAGAGCAAATCAGGTAAAAAAAAAGAAGAAAGTTTCAATCACCATCTCAGAATCTCATGAATTTTTTTTTTCTTGTGTTACCTTACCCAAGGAAAGAACACATCTGAAATATTTTTGATTTAACTTTTTTAGTTTTGGAGTTATGGGGGGTCAAAGTAATCCAGAGGAGTGGCGAATTTAGGGCCATTTTTGCCATTTTACTCTCTCGACTGTGATTTGCTCCGAGATGCTTCAGAGAATTTTTTTTTTTTAAAATCTGATAATATACCTTGAATATTAACATCTAAAACTGGAAATTTATTTGAAAATAGGCAGAGCGCCCTATAAGCCCCCCCCCCTAAATATCTCCAATTTCATAAAAAAATACAGTTTTAGAGAATGCTTTAAATCTTGGCTCTGACGTGTGATACAGAAAAAATAAAAATTCCCGGGCCCCTCGATATGGGACCCCATACATGGTCCTCAGCACTAATTTATGCAATTTCTAAGCATAGATACAGCTGGCTCTGACTTCGCACATGAGAACTATTGGCATGGAGTTGTAGTTTCAACATAGTAGCTTCATATTATGAAAACATATATTTTTTGATTACTGTGTTAAATTTGTCTTGAAAACGGTGATGCTTTCAAAAAATATACCGGGGGCCCTGGGGGCCTTCAAAAATTTTTAACATTGGATTCACTTTATATGAAGATATATAATTGCACTGTTCAAAAATTTGAATGGAGTTTAATAAAATTTGAATAAATTTGAGTGGCGAATGGAGATAGTTACTACAATGTTTACGAATTATTTTGAGTGTTCCTGTAAATTATGCTACATGCATGAATTTTAGCCTATGTTACTCAGGATTAGTGTAGCTTGCAGTGAAAAGATCTTTAGAATCACTGTTCAAAAATTTGAATGGAGTTGAATAAAATATGAATAAATTTGAGTGGCGAATGGAGACAGTTACGACAATGTTTACAAATCATTTTGAGTGTTCCTGTAAATTATGCTATATGCATGAATTTTAGGCTATGTTACTGAGGAATAGTGTAGTTTTCAGTGAAAAGATCTTTAGAATCGGTTCAGTAGTTACAGAGATGTCCATATAGCGTCATGTGCTGGAATTCTTTTGAGTGTCCCTGTAAAAGAACTAGTTATGCTACATGCTGAAAGGTAGCTTATAATACTCAGGAATAGTGTAGCTTACTATCAGTGAAAAAATTTTTTGAATCTGTTCACTAGTTGCAGAGATCCCCATTCAGCATAATGTAATTATTATGAGTGCCCCTGTAAAATAACTTGTGATATATGGAGGATATATTTGAGATATAGGAAGAATAAGTTAATTTTCAATATTGCCACTGTGGATTAAACTTCTAAAAGTAGCACTGAAATGCCCCCATGCGTGCCAGTGGAATGTCCCAAACAGGGAGGTACTTTTTGGGGATTTTTCTTGGAAACAGTTCTATCTTCAAGAAATGTTTTTTCATAATATCAAACTACTATGTTGATACTACATCTCCATGTCAATAGTTCTCCTTTTGGAAGTCGGCTTCAGCTGTACCAATGCTTTGAAATTGCGTAAATTAGCGCTAAGGACCATGTTTGATCCCCGTACCAGGGGGCCCTGAGGACCTTCAAAAATTTTTAACATTGGATTCACTTTATATGAAGCATACCTGCCAACTCTTCTGGTTTTGAAAGAAGACTTCTGTTTTTTTAAGTTATCTTCCGGTCTTCTGTCAGAATATAAAATCTTCCATTTTTTAAAATTTTTAGTCGATATATTAAATTGTATTGCAAACTGTGCAACAAAAAATTGTAAATAAATAAATCTATTTTTAAAAAAAAATATTAAGGTAATAATTTTGACAGCTAACAGCACAATGCTGTTGTATGAGTGAGGTCAAAATGTTTGTAAGCAAATCTTTTCTAGTTTGAAAAAAAAAAAGTGTGTGCGTGTAATCTTTACGCGCGATTGAAGTAAAACTTCTTTGACGTTTACGATAAATATCACTGAAATTATTAAACTTTAACTTAAAATAAATATCATATTATAATTTAATTATATTTATTATTCATGTACTTTACAAAGATTATATAAATGTTATTTTCATATTATTTATTGGAAATAGGAACTTGAATGTCATCATAATATTTTATGTAAGAAATTATAGGTTTGTGTTAACTATACTGTGAAACAGAAATTTTACTCTCTAAATTTGCTAACTTTCTTGAAAATACAGCATCTATCGTTGTACCGAAACGCGTTGTTGATTGAAGTCGAGAAGTATTCATAGTTAGATCCAATTTTTCTTTTAAAAATCAACTGACGGCTGAGATTCTTGGTAGCGAAAATTAACATTAAAATCCCCAGTAAGAATCACCGGTAAATCATGATAATTATTTAGAATTCAGAAAGTGTCCATGTTGTAGTATTATTCTTTAACTGTTTTCTTATATGATTGTTCCGTTGGGAGTTTGGGTTTGAATGGGAGGAATGTCCATAGTCTAGTATTATACTTTAACTCTGTTCTTTAACTGATGTTTTCCTCTGACTGTTGGTTTCGAATGCAGGTAGTGTAAATTTTTTTTTTAGTGTTTTTCTATCACAGTATTCTTAAGCGTTGATTTCGGCTGCTGGTAGGCTTCGAATTATTTATCTGTATCCGTGTTTTTAAACTGCAGGTTCTATCTATTGTTTGGGAATGATTGCAGCCAGGGTCCGTTTCTTTGTGGTGTTCCATCTCCGTGTTAAACCGTTGCTCCGTCTTTAGGTTGGGTTAGAATCCACGGAATGTCCATTTGTTATTCTGATCTTAAACCCGTTGCAGCCAGTGTTTGTTTCTTTGTGGTGTTACATACCCGTGTTCTTAAACCGTTGTTCCGTCTGGATATCGGGTCAGCATCCAGGAAGTGTCCGTGTTGAACTATTATTCTTTCACTGTTTTCTTAAAATGTTTTCCCGTAGGGTTGAATCGAGAGAATGTCTATGTTGTGGTATTTTTCTTTAACTGTGTTCCTAAACTGGTGTTTTCTTTTGTTGTTTGGTATCGAATGCACGTAGGGTCTATTATTGCATGTTTCTATGGCAGTGTTCTTAAACCTTTGTTTTCCTCTGCTGTTTTTGCTCGAAGTATTATTCTGTTTAAAAATGTACATTTGTGTGGCTCATTATTATAAATAACTCAAAAACACATGAGCAATATTAAAAGATTACATATTATTTAAGTACAGACAAACTATATTTATGTATCATGGCAACCAATCATGTCAAGTTTTTACTCATAATTCCATTAAATATTGTATTAATGCTATTGAAAACATGTGAGTAAAGCAACGGAATGCACCATAGTGCCACTTTCTGTATTCGGTGCGTAGGCCTTGTTTATCGGAGGTGACGGGTTGGGTCTCCGCCTGTAACAACAGTGAGAGACAGTCAGCAGGATCGCCGCCTGTTCAGCGAAAGACTTCACACAGTGGCTCTGACAAGAGCCGGTCCACTTATCCACTGAACAGGGTCATCAGACAAGATCTTGCTTCAAAACAGGTAGGGTGTAATGTCGACGCGCAGGGAGCACAGTCGACGTTCTCAGGAACGAACGCCCGATAGCTGTTCTGCAAATAATTAAACTTATAAATCTGGAAAAAGCTTGTTAAGTGTCACGTCAATATGAAGTAAAAATCACTTGCAATAGCTAATTTTGTCATGCAAATGATTAACTTTTTTGACTCTCGGATATGAAATGTTGCTGAAAATAGCGAAAAATCGCTTAAAAATGAGGGAACGGGTGGATTTTCAGATTTTTAAAGTAGCGCAGATTGTTTTCTATATTTTTATACATGATTATGGAAATTTTCAAGGGGATTGTACAAACGGTGTAGAAATTATCAGGCTTTTTGTCCTTGACATTGCAATGTTTTTGCAGTCATAGCGGAATGAAGAAGCAAGGGGAAAAAAGATACGTCATTTCCTTTACTGAGCGTTACTTCCGTCAGAAAAAATATCTGAGTTACTCTCTAGTTGCGCCTAAAGAAGTTTTACTTTAAAAAAAAAAAAAATTTCATTTTGTTCCTCCCTCAGTGATTCATCATTAGAAAATTTGTTAGTACTGCAAACTACAGCTTAAAAATTTTTTTCTGATGAACTATTAGTAAAAGCTAAAAAAGCTACTTTGAACTAGCTAAAAAAATCAATCTGTTTATTTTTCAACATACTTTGGTTAAAAATGAAGTCAAATTTCTATTTATTTAATTGTTATTTTCGTGAAAATACTCCATCTATTTTCATTTTATATAAAAAATTCAGGCAAGCTCTTCTGTATTTAATTTTGTTTCATTTCTATACATTACTAATAAAAAAAAATAATGAGAAATGGTGATAAACTAGGGAAAACAGTCTTCTGTTCTTACTTCTTATTTTTTTAAATTATCTTCTGATTTTTTTTGTGAAATCTTCTGTTTTTTCAACCAGAGACTTCCTATTTTTGGCTTAAGGAGGTTGGCAGGTATGATGAAGATATATAACTGCACTGTGCAAAATTTTTTTATGTATCACATCAGAGCCAAGATTTAAGCATTCTTAAAATTGTATTTTTTTTATGAAATTGGGGGGTATTTTGGGGAGCCCTAATTTGGGGCTCTGACAATTTTTGAATGAATTTTCAATTTGAGATGTTAATATACAAGGTATATTATAGGATAAAATGAAAAAATTCTCTGAAGCACCTCTGAGCCAGTCACAGTCAGCGTGCGAATTGAACATTTTCTCCAGGGGGGGACATTTGAAAGAAAACTTTCTTCTGGAGGGGACATTTGAAAAGAAAAAAAAAAAACGGAGGGAAGGCATAAAATGCTCCACTCACATAATACATTATATATTACATGACAAATGCAGTTGCCAACATGTCTGGGAAGGGACTTAAATTCAAACAAAAGTCGACCCCCCCCGATTTTCCGTACACATATATTCCTGTTTATGTCGATTCTAGGTCTACCCTCAAATTCTGCTCGCAGCAGAACAGCGCTTGTTCATTCATTTCGCAGTCTTAATTTGTTGCAGAATGAGAAGTGGCACCAGGCATGTATATATTGATTTCAAAGGGATGTTTGTAACTTGCTCCTTTGTCTAGCAAATAAAAGAATTTCTAAGGACAGAGACTAATTTTAACATTTCTCCAGCAGGGGATAAATAGTATCCCTGGCAGGGATCAATTAATATTTCTCTAGCCAGGGATATTACATTCTTCAGCCAGGGACAATCCCCGGCATTCCCCCCATCAATTCGCACCCTGGTCACAGTCGAGACAATAAAGTGGCAAAAATGGCCCTAAATTAATTTGGCATTACTCCTCTGGGGTACTTTGACCCCCCATAACTCCAAAACTAAAAGAGGTAAATCAAAAATATTTCAGATTTGTTCTTTCCTTGGGTAAGGCAACACAATAAAAGAAAATCATGAAATTCTGAGATGGTGATGGGAACACCCTGCCCAATTTGCCCCTGCAATGCCTCTTAATTATATCATCATTAGCATAACCACCTAAAATTTTAGAGACTCTAAAAAGACACCAAACATAGCATGCATCCAAACTGACTAAACAGGAAAAATGACTATTTTAGAAAAAAAAAAAAAATGAATGTACAAGGGTTGGAACTTCAATAGTGGCAACTGTTTATTTACATGGAATACAAAAGTGATTCATGTCACCATGCTTTACAGTCCTTGAATACATTCGCCAACATTGTGTACAACCTGTTTCCAATGATGTGGAAGTCACAGAACAACTGTAGCAGTGCCCGTTCTGTTGATAGTTCAAATGGACCAGTCTATTGCTGCAAGAATCACTTGCACAGTTTTGAAGCGAATGCCACAAAGTGCTTCCTTCATCTTAGGAATTAAGTCAAAGTCACAAGGGGTTAGTACGGGGGAGTATGGTGGATGGTACAGCATTCCATCCCCAGCAAATCAGCCACAGCTTGTACTGCATGCAGCTAAGCATTGTCATGCAAAATCATAGAGGCGTTTTGCAGAAAGAGTTGCCGTTTTCTTCTCAAAGCTGGTCTGAGATGGTGCTCCAAAAATGAGCAGTAATACTGTGCATTGATGGTCTGCTGTGGGGCAACGGTATGCATTAGGGTGACACCATCACAGTCATACAAGAGAATCACCATAACTTTCACACTGCCAGGGTTCTGACGAAATTTCAAACGTCGTGGTGATCCGTAATGACGTCATTCGTTTGATTGGCATTTCAGTTCTGGCTGGTAGAATCTGGCCCAAGTTTTATCCAGCATAAAAAAGCCTCTCCTTCAAGCTCATAGTGCTCCAGGTGGGTTCGAGCAGCATCGTATTGTAGCCATTTCTGCATTTACATCAAATGATGTGGAACCCACTGTGAAGCAATTTTTCTCACACTCAGGTGTTCCTTCAGAATGCGTAACACAGTTGTACGTGCAAATCCTGTCTGTTGGGCCAGCTCACAAATCATTTGGCATCGATCACTGTCCATTAGTGTGGCAACAGCATTCACTTCTGCTTCGCTGACAGAAGGACAACCTGGCCAATGCATGTCTGCCACATTTTGGCATCCTTCATTGAAGGCTTTTAGACATCTTACTACAGTTCTGTAAAGCAATGCACAGATTCCCAGCAAGCCTATTGAAAGGCCACGAACAAAGGACAAGAACAGATGAAGGCGGATTTAGAGAAGAAAATTGAAGCAGGACAGACCGATTTAGAAAAGAAAATTGAAGCCAGACAGACCGATTTAGAAAAGAAAATTGAAGCCGGACAAGAACAGATGAAAGCGGATTTAGAGAAGAAAATTGAAGCTGGACAAGAAGGAATGAAATTGGGATTGGAGAAAATGGAGACTGCTTTGGGAAAATTAGAGAAATTCGAAAAGAGTGTGCAGGAAAATCAAGAGATAATGGAGAAAAGAATGTCGCTCATAGAAGAAACTCAAACGAAATATGAACAAAGAATTGAAGGTAATGTTAAAGAATTGCAGCAAGATATTTGCAGAATGCGGGAAGAATTCAAGAATAAAATTGAGGAGAAACTAGACTGGAAAGAAAATATAGTTTCGAAAATACATGAAGAATGTGAAGCTAAAATTGAAGAGAAATTGGACTCTCTCGTAAAGCTGGGAAAGTTACCTGAAAACATCAGGTTATCTTCACACCGCCCAGCAGTGAAACTAACGCCTTATGATGGAAAGACTCCCTGGGAAGCTTACAAGACCCAATTTTCGATCGCCGCCAGAGCCAATGGCTGGAGCGAGTCCGAGAAAGCTAATCAACTGGCTGCTTCCCTTAGCAGAGATGCAATTAATGTATTGCAAACTATCGGAGCGACGAAGATAGGAGATTTTGACGCCCTTGCCAGTGCCTTGGAGATGAAATTCAGAGAGAAGTGCCAGAAAGAATATAGTAGAATCCAACTTAAGTCAAGGATGCAGAGATCTGGCGAGACCCCTTCAAGAGCTGGCTTCGGACATAGATAGGCTGTGTGATGGAAATATCACATGTATTCCTGTTTTGCATTTTCTTTCATAAGTATTAATTTTGCCATGTGTGTACTCCTGGTTCTTCCCCCCTTTTCCTTTTTAAAATGTTTTCCCCGGCTAGCCCGTTTTTTTGTGTGCTTCCAATATGGCGGCACGTTTGCACCACGTGTTCCTTCTTCAACAGTCAGTGCGATTTTCGAGCATCTCGCCAACTCTTCATAATGAGGATCATAAGCGCCACTGGCAATCTGGCCATCACCTCCGCGGCAAAATATTTCATCATTCCCCGGGATGACGTCAGGGTTTTTCTGCCCGCGCTTACTTTTGAACCAATCGCGGCGCTTTCTCCTCCCTGCCTGTGACGTGTAGTCGAGGTTGCCGAGATAATTGGCGATGGCGAGCCGTCTGGAAAGAGCAAGACTTCACTTCACCTTTTCTCACTATCACAGTACGCCGCGCTAAGGAAGCGCTCCCCATCACAGAACATCGTGGCCTTTTTGTTGGAGGCGGCAGGAACAGTACCGTAGTAAAAGTTTCATGACCGTTAAGTTCTCTTTTAGGCAAACTAAACACCCCCTCCTTATTAAATTAATTCGGTTCGTAATGAATATAAATTTTTAAAAGTACAAGCAAGCTCCCCTTTTTCTGTAGTATTTGTCCATGTTGCATGGCCTGTGCGCCATTTTGCCGTTTCGAAGTACACCATGTATAAGCTCTCTCCCTTCTTGACTAAAACCCCTTAAATGTTCTTTCTCACTAATGTTAATGTACCGTGCATTCAGCCAATGAATAAAGTTTCCTGTTAGTAATTCCCGGTAGTCAGAGTGTGTTCGTTTTGCATGTGTGTGTTCCTTTTTCTCTCACGGAAAATCTTCAGCCCCTGAACTACTGCTGGGGTAAGTCTTTGGTTTCATTCTTTTCATATCTTTTGTGGTCACCGAATGTTATATTTTTCGTAGGACTTTTTCACAACGCCATGTGCTGCGGCTAGCCTGATCATAGGTCAATTATAGCGTCTCCTTGGTCGCTCTTGCAACGCCCGAGTTTACGCTATAGTAAATGGCGCCATTGACCATCTTTTTTTGATCTGTTTGCTACCTATACCGAAGCACATTCCGAGTCCAATATATGTTGATTTTGTCTGCTTTGTTACGTTAATACTCGAGTTACGCCTCTTCTTAATATCTGTTTTCGGCGCCGATCGTTCAGTTCTGGCCATTATCTTTATTATCTGCTTTTCCCATTCATAGAAATAATATTTTAATAGCTTTTGTATACCAGATTACTGCAGTGTCTTTCGTCTTACGGTGACAAATTCCTTTTATAATAGTATTTTTTTTTCTTCATAAGTTTTATGGTACATGTGATAGTGCATTTTGTTGCAATGTATGCATTGTATGTTTTGGTAATTTCTAAGTTTGTGCATTTTTTTGTGGAGTACTCGTAGGCCCTATTATTAAAAAAAAAAAAAATTACCCTAATTTGTTTCATGCTTATTCATAGTTACATTGGCATCAATTTTATTTAATAATTTTGTTTAGCTGGTATCTACATTTGTATTCAAGTGATTTTTCTTAGTTACATACTTCATAATGTATAAAATATCTCCTTTTCTTTTATGAACCGATAGTGTAATAGTCTATCTTGTTTTTGAATAATTGCCTCTAGACAGATTTCATCCTAGTTTTCTTCCACCCCTTTTGTGCCTTGCTGACTCCCTCATTGCCCGTAGAGTTTTTTATATTTTGCCTCTATGATATGGTCAATAGTTAATTTATTCTGCATTGTCTGAGTTTTTTTTTTCTCTCCCTGAATGATCATCCCTTGAAAATTCAGTCATTGCATTGAGTTTTTGTAATTTCTATTATTGTTGTAATAACTTTTTTGCTATTTTTCGGACTCATTACCCACTTCACCCTTTTTCTTCTCTGTAATATATATTACCGCTTTGCTTAACTGTAGCTATGCCTCGACCAAATGGATCAATCAGTGCAAATAATGACGAGAACTCTGTTCATCGCTCATTTATTCCACACCAGGAACCCTATGATGGTGATCCTGCTTCTCTGGATTTTTTTATTTCCCAAATTAATACCATAAAATCTCTCAATGGATGGGATGATAGTATGGCCTTGTGCTACCTCAAATCTAAACTTGTTGGACCTGCTAGAGATTTCTTTGTGCAATCAGCTCAATTGCAGGATGAGACTTCTTATGCAAAAGTCGTGGATAGTTTTTCTCAATATTTTAAATCTAATGCCAATCCTTCAATGCTTGACCTCCAATCTATTAAGTTGCTACCAGGAGAATCTGTCAGAGCCATGGCCCACAGACTTTCTAATATGGTGTCGAGGGTATTTCCATCTTTAAAAGTCGAACATGCACTGAATGAGATGACATTAAATCACTTTATGCTTGGTCTTCCCTCCGCGATTAAAACAAAGGTTCTCGAACTTGAAATCAAAGATTTCAATGTGGCTGTTGCAAAAGCACAGCATCTCGTTTCCATCCAGGCTTCTGATTCTTCTTCAGGTACGGACTCTTTGAATTTTTTAAGTGCCAAGGTAGATGCGATGCAATCTTCTCTTGAAAAATTGGGGCAATGTTCCTCAGATAATTCTTCTTCCCGTTATAATAACCTAAGACAAAATCCTGTGTTTAAGTCACGTGGTCATAACGTTCGTAATTTCTCGAGAAGCCGCTCTAGCAGAGGTCGCAATCCTTATAAGATAGATTTCAATAGTCAATTTCCTAACCCACAAAGATTAAAAAATAACAGCCGACCATCATACTTTCATAATAACAGGTCACGTGTCTCTTGCCAATATTGTAACAAGGCAGGACATGTTCTTAGCAAATGTTTCAAATTTCAAGATGATATAAAATCTGGCAAGCTGTCACAAGATTTCGGTGCTGTTCCTGCCCCCTCCCGAGGTCACATCCCTAATACCTCCTCACAAAATTCTTTTTTAACCTAAGGTCAACGCTACCTGTTACTGGTGACAGTAGCGGGCCGAATCAGTCTTTTCACCAGGTGCCAAAGTCAACTTTGTCTGCAACGGCACAACCCTTCATTCCTTCATCCAAACCGTCCATAATTCCTCCAGGAAACAAAATTAGTCAACAGCATAATACGCAAAAGATAATAATTTCAATGTCGCAATCCACACAGACTGACCCTGTCACAGTTCGCAATAGTCAGAATGAAATACAGCGTGCCACACAAACTGACAATACCCTGCCACACTTAATATTTAACAACGTCGAAGGCACTTCACAATCTCTACCGATCATCCAAATTTCGATTGCCAAGGACGACATGCATGTTCTCTTAGATTCCGGTAGTACTGTAAATGTTTTAGCTGAAGATTTTTTTCACTCTATTAAATCTAAGGTTAAATTCAGATATATATCCCGTAAAGTAAATATAAAAACCATCAATTCAAATGTGAACTTTTCAGCGTGCATAATTCTGCCATTCAAGATTGGATCAAAATTTCATAAGGCTCATTTTTTCATCACCCCTCTTCATAGCCAATTCAAAGCCATTTTAGGCTTCAATTTTCTTTCTCAAAATAAGGTTGTTCTAAATTTATCCGATAATTCTATTACAATCAATGATATTCCTCTGCCTCTCTCCAAGGTACCAGAAGTTACTGACCATATTTCTCAAATGCAAGAAATCGATATCAGCAATAATGTTCACTTACTTAGAAAAGTATGCATGCCTCCACAGGAAACCATATATGCTGAAGTCAAAACATCAAGAGGCTTCAAAGATCAATTTATCTTTCTACCCAAATTTCACAATGAATCAATTCAGGCCGACCCGTCCATTCACTCGTTTAATGATATCTGTGCTGATAGGGCTACTCAAGAGTCAAACCCTACCAATAACTTTTCTTATCATCAAAAAGTTGTTGATGTTGATCTGGTATTTTCAATTCCACTGACGAATACGTCAGATGTTCCTCTTTATTTAAATAAAAATCAAATCATTGGCTATGTTGTTCCAATTCAAGAAGATGATATTTCATCAGATTGCAATAACTCTTCCATAAATGATTCTCTTCAAATAAATTTGATTCTTCCAACTGAAGAGGTCCTTAATAAGCGTAGACTTGATCTCTTGCCAGCTGATTTTAATCTTGACCATCTGCCTCAAGAGACTCGATTCCAATTCCTAAAATTTTTTTCCAATCATTTCGCTGTTTTCTCAAAAGAACTTGATACTCTTGGCCATACAGACAGAGTCACTCCGGACATTCAACTTCTTCATGATATTCCTACAAAAACATTGCCCTTACCAATTCCGCATAGTTTACAAAGCGAGGCTCTTAAGCAATTAAAGGAAATGATAAATGCTGGCATAATTCAACGTAATATTTCTAACTGGGCATGTCCTATGCTCCTCGTAAAGAAGAAAGGTGTCGACAAAGACGGTAGACAGCAATATCGATTAGCTCTTGATTTAAGGCTTCTCAATTCAATCATTAGGCTTTCTACATACCCACTTCCACGTATCAACACCATCATAAACAATCTATCGAAATTTAAATTTTTCTCTGTCTTGGATCTGCCCAATGCATATTGGCAGATTCACATGCCTGATCACTTACAAAATTTACTTTCATTTACTACCCCATGGGGCTCCTTCATGTTCAAAAGACTAGTCTTTGGCCTCAAAAATTCAGCCAGTGTTTTCCAATACTTAATGGACTCTATTCTCGAAGAAACAGCCTGTGAAGGTATCTACGCCTATCAAGATGATATTATTGTAGGAGCAAATTCTGCTGAGGAAACCCTTTTAAAGCTTGAAAAATTATTTTGTGTTCTGAAGAAATATAATATTACGTTGTCCCCAAGCAAATGCACCTTTCATACTTCACAAATTAAATATCTTGGGTTCCATATACAGCAAAATAGAATCTACCCTATTGAGTCCAACATTTCAAAAATCACTGCCTCTCCGTCTCCCAAAACAAAGAAGCAAACTAAACGTTTTCTTGGAATCTGCGGATTTTATAGACATTTAATACCAAATTTCGCTGAATTAGCACAGCCTCTGATCGATGTCTCCAAATTAAATGCGATTTTCAAGTGGACCCCTCTTCAAGAAGAGGCTTTTCGAAAGTTACAAGACACCTTTTTCAAAAAACCCTTTCTTATGCTCCCAAAATTAGATGAACCTTTTGTAATGAACACTGATGCCTCAGGATCAGCGATTGCTGCAGTCCTGTTACAGAAGCATGGTGATGAATTTCTCCCCATATCATTCTTTTCTAAAGCCTTATCTCCATCCGAAAAAAAATATCCAGCTCTTAAACTCGAACTTATGGCTATACATAGGGGAATCCTTGCCTTTAAATATTACCTTTTCGGACGTCATTTCAAAATGTTATCTGATTCCAAGCCGTTTAAGCACTATCGACATATTTCATCCCCCGCTGATGTTACTACTCGTTGGCTCATGGACATTGCGGAATACTCCTTCGATTTTCAGCATATTCCAGGCAAAGAAAATGTACTCGCAGACTACCTGTCTCGCCTTGAACAAGATCCGACGACTGATGATTTAACAAACAATCAAGACATCATTAACTCTGATGAAGCCATTCCAGTGTTCCTCAATCATTTAAACTCTTCAGACCCTGAAAATGAAATTTCACTTACCACCTTTTTGGACGAGCAGTCAAAAGATCCTTTCATTTCTTCTCTCAGAGACAAAATTATGCAAGGAACCCTTCCACAGAAATTTTTCAAGTATTTCATTAACCCACAAGATAATCTTCTCTACCATGCTAATTCAAGTCCTAACTCTAGTTCATCACATGATGCAAGAATTGTAGTTCCTCAGTCCCTAATTCCAAAGTTACTACGAATTTTTCATATTGACCATAGTGGCATTCATAAAACATATCAGAGTTTAAAAGCAAAATATTTCTGGAGAAACATCTTCATTGACACAAAGAATTTTGTAGCTTCTTGTCACCAATGCCTTCAATTCAAAAGTCATAGCATTCCGCATGCGCCTTTACAGGTTGCACCTTTCCCGAATGCTCCTGGTATCGAGATTGCCATGGACATCGTAGGCCCTATCCGACAGACATACTACATACTCACCATTATTGACAAATTCAGCAGATTTATGCAACTGTTTCCTCTAAAAAATATCACTGCGAAATCTGTGGCTGATTCCTTACTACAGTACATCTGCATACATGGACGTCCTTCTCTTATTACAACTGACAGGGGTACACAGTTTACTGCAGAAGCCCTCCATATATTAAACAAGTCTTAGGTATTAATCTCCGTCACACTACCCCAAACAGGCCACAAGCTAACTCTTATGCGGAAAGGATAAATGCCGCTATAAAGTCTTCTGTCAAGTCTTTTGTCCAGAATAGACATCCATTCACGGAAGCTGTCTTGCTACATCAGGCATTGTACAATGCTACAACCCACGATTCCATTGAAGTGGCTCCAAATCTGGTTCATTTTGGGAGAACTCTGTCCAATGTCTTTGACACGTACTTTCCAAATCACACACCCAGTTATCCGTCCCAACACCAGTATGTCAGTAAGTGTCTCCAACTCATGGACAACATATACAGGAATATGTTCCAATCCCATATTGATAAACAAGAGAACCGGAATCGTCTCTACAACAAGAAGGCAAAATTGTGTCGCTTTAAAGTCGGAGATGTGGTATACATAAAAACAAGATCGTCTTTCCGCCCTACCCTTTATGGGCCATACGTAGTGATTCACCTCGTCAGTCCGGTAATTGTGGCAGTCAAACGCGAAAATAGCCCCGTCATTACTGAATCACTTATGCACATCGACTCCATATGGAAGGTGCCAAGATGAAAAGACCATCTGAAGGAATCATCGTCACTACATAAATCTCAGACCCCGCAGCACCAAAAGGGATGTCAGGCCACCCCAACTGCAGTTCATTCCTTTCCTCATGTGTCTTCAACATCTGCTGTCCCCTGTAACTGTGATGAGTGTGCTGGTGGTGCATCACAACTGGAAACAGTGGGTGTTGTGTCTTCACGGACTGAACCCTATGGCGTGATTGAAGGTCCTACCACCCCGTTTCAGTCTCCAGTGGCAGAAGTGTCTGGCGTATCTCAGATGTCAACACCCCCTCCTGAACTGTCTCCCATTTCGATGGCCCCCCAAAATGGGTATGCGAATGATGATTCCCCTCCCTGTCTGATGCCTGAAACCTTCTTACCTGATAGCACAATTCTGCAGAGTCCTGCTCCCCATACTCGCCTACAAGGAGTGGAAATGACTGACAGTGCTCCTCAGTGTACCCTGGCAGATGAACAGACTGGTGACACAGCCTCCCAGGACTCTCGTGGTACAGGACACGCAAGGTATTTTCTTCGAAAGAGAAGCAAGTAACTTTTTTCCTTTTTTCTCCCTCTTGTAAGAATTTCGCCAGAGAATGTATGACATCTGAAATGTGATTCTATTTTCTCCATGAACAATCCTTTTTGCACCCACACTTGCTGTCACGAAGAAGACATTGTATCTTTTTTCTTCCATGTAGCCAACCTTGTTTAGCATTGAAGTGTCACTAGTGTATATATTTTTTTTTTCACCCCAATTGTATTTGTTGTATTGTTTTGGGGGGATAATGTTTTTACAAATCAAAAGCAGTAATTTTTATTTTAATTGTTTTTAACCATTAATTATTTTTTCTAATACTTGTAATTAACTTGGAAGTTTAATTTAAATACCTTTTGTCAGGAGATATAATGGTCTGGATGACTCTTCTTCTATAACTCAATAGCTAATCTTTTAAATTACTACTAATCACCCTTTTTTTGTTGGAACTTTTTAAATAATTACCTTTTCTTTAAATTAATTCTGCCCTTGTTTGCCCTGTCTCCGGAGGGGTAATTTTAAGTATCTGGTAAATTCTGCCGATTTTCTGCTGACTATTACGTTTCCTTCTCTCTTCAATAGCCTAACTCATTTCTTGCAATATCTCTTGTTCATGTCCGGTTTTTAATTAGTTTTACTCTCTTCTAATTTAATTTTTATTCCAAATTTTACCCAGGGTTGTCTCGGACGATTGGCTATCTCCCGCTAAAATTTTAGGAAATTTAATAACGTTTTTTTTAGTGCCCTTTTGATCCATTAAGCTTTTTTCCCATTTCAAGATGGCCGTTCTTGCCTGTGTTTCTTCTCGGCCAAGTTCGTTTCCTTCCCGCGTGTAGAAGTTGCTGGCCGCCATTTTCTTCTTTTCTCGCTTCCTTCCCCCGTCGATCAAATGTTCTCGAAGTTTCCCGGCTGAGATGGCGCGCTCTGATTGGTCCCCGCGGCCGGCGTCTCTTCGAAGCTCCCCAAGCGTGGGGCAAAAAAGCGTCATTCTGAGAGCTGTGGAGGTGCGGCTAGGACGTATTCTGGTCTGGTTTTTTTCATCGCATTTTTTAGGGGCCTAGCTCTGCATAACAGTCGTCACTTACATCAAGTTCAGGATGTGAAGTTTGAACACGTAGGCCAGAGGGCCAGCTACACCATGATCACCGTATAAATTTATTCTTTTTTTGTGCGTAAGCACCCGGTGGCCCCACCACGTTTGTTTCATGTTCGTTTTTTTGGCCAGTATGCTTCCCCTCACTTTTGATGTGAATTGGGCTTAAGCCCCCCCCC
This sequence comes from Cheiracanthium punctorium, assembly GCA_038373885.1. Classification (NCBI taxonomy): domain Eukaryota; kingdom Metazoa; phylum Arthropoda; class Arachnida; order Araneae; family Cheiracanthiidae; genus Cheiracanthium; species Cheiracanthium punctorium. Next base: position 395,590 of record JAWZYV010011967.1, on the reverse strand, counting down.
CTTTTTTTTTTTTTTTCGACGAAGATCAATTACCAGTTTCGACGTCCCGCTTCGATCTACTATGCGGAGATCACTCTTTTTCCCAGACCGGGAGCCGCTAGTGTTTATTCATCGAGAAGTCCCCGACGCCTGATTGTGCCGTCCGGAATCCCCTTCAAGGAGAGACCAAGATGCCGGCTCCGGGAGCCACCAGCGTCCAACCGTCAGTTCCATGAAACACCGGGACCCGACCTGCCATTGGATCCGTGGGTGAGATCGCTCCGATTTCGTTTTCTCTATCATCCTTATGCTACCAGGGATTTAAAATCAATAGCTAAATGCCTCTTCTCTTCAAGTAATAACCAGTGGTATAATTTCCTGTAACGCCATGTTTAAATTTTTTTTTGTTGTTAAATGATGTATGTTGATGCTGTGTTGTTTTTTTTCTTACCTAGTTAATTTTTGGAGTGTCATAAAATCTGTTTTATATTCTGGTTTGGCCTATGCTAATCTCTGTAATTGTTTGAGTTTTCTGCACATCAATGTATTTTGCTGCACCCTTTGGTGTAAAAATTGCTAAGTTCCCTTTTTATTCATTTTGGTAACTATTTAAACTCGCCTGTTGGATTGAAAAGGGTGGGGTTTCAAGTTTCTGTTAAGGATTTTGTCCGGGATTTTCATCAGATGCCTTGTATGGCTTGGGGAAGGTGGGGACTCGTTTGCCCAATTTTCTTTTTTTTTCTTTTTCTTTTGATAGGATAAATTTTTTTTTTTTGCTGCAGCAGAGCCTTTTAACTTAAGTACTTGGATCCAATCGGGCTACTTCTGTCATGACAATTTTATTTAAGCATTTCCTTTTCCTTTTTTTTTTTTGTTTAATTTACAAGGGCTAATAATGGGAAATTTAAGCACTCTTAAATTTTTTTTTGTTTTTTGAGCATAACTATCGCACGCTGTGATACCCCTGTACTGTGTTTACTTACTTTTATTTCTAAACGCTGATGTCGTGAGGCCACTAGCTGTTAACCCCTGTTATTGTTAAATAAAATTTGTGATTTGGTGATCTAATGCGATGTCTCTGTGTTTATTTTACCACTTTTCTAACACACACTTCAGGCAAGGCTGAGATCATTGGGTTATTTTCTACACTATCGGTCACAACGCAATGGACAAAATCTAAATTTTTACCTAACTAAACAAAATTTTCACGGCAGTAGTAAGTAGAATACTACAAAATGGTGCCGTGACCTCTCCTTGCCAATCTTGTGTATGTTGAATAAGGTGAAATGGATACAGAAAACTTTCATTTTTTGATGCATTTACATATCTCTTTGTAACTGGGGACTGTCTTGAGAAGCTTATTGGGTGGTAAACTTTTATTTTGGGAGTTTCAAAATTTTCTTTTTCCTAAGTCCCAGTATGGCTCTAGATGTAGGTGCCAGGGCGGCGGCATTGCCAGGTCCGGCTTTTATCGGCATGCTCCCACCACTGTCTGGTAGAAACTGCTCCAATTTTTTTCACTCCCTTTCCCTAATTCAGCCCTTGGCGGCCTGGACGGATGACCAGGCCTTGGCAGTCGCGAAATTGAAAATGGAGGGTGCTGCTCTCCAATTCTACACATCTACCTTGGAGGCAATTGAGGGTCTAACGTTGAAAGAATTCAAAGACCGCTTCATGGCACACTTTGCAGAAGCGGGATCCTTGGCCCAGGACATAGAAAAATTAACGTCCTGTAAGCAAAATTTTGGGGAGACAGTGCGTGATTACGCCACTAGACTGGAAGGAATTGCCCATAAGGCCCTCAAAAATCCCATAAATTCCTCGGACACGATACCTCAGAGCTTCTCACAGGAGATGCTCCTTTCACAATTCAAAGCGGGTCTTCTCCCAAACATTAAGGCCCAGGTCGTTGTTGTAGACCCTAAAACTTTTGTCGAGGCGGTACAGGTCGCGAATCGCCTGTTGGATTGAAAAGGGTGGGGTTTCAAGTTTCTGTTAAGGATTTTGTCCGGGATTTTCATCAGATGCCTTGTATGGCTTGGGGAAGGTGGGGACTCGTTTGCCCAATTTTCTTTTTTTTTCTTTTTCTTTTGATAGGATAAATTTTTTTTTTTTTGCTGCAGCAGAGCCTTTTAACTTAAGTACTTGGATCCAATCGGGCTACTTCTGTCATGACAATTTTATTTAAGCATTTCCTTTTCCTTTTTTTTTTTGTTTAATTTACAAGGGCTAATAATGGGAAATTTAAGCACTCTTAAATTTTTTTTTGTTTTTTGAGCATAACTATCGCACGCTGTGATACCCCTGTACTGTGTTTACTTACTTTTATTTCTAAACGCTGATGTCGTGAGGCCACTAGCTGTTAACCCCTGTTATTGTTAAATAAAATTTGTGATTTGGTGATCTAATGCGATGTCTCTGTGTTTATTTTACCACTTTTCTAACACACACTTCAGGCAAGGCTGAGATCATTGGGTTATTTTCTACACTATCGGTCACAACGCAATGGACAAAATCTAAATTTTTACCTAACTAAACAAAATTTTCACGGCAGTAGTAAGTAGAATACTACATATTTAATGTTTCATATAGCCAAGTTTTTCGCATTGAAGTGTTATTTGCAAATTTTTTTCCTTCCACTCATAATTTCACTCTCATTGTATATCTGACATATAACTTTTCCAGTGTTCTAAATGTGTTTCGTGTAATAACATTATGGAAGTGTTTTTCTTAATTCATATGTAACTTGTTAAATTTACTACATAATGTGAGTATTTATGTGCATGGTTTTCATCTCTCACAATACCTTTGATGACACCCTTTCCTCTTAAAGACTATCTTAAACTTTCTGGTAACATGATTCTGGTGTATGAGAAGGAACTGATCAGCCTTCTCATTAGATAATGTGCCATTCCCTTTGACTCTTTTATTCAATTTCTTTCTTTTTGTGTAGTGTCAACACATGCACCTGCTGCAGCCTGAATGTCTCACTTTATACCATTACAATAGTACCTGACTTACAATATTTTTTTTTCTTCACCAGCCATAAGCTACAGCAATATTTTTTTGAGTTCTTGTTTAGTGCAACATTTTCTTTCATGTTCTTACTTACAAATATATTATGTACATGTACTGTGTTTTTTTCAGACTTTTGGGTACCCAGAGAGTGTATATTAGGGTGTCCCAAAAAAATGAAAGTCGTTATTTTTTTTCGCATACCCTCTTATTTTTTTCCTTTTATGTCAAAACAATTGTAAACAAAGTTTCATGTAATTTTAACAACGGCAACCCGTGCCGACTTGCATCTGAACGCGTTAGTCAGTACATGTGCATACTTAAACAAGCGAACGCTGAAGACGCGTGTCTGTAGCGGAGCGCCCTCCACCTACAAATGGTAAAAATAAAACAAATCGGAAAAAGACAGATTTTGGAATGCTTCGATAGTGACAACGGACTATTCGTGAAATGTATCAGTATTAGTTTACACAGGACAGCGTACGTCTACGTATCAATGTGCTTATTCTAATCTGTTTTGTTAATAAATGTTTGTATAGTTTTTAATCAGCGAACAGAGCATGGCAGTGGAATTACGTAGTTCTAAAAAAAGGATATATTTTTATTAGGGAGCATAAAGCATAAAACAAAGGGTTCAAAACTTCCGTCGAATGGGCAAGTTCTCTCGATTTTGTTTTACAATATTCGAGAAGTGAATTTAACTGTTAATGAAAGTGCAAATCTCGCTATTCGCGAATGTACTATCTTTTGGGAAAAGGCACGCATACCTACAAAATCGTTGCCGAATTGTGTAAGGAAGCTTGTAAATATGAATGAAGATTGGAGAGACTTACAAATAAATTCAAATAAATCACAAGGCGTATTCAAACGGCGACAACAGGAATTTTTAAGTAATTTAGACAATGTGTTCGATATTGCACATGTTGATGCACTTAAATTAATGAAAATAGAGGAAGATAGGATGTTCTTGCAGCGCCAATGAAAGCCGGGCCGGCCCGGTCATTTAGGAGGAGTGGACAAAAAACTGGCCAAAAAAGAAGAAAGGGCACGATTTCGAACTGTCAAAGAAGACAATCGGCGAATCAAATATCTTCGACATCATTGCAAGACGATTCCTCTTCGAATTCTAATGAAAATATGGATTTAGAAGATTTCCCAACACCAGTCGAAAGCTCAGAACCTGGGACAAGTAAATCTGTAATGAGGAAAGATTTCATTACTCCAAAGTTAGTTGCTGCATTAGACAGGTATCAGTTAAGTATACGAGATTCTGTGTTTATTCTTGAAGCTACTATTGATGCACTTGGACTTAACATTGACGAATTTCCAATAAGTAAGTCTTCAATTCAAAGGATCCGAACAGAAAAACAGAAGGAACGCGCAGAAAACATAAAAAATTGATTTCCAAAACGAAGTACTGGATGTAGTGACCTTACATTGGGACGGCAAACTCTTACCTGCTTTGAGTGCTTTAAAATTTAAAGAAGAACGCTTGCCCATAGTTATTTCATATAGACTCAAAGAACACACATTGCTGTGCCAAAACTCGAAAATTCTACAGGCAAAGAACAGGCGCAGACTATTTGGCAGGCGGTCTTAGATTGGAATCTCAGACCAAGAAAAAGTCTAAATTCTCTGTTTGATACTAAGCTTCGAATACAGGTCATTTTAATGGCGCTTGCGCGCTTCTAGAGCAAACATTTGATAGGAAAATGCTTTTTTTCACTTGCAGTCATCATGTATACGAACTGAGGCTATATTCGAAGTGAAAATTAAACAAGTGACAACAAGCCCCGATATCTCTTTTCTATAAAAAGCTCAAAGAGAATTGGAAGAACATCGATACCGCTAAAATGCAATGCTATAGAGATACAGAGGAATCGTTCCTAACTGTATCCGAACTTGAAAATTTGCTTGTTTTACCGTTTACTTAAAACTGATATGGCCAGAGAAGACTATCGGGACTTGATTGAACTTTCTATCATATTTTTAGCTGGAGATGCAGAAAAAAAAATGTCAGACCTCCGGGTGCTATGCACCAAGCTAGATGGATGGCCCGAGCGATTTACTCTCTAAAACTATCGTTATTTAGTTCTGAGATGAAATTAAACACAAAGGATAGGGTAGCATTTTTAGACGTCTGCTTGTTTATCGTGACAATGTACGTTAAACCATGGCTTCAATGCATTTTGGCAGTTAAAGTACCCTACAAAGGTTTGTGCTTTTTGAAATCTTTGGAATCTTACGAAAATGTGGATGAAAATATCTCGAAAGCTGCTTTACTAAAATTTCTCCAGCATTTATAGTATTTAACTGATAAAATAGCAATATTAACACTCTTTGATGATGATGTGGACGAAGAAACAAAATTTAAAATGGTGGCAAATCTACATAGAGAAAATGTCTCGGCCCATGAGAAGAAATACATTCCATCGAAGGACAAACTTCGTGTTCCATTGTATGGTGAGTCTGATATATTGATTGTGTAGTTTTTATTCAGTTATTTATATATATCACACAATTGATACCTGTTATTTAAATTTATTTTTCACAGAAAAAAGCATCGATGATTTTATATCTGTCTGTATTCGAAGATATAAAATCGTTGTTCGTCATTATTTCCTAGACTCAAAATTGATGACAATTTTCTCAATGAGAGTCCCTCTTCATGGAATAATAACGCTACGTTTTTAGATGCTAAAAAAGCAATATCAATGCTTAGAGCAGTGAAACGATACAGCTGAAAGAGCGGTAAAAATGATGCAGGACTTTTATGGTTTAATAACGGTTAAGAGTAACAAAGACAATTTTTGCTACATTGTGTACAAGAACACACGAAAATTTATCCTGATTGTAAAAAACAAACATTGAAACGAAAGTATGTATCATGTTTCTTTTAATATAATATGCTTCTTTTGCTATAATATAAACATTTGCTTTGACTAAAATGGTGTCTTACGTACCAAAGAAACATGCATTTCACAATCTTTCCATAGTATTCTCCATACAAGATTTTACGTTCAACTTTGATCTAAAGTCGGCACGGGTTACCGTTATCGTATTGCAATAATACTTTGTATTAATGTTACTGAGATGAAATAGAAAAAAAATAGAGGGTATGCGTATTCGATTTCGAAAAAAAAAATTTTTCCATTGCATCTTGGGACACCCTAGTGTATATATTATGATGTGATAGGGTATAAACAAAGGATCCTTTGCTAGCCCAATTTTTTTTTTTTTTTTCGTGTTTCTTTGGCCAAATGTTTTTTTTTTTCTTACTGTATCTCATGACAATTGATTGTACATTTTTGCTAATTAGTTTAAATTTTTTCTTGATGCTTCAAAGTTTTTTTTTTCTTGCTTTATTTATGACATGCCTAATAATGTGAGATCAGATGTAGCGAATAACATAACTGCATTACCTTTTCTTGAGTATTTTACTACTGTGATACATGGAATGATATTGTACCATCCCAGATTTGGTGTAAGGACAGTATGTCCTGATTTCCTATTTATACCTCTTGTAGTCATTTTATATTGTGCATGTCACTTTTTGTACAAAAGGGGATCTTGCAACACAAACAAAAAAAATTTTTTTTCCTTGGCTTTAGCATTTTTTTCTCTCGATGTGAGGGTAGGAACATGTGATGGAAATATCACATGTATTCCTGTTTTTCATTTTCTTTCATAAGTATTAATTTTGCCATGTGTGTACTCCTGGTTCTTCCCCCCTTTTCCTTTTTAAAATGTTTTCCCCAGCTAGCCCGTTTTTTTTGTGTACTTCCAATATGGCGGCACGTTTGCACCACGTGTTCCTTCTTCAACAGTCAGTGCGATTTTCGAGCATCTCGCCAACTCTTAATAATGAGGTTCAGAAGCGCCACTGGCAATCCGGCCATCACCTCCGCGGCAAAATAGTTCATCATTCCCCGGGATGACGTCAGGGTTTTTCTGCCCGCGCTTACTTTTGAACCAATCGCGGCATTTTCTCCTCCCTGCCTGTGACGTGTAGTCCAGGTTGCCGAGATAATTGGCAATGGTGAGCCGTCTGGAAAGAGCAAGACTTCACTTCACCTTTTCTCACTATCGTAGTACGCCGCGCTAAGGAAGTGCTCCCCATCACAGAACATCGTGGCCTTTTTGTTGGAGGCGGCAGGAACAGTACCGTAGTAAAAGTTTCATGACCATTAAGTTCTCTTTTAGGCAAACTAAACAAACCCTCCTTATTAAATTAATTCGGTTCGCAATGAATATAAATTTTTAAAAGTACACGCAAGCTCCCCTTTTTCTGTAGTATTTGTCCATGTTGCATGGCCTGTGCGCCATTTTGCCGTTTCGAAGTACACCATGTATAAACTCTCTCCTTCTTGACTAAAACCCCTTAAATGTTCTTTCGCACTAATGTTAATGTACCGTGCATTCAGCCAATGAATAAAGTTTCCTGTTAGTAATTCCCGGTAGTCAGAGTGTGTTCGTCTTGCATGTGTGTGTTCCTTTTTCTCTCACGGAAAATCTTCAGCCCCTGAACTACTGCTGGGGTAAGTCTTTGGTTTCCTTCTTTTCATATCTTTTGTGGTCACCGAATGTTATATTTTTCGTAGGACTTTTTCACAACGCCATGTGCTGCGGCTAGCCTGATAATAGGTCAATTACAGCGTCTCCTTGGTCGCTCTTGCAATGCCCGAGTTTACGCTATAGGCTGTGTCATCTATCCTACATGGACCACCTAGATAATGTCCAAGAAGAAATGGCGGTGCGTCATTTTATTGAAGCCATCCGTGATCCAGAAACCCAAAAGTCACTTATGTTGGAAGATTATCAGGATTTGAAGTCTGCTCTCGTCTTCGCAATGAAGCTAGAAGCAGCTCAGCGGGCCGTCAGGAAAGATCGGCATGCTGTTAGAGCTGTCACGGTCCAAGAGGGAGCTGACAAAGACACAGAGAGCATCGAGAACAGGTTGAAGAGAATTGAAGATCTCATAGAACGAAAATTAAGATCCGATAGAACGAGAGATGGCCCAAAGAAAGTAAAATGTTGGAGGTGCAACAGCGAGGGGCATTTACGAAAATACTGTGACGCACAAAAGAACTCTCGTCGTAAAGATCGCAGTTATCAATGCAACAGAGAAGCCCATGAAGGAAGACAGAAAAGAGACGACTTTCAGGAACAGAGGCTGAGGGATATTCAAAAGCCTCGTTTGAAAGTCTTACAGATTTCATCAGTGAATGGCAGCAGTAATGGACTCTTCGTACTTGGATACGTTAATGGTTCCCCATGCCACATGGTGATTGATACTGGAGTGAATGTAACCATCATAAGGACGGATCTGGCCAAAAAATTAAATTCGAAGATTATCTGGACTCCGCCCTCGCTGACCCTCCAGACTGTGACAGGTGACAAGATCGAAGTGGGCGGAAAAGCACAAGTAGAAATTACGTTTGGAAATGCTAGTTATGACCATGTGGTATATGTCGCCAATATTACAGACTCTTTTATTCTTGGACTCGACTTTTTAAAATCGCACAAATTTAACTTGGACTTTAAGAATAATGAGCTTCGTTCAGACTCAGAAGAAATAGCTGCGTTCGATATTAAAAATGAAACTATTTTACCTGTTCAGCATATAATAGCCCAGACTGATATCACTCTACCTCCCAGAACTGATTCAATAATTTCTGGAACACCAAAAGAAAGCAATAAATTCCGTTTTGGATTAATCGAACACCCAAACAATAGTGATTCCGTCAAAGGAGTACTTGTGGGAGCAACACTTGTGGACTTGTCGAAAACAGAAATTCCAGTTAGAGTAGTAAATGTGACGGACAAGTCGAAGGTGATAAAGAAAAATGAAGTGTTGGCGACATGCACTCCTGTTACCTGCATTAATAAGAACATCAGCCAAACGACAGCTAAATCTTCCGAGTGCCTGACGAAGGAATTAATACAAGACGTGGAGTTAACGGCAGAACAGAGAAGCGCTGCGGAGAAAGTAATAGCTGAATTTGAAGACCTCTTCTCCCGTACTTCGGGTGACTTTGGCCGTACGAGCTTAACTCAACACAGGATAGATATAGGCAGCCATTCTCCCATCAAGCAACATCCTAGGCAGCTGCCGTTTGCTAAGCAAGAAGAGGTGAGCAGACTTTTAGAGGAGATGCAGCGTGATGACGTCATCGAGCCATCGACTAGTCCCTGGGCCTCGCCAATTGTTTTGGTCCGGAAGAAGGATGGTTCCACCCGGTTCTGTGTTGACTACAGACGTCTGAATGACATTACCAAGAAAGACAGCTACCCTCTTCCCAGGATAGACGACACTTTGGACACTTTATCGGGAAACAAATGGTTTTCCACTCTGGATCTGAAAAGTGGTTACTGGCAAGTGGAAATTCATCCCGACGACCGTGAAAAGACTGCGTTCACCGCGGGACAAGGATTATGGCAGTTCAAAGTTATGCCTTTTGGACTCTGCAACGCACCTGCTACATTCGAGCGACCAATGGAGACAGTGTTGAGAGGACTTTCCTACGAAGCATGTCTCGTTTATTTGGACGATATCATCATCGTCGGAAGGACTTTCGAAGAGCATCTCGAGAACATTCGAAAGGTACTGCAGAAATTAAAAGAGGCAAACTTGAAACTAAGTCCATCGAAGTGCAATTTGTTTCGTCGGGAAGTACGTTATCTCGGGCACATAATATCCGCCCACGGAGTCCGAACCGATCCCGAAAAGGCATCCGCAGTCCAGAACTGGAGTCGTCCCGAGAATATCCATGACTTAAGAAGTTTTCTCGGTCTGTGTACTTACTATCGAAAATTCGTGAAGGGCTTTTCTCAAATTGCAAGACCTCTTCACAAATTGACCGAGACTGGACAGAAATTTATATGGACTGAGGAATGTGAGGACGCATTCAACGAACTGAAGACGGCTTTAACATCTTCGCCGATCCTGTCGTATCCTAACCCTGACAAGCCATTTATCCTGGACACAGACGCAAATAAGGAGAGTGTTGGAGCAGTTTTGTCCCAGGAGATAGATGGCCAAGAACACGTCATTGCTTACTGGAGCAAATGCCTTTCAAAGGCAGAATGTAACTATTGTGTTACGAGAAAGGAACTTCTTGTTATCATTAAAGCCGTGGAGCACTTCCATCATTACCTGTACGGCCGAAAGTTCCTGCTCCGAACGGACCATGCCTCTTTAACCTGGCTTCTAAATTTCAAGAATCCAGAGGGCCAAATAGCCAATTGGATAAAGCGATTACAAGAATATGACACCGAGATACGTCATCGGAAAGGGTCATCTCATGGAAATGCAGATGCTTTGTCGAGAAGGCCCTGCATAGACAGTTGTCGCTATTGCTCCAGGGCAGAGAAAAATTACCATCTGAAACATCCCGTTGTCCGCCAAGTTACATCATCGGCACAATCTCAAGATCCCTGGAGTGACGAAAATGTTCGGGCGGACCAATTAGCAGACAGCGACATCAAACCTATTGTGGAATTTATGGAAAAATCCAGCGCTAAGCCCAGTTGGCAAGAAATATCATCTTACAGTCCGGCTACAAAACAGTTCTGGGCTTTATGGGATTCGCTTCGCCTGAGGAATGGAGTCCTGTATCGTAAATGGGAGTCGGACGACGGCAAGATGCTCTGATGGCAGTTAGTACTCCCTCGTTTAAGGATTCCGAAGGTTCTAGAAGAACTTAACAATGGCTACACTGGAGGCCATTTTGGCGTAATGAAGACCCTGCAGAAAGTTTGTGAGCACTTCTACTGGGTTAGGGCTCGAGGCGACGTCGAAAAGTGGTGTCAAGCTTGTGATGCCTGTGCCGCCCGTAAAGGCCTGAAGAAACGAAGCCGTGGAAGACTACATCGTTATAATGTAGGAGCGCCTTTTGAGAGGATTGCCCTCGACATCCTGGGACCTCTTCCGCGAACTTCGGATGGCAACAAATACATCCTAGTTGTCATTGACTACTTCTCTAAATGGCCCGAAGCATTTCCTATTCCCGATCAAGAAGCTACGACCGTAGCAGAGGTACTGGTGCAAGAATGGATTTCCAGATATGGAACCCCTCTGCAACTTCATTCCGACCAAGGAACGAACTTTACCTCTGCAGTCTTTAAAGGACTATGCCAACTTCTCGGAATGGACAAAACCCAGACTACGCCTTTACACCCACAATCCAACGGCATGGTGGAGAGGTTCAATCGCTCAATTTTAAACAACCTCTCGCTTCTGGTATCTAGGAATCAAGAGGACTGGGACAAGAAACTCCCCCTCTTCCTGCTGGCCTATAGGAGCGCCGTCCATGAGACTACCGGCTTCACACCTTCCCAGATGCTGTTCGGCAGAGATCTTCGTCTTCCCGCCGATCTAGTGTTCGGCCGCCCTCCAGATGCGCCTTCATCGCCAGAGGAGTACGTGGAAAACCTTCGGGCACGGTTTGAAGATGTGCATCATTTTGCTCGGGAGCGGATCAACCAGAACACGGAAAAGATGAAGATTCGCTACAACACGAGTTCAACGCAGGTGACAAAGTTTGGCTATGGAATCCTACTCGATGGAAAGGCCTGTCTCCCAAGCTGCAATCGCCGTGGGACAGTCCTTACAAAGTCCTAAACCGGCTGAATGACGTCATCGTACGGATTCGTAAGTCACCAAACTCGAAGCCAAGTGTTGTACATTACGATCGGCTAGCCATCTACCGCGGTTGTAATTAGCTCAGACCATGGTCACTATGGCGTAATTCCTCCTTTCTTCCAACTCTCATTTCTTTCCTGTCTTTCTCTTCTCTTCCTCTTTCATCAACTCTCTTTCACTCACTACTTACGCCATGTTTAGTGTACATATTTGTAATATATTGGTTTTTATTAATGTGTATTTGTTTATTACATTTATTGCTTATTAGTGTAACTGTTCATTATGTCTATTATTTATTAATTAGAGTGCATTTGCTTACTGTGCTTATTGATTATTTGCTTAAATTATGTTGTTAAGATTTGGTTAAAGGTTGGACACTGTATATTTGTGTGATCTCCTAACTGGGGATTGTACTGCCCGGGACGTGCAGTCCTTGGGAAGGGGGCAATGTTACGAATTTTCGGGGCAACCCGCTGCTCTGTGGCTTAAAATGGTTTAAAATTCGAATTCTACACTTCAAATAGATAAATTTTGCTTTTTGTTGCATCAAAATCGGCCAATTAGAACCGGAGATATGGAGGTTTCGGTTTGTCATTGTTTTTCAATGGAGGTTCTAGAAAACTTGAGAAATATTAGTCCTAGAGCTTAGATCTCTTCACATTTGGAGACTTATTTTTGGCACCAAATTTGGCGATATTTCGCCAAAAGTCGACAAGCTTGGTGACTTTTTGGTCATTAGGCGCGATTTTCCCAATAGGGCCTGGAAGTTGTTTTTCCTGCATTAAAACGCATAATAAGCTAACATTTTTCTTCTATGACGTAATCAAAATTCACGCTTTATGTAGAACCCTCGAGAAATTGACTTTTCTGGAAACCTCCTGCGTCGGCTATTTATAGAAACGCGCGTCGCCCCGAAAAGTCAGTGCGAGTTGAGCGCTCAATGTGTGAAGAGCTCTCAGTACGCTTGTTTTGTGTGAATTGATAGTGCTATGGAAGCTGTGTTTTAGCTTGCTTTGTGAAGCTGTTTTTAAAGTGCTGTGTGTAAATTCTTCATTGCTGTGTCTTAAGGGATTGTGTACCTTGAATATTTCCACGGAATTTTTGCCTGTGAAAGTGACTTATTTTGTGTGAGAAATACAGCATTTGTGAGAGCTTCTGATCTAAGCGGATTGTTAAAAGCACGTTACTGCTAGATTGTGCTAGTGAATTGTGTACAGCTGATTGTTCTACGAAGTTCTAGAAGCAATAAAGTTTGTGTTCCATTCTGACAAGTGACTTTTTACTTAAACTTTTTACACCAACAGGACTTTAGAACGACGAACCCCAGGAGTAGCAGAGTAATTCCGCAACAGTATTTTTTTTTTAATTTTCTTGTTTGGAAATATGTTTATTGCATATGTTAATGGATATTCCATTATTTTTTAGCAGATTTTTGAGTTTTTCATGTTTTGTTTATGCATATTTTCGCCTATTTTCGTGCATATTTATGTGCATATTTCTCTAGTTTTTTGTGCATATAAATCCGGGCCCTAGTCATTATTATGTGATGTGTGAATAAAAAGTTACACATTATGAATAAATTTTCACAAAATGTCAAAATCTAATCAATGTTTTCAAGAATAAAGCCTTTAGTATAGTTCAGTAACTACTTATCATGTCACCAAAATTTTGTTTCATTTGCTTCAGCCTTTTTTATATAATGTGTAAACAAAAATAAGTATCACAGACAAAATGAAAAAACAGCAGACAGGCATGCTTATTTATGACATTCGCAGTGCCGGATTAACAATATAGCAGAAGTAGCAAATGCTACGGGCCCCGCGCCTTTACCTTGAAAGTTTTTGTCCTAACCCACCTAAGAACTAGCTTTTAAGAAAAGATAAATATCACAATTCTTTCTTTCTTTCTTTTTTTTTTTGATAAGACAATTTTTGAAGCTCTATTATGGAACTGTAAATCAATTGTAGGTAACTCATGGAAAGAATATGTATAAATTTAGTGTGGCTGTCGCAAGCCTGCATTATTGAGTCAAATGATTACCTAGACTAAACTAAATGAGTATTCTAAAGGCGGCAACAAGAGACACAGAGGGTATTTTTAACACACAGAGGAACAAAAAATGCTGTACCCAGAAAAAAAATTCAGGAGGGTTTAAACGGCGGGAGAGGCAGAATTTAAAAAAAAAAAAAAAAAAAAAACGCTTTGTCATTGGTACTACAATGCTATTAAAATCAAGCAGGTTTATCTTTTTGTTGAGAAAAATTGCAACTCGGACGAGCGGGTATCCAGACCCTTACTAGGACTAGCTACCAATGTATGGTCTTTAAAAAATGCATTCTTTACCAATAATGTTACAAGTTTGTCTTTATTTGTTGAATGAATCCAGAAATAAACAAATATAGAAAGAAAACTAAGTGCCAAAATGAAAGAACAGATTCAGGGCAGGTTCAAGGATGTATTAATGGCAAGGGGTCCGAGGGGGCGAACGCCCCTTCCAAGAAAAATGAAATTAATGTAAACAATTCGATTTTACTTCCATAAAACAGATGCGTATATGAATCTTCCACTTAGCCGCCTCCACCCACAAAATTGCATTAATGCGTCAGTAGGCTGGATTATTCATTAGGATGAGTATCATATCGGCCTGGATCATTTCAGGAGATTTTCACTAAAAAATCGAATGATTTTTTTAATGAAGTTGTAATCAAACTTTACAAAATGACTCAATATACAGGAACTATTTGTGGCTATTTCTGAAGATTTTCTCTGGAAAGCGAGTTGAGCTTCTGCATTTCCACGAGAGCTGAGGTCCATAGGAATGTAGGGTAAAAAAACGCGACTCATGAAAAAGACATTCCCCCCTCGAAACAATAATTTTTATTTAAATATTGGATATAAACTTATTTTGTTTTGTAAATATGAGGATGGTATTGAATCAGATGTTAAAGTCTTTTGTCTTAGAGTAAAGGCGGTGGCTTTGGCGAAATTTCAAGGTGTGTGAAATAGGGAGTAAGCCATCATTAGAAAGTTTCGGTGTTTGGCTTGCTTTATTTTTATGTATTTATTTATTTACATTTTACAGTGTTTGAACACAATCGAATTATTATTTCACACAATCATTAGATATAGAATGTACGCCATTTTTTTTTTTTTGAGAATCAGCAGTTCTGTTAAATTATAATAGTTATCACGGAAATTAATAGCGGTAAATATAAAAGATTGCTTTTGGCCGGTCGAAAGCACAGGTCAGGGTCGCGAATGTCTGTAAGTTCGTTCGGATAAAATAATTAGAATGGGGAGGATCTTTGCACAAAGACAAGACGGTCGGGGTGTTCAGGAAGCCATAACCCCAGGCAAACTGAAAACAAAGGGTGTTTTTTGGTGCTCTTGCTCCACAAAGAAATTCACAAAATGCTTTATCACATTTAAGATTATTATATCCTGCAAAAAACATTTGAAAGTAATACGATAATGGATGTTTTATCTGAATTTTTATTATTTATTATATCGATTATTCTAGTTAGAAAAGATACAATCCTCTTATTGAGATTTTTTAAAACATAATATTTTATACAATTTTTACGAAGGTAGGTTCAAAAGTAATGCACGTATGCTTGTAGAACTCGAATGAAATGGCCTTTAGAAATGCGCCAAGCTGTGTGTGGAAGTAGCAGTCCCCCTCTGTACGCATGCGCAGTTTGAATGCGTTCCGTTCATGCAGTGTATTTTGAAAAGCGAAAGTATAATTTCGGTAGATCTGCCTATCCGCAGTTTGATTTTTTATGAATAAATTCATTAAATACCTGAAGTTAAAAATATGCAAGCTAGTATTGGTAAACACCTTCCAAATAATGGAATAATTTTATAAGTACGTATTTTTAGACGGAAAAAAACAGTATTTTCACTCACAGTTTAAAGTACATTTTCTTTTCGAAGGTTGTAAAAATTTTATAGAAACAATTATTATTGTATATATATAAACTTGTCAGGTTATATGTTTGCATATGGGAAAGGGTGGAGGAGGGGGTATTAGAAATTCGATATGTGTACCCATGAACATTAACATTCATAAAAAAAAATGAGCTGTAGGTATAAATACCTTTAAACATCGCCAGTCTCACTATCTATTTAGCCCCCCGCCTTGAATCCCCCCCCTCCCCAAAATAGAGAACTTTATAATTTGAGGAGCATTTTTTCCACATACCAATTTACTTGGAGAAATTTATTTGTCTAGTGTTAGCTACAATTTGCTCATATTAAATCAAGAAAAGTTCGTAAAAGTTGTTTCATTTTATTATCGCACAAAACCTAGACACTTGCACACCCAAGTGGGAGGAGGGGTTTGGATAAATCCCTCCCAGATCTAACGCGTAGAAAGTTTTAGTTTTATTTATATCTAATTAGCATTAGCAATCCCATTAACTAATTAATTCACTCTAAAAATAAATTATAGTATAATTAGCACTATTTATTTTCTCAGTTAATTTATCTATACTACTATAAAGTGAGTGTGAACTCCTCCCCTTCAAACAAACAAACAAACAAAAAATGGGTGTGTCACTGAACTTGGGGCCACTTGGTAACATTTGCTACGGGCCCTGCGCTGTCTTAATCCGGCACTGGACATTCGTGTTGGGTTCTCGTGCTTGAAATATATAGAAATTGAAAATTTTTAATTCTAAGTATTGTCCAGACAAAAGTCTAATTTTATTTATACAGACAGTCATGGTACTTTACCTAAACTTAAAAACTTAAGTCTATAGCAAGTAAATAAAATTGTCAACATTTTACAAAATTATTGTAATACTTGGCAAGTAATCAGTTTTAGGATTTTTTATATATTGTCAATAACATTGTTTAAGGCTTTGTATAAATAATGGTGAAAAAGTGGGGGGGAGGAAATACATTTTAAAATAAACATTCTACAACAGTTAATACAGTAGGAGACCCGAAATAGGAACTTTTTTTACAATAAACTTCTTTTATTTTTTACCCTTAAAAAAACAGGATAGTATTTAATTTTTAATATTTTTCTTCTTTGAAAGGCAATCTTCAATTGAATATATACTATAATATAATAAGCAAGTACCTATTTAATGAGGGGGCTGGCAAGAGGGCCAAGCCCAGGGGCGGATCCAGAAAAACCATCTGGCGGGGGGGGGGGGGGGGGGCTCCGTTTTTCATTAGGATGATATATTGATTTCCCAATACTTTTTCTCCCAATGCATAACTAGACATGGTATATCACAACTAAATAAGTATGTTGTCTGCTGCAAGGACCGTTGAAAGAAAACTCTGGTCCGGGAGGGGCAGAGCTGTTGGCCCCCTATACCCTATACTATATATAAGTTAAGGCCGATGCTCATAAGCTATGTTTTCTATGCATTTCAATGGATGACGGGACTGATACAAGAAAAAATGTTCCGTTGCTCGCTCTATTGTGTGGGGGTCGGTGTTTTCAGTTTAGCACATTAATCTTTTGCTTGTAGATCCCGACTGGTCATTATAAAGTCGTAAAATTCGCCAGAAAAATGTCGCCTTAACCCCTGTAGTGACGACAAGATGTGCCCTATCAGCAACGACCTTTATTCATGTTGTTGTTCGCAGGCCCTCCCCATTAACATTTTAGTGCATGCAGAGTATAATTGCTGAATGCATTATTGAATCTATTTCACATCCACATAGCAATGTACAGTGTTCACAGCATACATTTTCGCATTTTAGGATGGCATTAATTTTTCCAGATTCAGTAATTCTTATCTTTTTCTGCGAGGACTGTAGTAAATCAACCTCAATTGCTATTTACAACTATTATCAAAATTACCTGCTATTTACAATTTGAGCTTCCTCTTTTAAAACCAGACCACCTATACACTGCCAGGCACTCGCTTTGTCTGATATCTTTGAATATATTTTACTTTTATAATGCGGATTTGTACCCATACGTCTGGGAGGTGTGGACTGTTAGAGTATAAAATATTTTTTCCATATCTACAATGCCACCTATTCTCTCCTGCGAAGCACTACACCGGCAGAGTGCAAGCTCTGACCCCTGGTCCCTTTGGAGGATGTGACGTCACTCCCTCCCCCTTCTCTCCGAGCGTAGGAGGCAAAGGGTTGTGTATGTTTTTTTCTTCCCACTTCTGCTTCTCCCGGCGGATGCGCGATGTAAGAGCAGCTTTGCTCAAAGCTTACTAAATGTTTTTATATTGTTATGTATGTTAATTGTTTCGTGGCGTATCTTTATTAAATGTATGTTCTCCAAACATGGATTTGTGTTTCATCAGTGATTACTCCCAGTACCTCACAGGTTATGTGACACAGCCTGCAGACCACAGCGCTGAATAGAGAAAACTGATTTTCTTTGTCTGTGTGGAGAACACGCTTGGAAATGGCTTCGTCCGGAGCGTCGCGAATTGAGCTTTTAAGTAAAGACAATTACGAAACGTGGAGAATTTTGATGAAAGCGGTACTGATCAAAAATGGAAATTGGAAATGCGTAAATGGAACACTCAAGAAACCAGTAGTTGTTGCCGCAGATCCAAAAACAGAAGAAGCATATGATTTGTGGATTGAACATGATGAAAGGACGAAATCAGACATTATATTATGTATCTCCTCGTCCGAATTAAAGCAAATCAAGAACTGTGAAAGTTCCAACGACATATGGAGAAAATTAGAGGAGATATACATGTCGAAAGGTCCCGCTAGAAAAGCGTCACTGCTAAAATCTCTCATTCAGCTAAAGATGCCAGACGGATCGAGAGATGTTCGAGGACACCTGGAAAAATTCTTCGACATTGTGGATAAGCTTTCCGAGATGGAAATAAGAATCGATGAAGACTTGTTATCCGTGATGATGCTATACAGTCTACCATCGACGTTTGAAAATTTCCAGTGTGCCATTAAGTCCCGAGATGAGTTGCCTGCGCCAGAAATACTTCGGATAAAGATCGTGGAAGAGGGCGACGCCAGACGACCGGATACTGACCGATCAGAAGTTGGAGCGTTCGCGGCAAAACATCTAAAGCAAAAACCATCATGGAAAACCGCTAAAGGTATGAAAAATGATTTAAAGAAAAATGATTCATCCAAAATAAAATGTTTCACTTGCAGAAAAATGGGACATCGGTCATCTCAGTGTTATGCAAAGAAACAAGCAACAGGTTTTATGACAGATGTAATATCAAACACTGCAGATAGCAAAACTTTCTCTAACGGTGAGGCAAAAGAAATGTGGTGCCTCGACAGCGGGTGCACAGCTCACTTGTGCAATGATGAATGTAAATTTGTTGCCATTGAAAAATCTGAAGTTGCAGAGCTAAAACTAGCTAATAACCAGACAACTAAAGTGACTGGGACAGGAAATGTTGCAGTAAAAACCAAGATCAACGGAAAAGTGGAAGATATCATCGTTCACGACAGTTTGCTGATATCTGACTTGAGAACGAACTTGTTATCCGTTGCAAAGCTATGCGATAAAGGATTTACTGTGACTTTCATGAACAATGGTGCAACGATTGAAAATTCTGACTCTAAATTTATTGCTGATTGGAAAGACAATCTTTATTATCTAAGAGTTTGTAATGACAGTGCAAATCATGTAAGTGAATCCATTGATACGAAAAGCAAGGTTTGTGATATAACAAGGTGACATTGTAGAATGGGACACCTTAATTTAAAAGATCTGATAGATTCAGCAAGTAAAGGTAATATTAGGGGTTTAAATATTGCGAAACCATCGGATGAATTTAATTGTGAAGTGTGTGCATTAAACAAATTATCGAGAGCGCCTTTCCCTAAAAAGTCAGAGAGAGTTAGTAATTTGTTAGAAGTTATACATTCAGATCTTTGTGGCCCATTTCGGATTCCTTCATTAGGTAAGTCTCTTTATTTTATGACTTTCATTGATGAGTATTCGTGCTATTGTGCAGTTAAATTTTTGGAAAATAAAAGCGAAGCTCTATCAGCATTCAAGGAAATTAAATGTCTTTGGGAAAATCAAAAGTCTAGGAAAATTAAAGTTTTTATGAGTGATAATGGAGGAGAATTTATAAACAGGGAATTTGAAAATTTCTTAAAATTGCAGGGAATTCAACATAGGTTGTCTGTTCCGTATTGCCCGGAACAATCTGGGATAGCGGAGCAAAAAAATAGATCATTGGTTGAAACAGCCAGATGCATGTTATCGCAAGCTAATTCACCGCTTTATTTATGGGCAGAAGCTATAAATACTGCTAATTATGTTAGAAATAGATGTCCTACAAAAGCAATTAATGGAAAAACTCCTTATGAGTTATGGAATGAGGTAACCCCCAATGTCAGTTACTTTAAAATATTTGGTTGTGCAGCATTCTGTTTAAATGATAAACCAAAACACAAATTTTCAGCTAGATCAAGGAAAGGGATATTTGTAGGTTATTCGGATAATTCTAAAGCGTTCCGCATATATTTACCTGATGAAAGAAAAGTAATTATTTCGCGAAGCGTTAAATTTTTTGAAATGTTTGATAGTAGTGTTTTTCTTACTCTACTAGATGATATCATAGCTGAGGAAAATATCCCCATAATTTTTGAAAATGAGTTCTCGAGCCAAGACCTTACGGGTAAACATGAACGAGAGGGGACATTTGAAACCGAAACCCAAGCCCCGGTTAGTGATGAGTTAATGTCCGAATCCCCTATCCCTAGCGAAGAAAAACGAGAGGCAAAAGAAAATGTCTTATCGCTCCGAAACCGAGATGTTGTGCGCGCGAATGAGGGGGAAATTGCAGGTGTTGTTTACAACTGTAGCTCCGAAATTCCTATAAGCGATGCACTAAAGGGTTCGGAGGCGAAGTTATGGTACGAAGCCTTAGTTAGGGAGCTAAAGAGCATAATAAAAAATGAGACGTTTGAATTGGTAGATCGACCCAAATCTGGAAAATGTATTGGTAGTCAATTTATTCTTAATAACAAATATAACGCAGATGGAACGCATTTAAAATGCAAGGCGCGACTAATTGCGAAAGGTTTCAATCAGAAACCTGGGATAGATTTTAATGAAACTTTTGCGCCTGTAGCAAGACAAGGGTCTATTCGCCTTATGGCTGCCTTATCAGTAAATTTGGGAATACAAAATCACCAATTCGACGTAACCACAGCTTATTTAAATGGGAACTTGGAGGAAGAAATTTTTATGGAATACCCTAAATATTTTAGAAACATTAGAGCAATTAATTTTGCAGGAAAAACCTAATAACGAATACTATAGAAAAAGTAAGAAAATGCTAGAAATTCTTGACGAAGGGGACAAAGTTCTTTATTTGAAAAAATCACTATACGGGCTAAAGCAAGCGGGCAGGTGTTGGAATGTCAAAGTAAATGATATTTTAAACAATTTTGGAGGAAAAAGATCTGATGCCGACCCTTGCATGTATTATATTAAAAGTGATAAAGGACTAACTGTAATTGTAATTTATGTTGATGACATTTTATTCATGTCGCAAGACCCAAGCATGATAGGAAAGTTTAAAAACCACCTAGAAAGAGAATTGGAAATAAAATATGAGGGCTTGGTTAAATATTGTTTAGGAATAAATTTTCAACAGAATGATGGAACAATTACAATGAGCCAAGAAAGTTATATCAAAGAGCTATTGAATCGGTTTGGTATGGTCGAAGCAAAGACGGTAAGTTGCCCTATGGACGTAAGCATTAAATTGAAAAAGGGAGAAAAATGCGATGATGAATATCCCTACCGAGAATTAGTAGGGGGGTTAATGTATTTGGCAACATCCACCCGACCTGACATCTCTCATGCCGTTAGCCAACTTAGCCAGTTCTTAAATTGCTACGATAAGACTCATTGGACTGCTGCAAAGCGTGTCCTGCAATATCTTAAGGGAACTATTAATTATGGGCTGAAATTTAGAAATACTAACGATCCCTTATATGGTTATGCAGATGCTGACTGGGGTAATTGTACTGATGATCGAAAATCATATACAGGTTATTGTTGTCAGGGGTCTGTCCAGACTTTTCAGACAGGGTCCTGTTTTTGTGAAATTGTGAAAAATTTACTTATAATTTTGTGAATCTGAAATTACCAGGGTCATGTTTTTGTGAATTTGTGAAAATAGAGTCCTGTTTTTGTGAAAATAGGGTCCTGCTTTCATTAATTTGTGAAAAATATGTATTTGGGTAATTTAACAAAAAGTGATCTTGTGTAGCAAAAGAAAAAAAAATTACTAGCATAATTACCTACAATATTATCAGCCGAAACATTTGACAAGTATGTAGCATTCTTGCCACATGTTTTTAAGCAAGACTGGATGTCTGGATCCCCGAGATCCTGACCAATGAAATTCACCAAGGAAGCAAAATTTTCTGTCGCAGCCCAATGTTTATTAATCATAAAGTAAATTATTTTTATGTATTTGGTAAGAAGCTTTCTCTTGTTCTCTTTGTTTTTTTCAGCAATAATTTCAGCTCCTTCAGTAAATGTCTTCTGTAGCAATTTGCTTGGAGCACTTTTTCCAATTACAGCTGCTGAACAATGTCTCGAACTGCTTTGGTGTTTAGTGATTGCTCTGTTAGGATGATCGCCAAGCTTTACTGCTTGGTTAATCCAAGGTCCGTTTTGGTAAATAACGGAACATATCTTGCACAAAAATCCTTTGGCTGAAATGCTGTAATACAGCCAGTTATGCAATTTTTCGTAGCGCTCAATATTTAGAGGCAATTTTCCGCGCTCAGTATTCGGTGGCTCTTGTTCTTTACTTGGCGACAATTTTTCCTGTTCAATATTCGGGGGAAAGTTTGGTTCAGTCGAAATCGATGTCTCAGCAACTGAAATTTTATCCGTATCTGTTGCAGGTACTGTAACTGAAACTGGGAATACATTTTCAGAAGAAACAATCGATTCCTCCGATTGTTCAGTCTGCAAAACTTTAGTAGCAGGTATCTCTTCTGTTTTATTCAGTTCTTTCTGAAAAAAAAGATTTAATGGACATGCATCCTTTAGCGTCTGATGGTTTAACTTTTCTAATATATTAATCACTATTTCTTGAGCCGGAACTCTGGTACGAACGCTTCATGATGAGAAGAAAAAACACGCGGTATATGTTAACAGCAAACGTCGTATTCACGTGCAGCGAAATAAACAACTTGACCAGTGTTCCCACTCTGAAACTTTTACGAGGCAAAAAAAAAAAAAAAAAATACTCTGGATCCATGACTCCAGAGGGAGAAAAGCTGGCTAAATCGCCTCTCTGTTTTCACGCCGCTCAAGTGCTACATGCAGAGTGGCAACGATTATCAATGACGTCATCTGCAGCCGTAGAAGCGGGTTGTAGTAGGCATCCGTCTTGTACCTTCCCGGTCAAGTTAAGAAATGAAAAGCGAAGCATTGTTTACGCTGCTATGTATGTTGGGAGGGAGGGTTCGTGGGCCGTTTTACAAATGAAAAGTAATATGAAGGGTCCGTTTTAACAGTAACATTTTTTGTGAAGGGTCCGTTTTTAAGATAAAATATTTTGTGAAAGGTCCGTTTTCAGCATAAATTATTTTGTGAAAGGTCCGTTAACGGACCCAAATTTCGCCTAAAGAGACCCCTGGTTGTATAATGAGTGGTAGTACGATAAGTTGGGAAAGTCGGAAGCATTGCACTGTAGCCCTGTCTTCTACAGAGGCCGAGTATATGGCTCTTTCTGAAAGCACTAAAGAAGTACTTTACCTAAGTAAAATTCTAAATGAGATTGGTATTTCAAAAATTGGAAAAGTAAGAATACTAACTGATAATATAGGTGCCATTAAATTATCAGAGAATCCCGTGTTTCATAAGAGAACCAAACATATAGATGTGAGACATCATTTCATAAGGGAAACAATAAATAGTGGAAAATCGAAATAGCACATGTTTCCACCAAAAATATGGGCAGATGTGCTTACAAAACCACTATCAACTGCTAAGCACACTAATTGTATCAATATAATTGGTGTGGGTGATGTGACAAAATTTTCAAGATAGAATAGGTTGACATTGTGTGTGTGTGTGTGTGTGGGGGGGGGGGGGGGTTAGAGTATAAAATATTTTTTCCATATCTACAATGCCACCTATTCTCTCCTGCGAAGCACTACACCGGCAGAGTGCAAGCTCTGACCCCTGGTCCCTTTGGAGGATGTGACGTCACTCCCTCCCCCTTCTCTCCGAGCGTAGGAGGCGAAGGGTTGTGTATGTTTTTTTCTTCCCACTTCTTCTGCTTCTCCCGGCGGATGCACGATGTAAGAGCAGCTTTGCTCAAAGCTTACTGAATGTTTTTATATTGTTATGTATGTTAATTGTTTCGTGGAGTATCTTTATTAAATGTATGTTCTCCAAACATGGATTTGTGTTTCGTCAGTGATTACTCCCAGTACCTCACATGGACAACTTATGAGAACAGTTGAAAGAATGAAAGCTGTCCAAATTGGGGAGGCGTGGATTGTTCTTACATGCTTCAACATCACTTAAGGCCGATGCTGAGTGCCGCTGCGTCTAACGTGACTGCAGTGGGTAAGAGGGCATTCTCGTTGCAAATTTTACGACTTTTCCATGACCATTCAAAGTCCACCGACAAAGATTTCTGCACTAAACCGCAAACCCCATCCCCTTCAAAATGGAGAGAACAACAGAAGATTTTTTCCCTATATCAGTGTCCTGTCGTCCATTTAAATGCAGTGGAACCCGCTAAAGTGACTACCCTGGTAAAAAGATCGTTTGTATGTAGTGACCACTTGTGCAATTTCGCTTTACAACCATCACACTTTACCACCTTTGTAAGGTGACTATCTTTAAAAGGTGACCAGTTTTGTTCTTCCCAAAGGTAGTCCCATTAGACAGGTTCCACTGTACAAATAAAACTGAGAACTGTGCTCCAGCCACTGTGGCGATAACGAGTCAATAAAAATTCCGCCTCCTTCTGTTTAAAAATAAAAGCAATATCATTTTTGTAAATAGAGAAATTATGTTTAGTCCAGAAAGATTCAATAAGTATTGGTATAAATATTCTTGGTGTATATATATATACAGTTAGCTGTCTATTTAATGGCTGTCAAGGAACCGTGAAAAATCATCCTTAAATAGAGATCATCCTTAAACAGAATTTATAAAAGAATAGCATTTCCCTTTATGCTTTGGAAGGTGCCTGGTTCAAAACCAGGTCACGTCCGCCGACCTAACCGTTCGGAGTTTACCATGCTTTCCTCTGAAACTTAGAGTAAATACGTGTTAGGAAGCACCCCTTTCAAAGACCCCACCCATCGGCCTAGATCCCACATGCAGATAATCGGCCGTAAGCCTACAACACCAACACCAACCCTTCACACTTTACATTGTTAGGACTGTGAATATATTTCTTGATATATTAACGTGTTTAAAGATGTTACTTTATTATCATTATATTATTTTATCCACAAAATATTATTTAAGTTACCTTAAAGAAAGATAGTAAAAACAAGGAATACTATAAAATTAGGTTTTAAGAAAATCAAAAAGAGTCAACTGTTTCATTTTTCTCCTTTCCGTTATTCTTTCTTCCAGATTTTCTCAAATGTGAAGTGTGTCAGTTTCCATTTTATGAATTTTTCTACCTAACCAGCCGAAGCCTGAGAATTTTGCATTCCAAATTTCTCTGCCAGAACAATAGCAATTTCTTTGAATATCACTGCAGAAATTGCTTGATTTTATTTTATTTTGGTAATACGAACGATTATCTACACAAGGGATCTAGGCCGAGCACGGTGTGCTCTACATGGGACGTCTTTCTAAGTCGTCTTAATCCGTATATAAGCAAAGTTTTGGAGAAAACCGCGTAAGACTCCGAATGGCTAGATTGATGGACTCAACTTGAGTTTGAACCATGTACTTTTCTACCCCCAGTTGTGAGCGCTATGCGCTCAGCCACTCGTCAGGCCTCCAGAAATTGGAGTTATGTGTTACAAAGATGTTATGTTGCAAGCCTACTCTAGAGGCATCTGCTGTTTGGGGTGGTTGCCTTGGTCGGAGGAGTTTTTCAGAGGTTCTAGTGCGTATTCACGTTAAATCTGGAGGAAACTGACCAAAACTCCAGACCGTTAGATCGGCAGCCGCGCGTTAGGCAAAAACGCAGGATCTTCACACTTCAGCCATCCATCATGTTAAGTGTCTTATCCACTCGACCATGGTGGGGCCAAGTAATTACAATGTTGGATGCTCTTACTTCATGATACAATTTGCGTTCAGAAGTGCCTTAGAAAACTCTTCTAATTGGGCACATTGACTTTTCGGCCATTTGGATTTGGGTCCCGAACTAAATTTTAGTGCTGCTTCAAGAATTTTCTCGTTGCCTCTAAAATATCTTTAAGAATACACTTTGAAATTATCTTGCGAATTGCACTTTTGGCATTTTCCAACACTTTTTTCCCACTCTTAAAAGTTTTTTCCTCTATTCGTGTAGCGTAAGATGAAAAAAAAATCGTCATTAAAAAGAAACGACGCCGTCTTTGAATAGAAATTTTTTGCGTTGGAGAGGCCGGGACTTCATTATATTGTCTTTAGAAAGAGATCGTCGTTAAATAGAGAGTCAATTGTACATACACTACTACTTTTTTAAATTTCAGTTCATGTGAAAATTTACAACAAAATTTTTTTTTTTACTTCCCTAATACATACTATATCTAGATCTGTTTAAAATAACGCATCACCCTCCCTCCCCCCTTCGCATCGAAATGAAAACCTATATACGGTGCTGAAATAAGCAAGTCATCCACTCAAATGGGAGGAAGCTCAAAAGCAAAGAGGAAGGAAGGCATGCTCCAGGGAGGGTACACACACACACACACACACACTGCTTCAAATGCTGATGATTCATTAATTCTCCACTCCTTCACCCATTAAATGTAAACAAAAGTAAGACCAATTTAGTCTGTTTAATGCATTTTTTTTTCTTTTCACAGGCTAGGGATATGTGGAGAAAGGTTAGAGGCTGGATTGCATTCGCTAAGCAAAAGCCGATCCAGATAAAAGGAGGGGGAAAATTGGAAACTGATGTATCGGTCCTGCTTTGGTTGCGAAATCGCAGTTGCAATATCTTATTTCAATCGGAAACTATAAGACTGTATAAAAATATGTTAAATGAAAGTTTGAAGTTAAACATGTTACAATTTCAATTGAAATAATCATCAAATACATCAGAAATAATCCTCGCTCTGCTGCGTAACTTTGCTTCCAAATTTATTAATAGCTTTTATATTTTAACATCCTGTAGTACTTTGTTTTTTCTTAAACAGGGATATATAATTGTGTATGTATATTCAACAACACTTTGATTTAATAGAATTTTGGTTGATATTAACTTCATAACTAAAACAGCATGTCAGGACCTATACAGCAGCTTACCCCAGAAGACTTCTGAAAAAATCTAAAACCAAGAATGGTTGTGGTTCCGAGTGTGCGCTTCCCAGATTTCAAGTCTCCTACAGTACTGTGAAAATTTTGTTACAGCCTATTAATAATAGATGATTTTAGTTAAAAACAATAAAAATTAATTTTCCTTACAGGACTGGACAGCATTTTCATCAGAAATTTAGTAACATTCAAATAAATTTAATGCTTACCTTTTTTTGGTACATCTTGCTGAAATTACTTGTCATCTTTAATAAAATTGTTTTCATACTTTCTGAATTAGCCAAGAAAAATGTTGAGAGAGAACGATGTGCAGGTGGTACATCACATTGACAGGGATGGATATTTGCGTCCCATTGTATGTTCATACCAATTCTGTTACAAACTCTAAAATTGGAAAAAGAAATTAAAAAATGGTAATAAGATGGTATCCCCAGTTATAGCCATTACCTCTATTATGGCCACTTTTACAAATTTTATGATTTTTCTAAGATTTAACATAAGCTAATAAATCAAATTATAAACAGGCTGCAGACAATCTATTCTTACGTGGGCAGTGATTAGTTGGTAATATTAAAGAAAAGTATGCTATTTTATTTTATGTTGGTCAACAGTGTTAGAAGGGTTTCTTACAATTTGCTTTCTGTCTTCAGGAGCGAATTAATTGCAATAAATGTTGGACTTGCCACTATCTTAACTATTGATTATGAATTTGGTGAACTTTGGATCTTAGCGGACAGCCGCAGTGCACTTCAACATCTTAGTGACGGGTCCTCTGCAGGCGATGAAACCAGTATATCTATCCCGCTCAAATTAAAGAAACTTTCTCAGAACCACGACATCCATCTCCAATGGATCCCATCACATGTAAACATTAGTGGTAATGAGGTTGCAGATAGATTGCCCAAAGAAGGCAGTGAGGACGAAATGGCCACTGGTGTTTCGCTTACTCACCAAGAACTGTATTCAATTGAAAAATCTAAATTAAATTCAATTTGGCGTATTCCACCTGTGCACCAATGGTACATCGGAACATCTCCTGGCTCTCTTCTGGAATTTAAATGTGATCGTGGCTCCCAGACTGCACTTGCTAGACTTACAAGTGGCCACCTTTAGTGTCTTTCGTATGAACTTGGCAAGAAAATCCACCTCACTTGCAAGGACTTTCTAAGGAGGACTTAGCATCTGCTCCCCTTTTAGTTATTGATTTTCTGTCGGTCAACAATCTATTGGAGTTGATCTGACTTATGTCAGATCTTTAAAGAGGATAAGCAACAACAACAACAACAATTTGCTTAAGAATCATCTATTTGCATCAGCTTCAATCCATAGAATCTATATATATTTGGAACGCTTTTCAACATTTATAGGTAACATATAAAACCATATTGTGTCTTTATTTTCAGTTACAATAAGTGCAAATTTTAAATTTTAGAAGTAAACGAGCTGAAGTACCCATCGTTGATGGGGTAGTACATTATGCAAATTTTCAAAAAGCCTTGAATTTTTGTCAGCATTGTAGGCATACAAAAAATGGAATTAGTATATTGGCAATAGTATAGAAAGCAAAATTATAGCTTCTGTGTATTGTTAAAAGATTCTAGGTTAGAGAATAACAAAGCATTCAGTAAAATTTACAACAGAGAATTTCTTTTCATTTTAAAAATTAAAGTTTTATCCTGGTTGAATGAGCTTTCCAAGTCAGCAGGTCATTCCTAACCTGTAACTAAATTTTGTTTGATTCACTGCAGATCATAATACCTAAAATAGTTTTGCACAATTTTCACGTCTAATAAAGTAAAAAAAATAAACA
Organism: Cheiracanthium punctorium; assembly: GCA_038373885.1. Taxonomy (NCBI): domain Eukaryota; kingdom Metazoa; phylum Arthropoda; class Arachnida; order Araneae; family Cheiracanthiidae; genus Cheiracanthium; species Cheiracanthium punctorium. Next base: position 366,736 of record JAWZYV010011967.1, on the reverse strand, counting down.
TTTTAAAAATTTCTAAAATTTCTTCAAATTTTTCAAAAAATTCCTACATTTATTGTTTTAGTCATTGCTGATCATGTTGCTAAACTTCATTGTATTTTCTTAATCCATTTTTAAGGGATGCGAGAACAAATATTTATATGATTTTCTCAAACTCCCAAAATCTGTTAAATATTTAAAACAGTTTAGGCATTTAGAGTTTAAATTAATTTGCATCTAACATAAATCCAAATTTCATTCAACACCATTTCCGTTTTATGAGAATGGAACAGACATACATATACTGAGTTATCACAAAATCTACAAAAATTTTTTTAAGTATTTTAACACCTATGGTTTAACTGACCACCTGTAACGATACTAAATTTTATTTCATTAGCTTCAGTGGTTTATGTATAATTGACAAATATTTTCACATTTTAAATAATATTTTGCAAAATTTCTAATCAAAATGTTTAAAAAATTCAACACCTATATTTTAAGTTTAGTGACCACCTATCATGTCACCAAATTTCATTTTATACATTTTAGTCATTAACATGTGATGTGCAACAAATGTTTACACATTTTGAAACAATTTTCACAAAATCTCAGAATCTAATAATTTTTTTTTAATTTCAACACCTATAATTAAATTGAGTGACCATCTATCACGCACTTAATTTCATTTCATTCACTTTAATAGGTATTATATGATGTGCAAACAAATATTATTTTGAAGTAATTTTTGCAAAATCTCAAAAACCAATTTTAAACTTTTAAAAAATTTGATGCATACAGATTAAGTAAAGGTCAGCGCTGCCACACCACGCTACCGGCGGGGGGTCTAGGCCGGCAAAGAATGCCGATTGTAAACTGTAGTGTACAATCAGTTTCAAAACTTTTTAGAAAAGTTTAACAGACGTTGGCTGCTTATTTTTTTCTGCATACTTCTTAACGCTAGTAACTTGTAAAGGTACAATATAATTTTTTTTAGTCAATGGCATAATTTGATTGCTTTAAAAACTGTTTAAACACTGCATTACACCCCCAAAAGAACATTATAAGTTTGGAAGATTTGTGAGAAGTTTGAGGAGAGAGAGAAAGCTAAAAAGCAAATAACACAGGTCAACACAAATCTGGGGTTTGTAGAACAGCACTTTTTTCTTAGTAAATCAGTCACTCTGATTATGGCATTAGTTTTTTGCTATCACCCACAGTTTATTCACAAGACAAGAAAGGAAGGCATGCCTCTTAATAAAATTAATGTGTGATAATTATTAAATAAATACATTCTTAATAAAAACAAAAATTAATTTCTTAGTGAAATGACATTTATAAATACAAAATACAATACTGCACTAAAGGATGCTGTGAAATATAAATATGAATTCTGCCACTTTATGTGTTGATATTTGCCTGAGAAAGCACAATTCTCTCCGGAGCATTTGTAACAAGAATGTGCATTGTTCGTTTATTGATATGTTATATTTGTTTAGTCAGTTTCTTATAGCAATATGGTATCAAGTGGTTGTACAAATAACCCTAACTCTTTTTCTTATATTTGTGGTGAATACGTTGTTGAAAAAAAGGCAGCTGAACATAACCCATATCGTTGAAAAAGCATATCATGCTTACTTCAGTATGAAACTTGGTGACCATGAAAAGAAATGGGCCTCGCACATAGTTTGTCACACATGTCTTGAACATTTACAGAAATGGCTCAAGGTAAAATAAAATCTCTCCATTTTGCTATTCCAATGGTATGGCGAGAGCTTGCTAGTCATGAGGATTGCTATTTTTGTTTATAAAAATGAAAGGCTACAATAGCAAAATCAAAATGAATGTTGTATACCCAGAAAATTATTTCAGCTATAAGATCTGTACTGCACAGTTCAGATTTAGCTGTGCCTTTGTCGCCTACATCTCTTGATTTATCACCTGATTCTCAAGAATTGAGCAGTGATGAAACTGAATTCTTGTTCACAAACCAAGCAACTGATCTTGAACCGAAAAAATTTATGTAAGCTGAGTTAAATGATTTACTTCCAGGGTTCCCATTACAAAAAAAATTGGGTGAGATTTCTGAAAGTTAAGTGAGGACATAAATATTGTTTAACATCATTTTATTTATTTACAGTACAATTTCAGAACTCCAATTTTCCGTTCATTAAAATTTTCATCAGCTTGATCATATGGAAAACTTTCTAAATTGATATTTCAATCCGCTATTCTAATAAGATTGCTTAAATTTGCACTTGAAAGTGCGCTGAAATTTGTACTTGAATTGTTAATGAATATTGAAAGTCTCAATCCAGTTTAACTAAGCAACAGAATTAACTATAATATTTATCTAGTAAAATAAAATTATATAATAATATAACTTAATATTTATATAATATATTTATGTAAATATTAAATTATATTATACTACAGAGTTGATAAGGTACAAATATTTGTGACAAAGTTAAGACGGATAGATTTAAGTTGAAATTCCTGCTACAGTAAAAGCTAGATTTTCCAGCATTTAACTGGGAAATTTCAGCTTCCCTCTTTTTTTTGTCTTTTTAAAAGATTAAAACTCTTACTTTGAACCACAACTAAGAACAGAAGGAGGGGGATGCAAATTTCAAACTACCAGAGGTTATCAATAATTCCATGAATCGCAGTGGTATATAAAAAACAAACAGATGAAATGCTCTCAGAACTCATACACGACGGACACGCATTACAAAAACAAACCATTTTACAGGTGCCGGAGCAGGAGGAGAAAAATCAACACGTCAGCTCAGTGCCGATTAAGTCAACACGTCAGCTCAGTGCTCGTTAATTCATCCTTTTTGCATTCCGCTGATTCAACTGTGTTATCCCTGAACAGAAGCTCAAGAAGAGAGGAGGGGGGGGAGATGCTTCTTTGCAGCCGCGGCACTGCACCTCGTTATTGGAGTTTTTTTTTCTCCCAGCATTACCAACAATTCTTTGATTTCGGCTGCAGTAGAGTTAAAACAAATTTTTGTGTTTGTAAACTTTTAAACAGGGTGCGAGAATCTCGAGCAGGTGGCGAATACTTTGCAGTGCGAGAATACCTCGTGCTGTAATATTTTTTGTGCGAGATTTAAGAAATTTATGCGAGATTCTCACGCTCTAGCGGGAACCCTGACTTTGGTATGAAACTTGGTGATCAAGAAAAGAAATGGGCCCCACATATAGTTTAGTATGCGATTTAAATCTTTCAAAACAAAGGGCTAAAGCTTTAGGATCTTGACTTGAATTTTAGGAATAAAAATTTACTTGCTTCAGGAACAACATTTTCTTGGTACAGAAATCAAAAAAAATAATTTACTTAGTATTTTCCCCAAGAAAACTCATTTGTATACTGCACAGGTATTCCTGAACTTACTTATTTTCCACCCCTGATCATGATAAATCTCAGTGGAGACTATTCATTAATTCTTGAAAGAGAAGTTTGAATGTTTTCTTACTTAATAATGGTAATATTCTACCTTCAAGTGCTGTAGCTCAATCAGTAATTTTTTTAAAGTTATATGAAGTAATATTAACAAGTGAAAAAGTGATATTAACTTAGTTTTTCTCCTCAGTTAATATCAAATATTTAAATGGCAAATCTTGGCAAATTTGAGGATTTAAAACTTAGAATGCCCTATTTCTTATGTGAGTGGATAGCAGAGCTACACACCAATGCTGGATAAGGAAAGAATAGCCTGCAAGAAAATATTTAAATCTGGGATCAAAAAATGTGATTTGGCAGAACTTAGTTGATCCAAAAAATGTCCTCTTGCCTCCACATAATGATAATAATGATATAAAATTATGTTTAATGAAACCTAAAATATAAAATTAGTCTTAATAAAACAATTCATAAAAGCCTTAGATAAAACAGGGGCTTGTTTTCAATATGAAGTTGTTTCATCGATAGCTTCCAAAAATACAAATTCAGTTATTCTAAAACATTCTTTATTAAAACACTAAACTCAACAGCTGGTTAAAAACAATTAAAACTTCTAAAATTAACAAATGCTAGATACAATATGAGCAGCCAACATGCTGCAAACACCAAACAAGCACAAGCAAAATCGAATGCAAAACTGAACTTTTTTTTACGTGCAAGTTGCCAGCTCCCAAAGCATTTTTTTATTATTATTCTTTTAACATACAGTGCTATCTGGGGACTAAACTCAAAATTAAATTTCGAATACGAAAGCCTCCCTGCCAATTGAATTTACAAATTCAATACTTTTAACTTTACACACTTTAGTAAACCATATTATTTATTATGTATGCATACACTGTTGATTAATTCACAGGTAATAAACATACATCCCTAGTGGATCTTTTGATTATACTTCCCTTTGGTAATTGTATATCAACAACCCGTATTTTACCGTCACTGCTCTAAAATACCTCATTAATCCTCCCAGTTAATCATTTCGTTCCCGGCAAGTTATCTTTCTTGTCTAATACCAAAGACCCAACACGTTATTTTTGCTAAACTGCCATTTATGGCGTTCTTGTAGATTATTCAAATAGTCTCGTTTCCACACTTAAATGGTTTGAGGAGCTTTGGAAATTTTTTCCCACTTACTTAATCTATTATCGTTAATATTGGAAAGTTGGGGTTCTGAAATGGAAGCAATAGGTCTTCCGATAAGAAAATGCCTTGGGGTGAACGTTTCGAAATTATCAAATTCCGATGACAATGGTGTCAAGGGCCTGGAGTTCAAAACTCCTTTAATTTCTGCCAAGATTATCAAAAACTCTTCCAATGTAAAATGGGAATTTTCCGCAAACGCATTTTAAATGAAACTTAAATGATTTTACACCGGCTTCATACAAACCACCGAAATTTGGGGACCTTGGTGGACTAAAATGCCAGTCAATACCGGTCTCAGTGTAAAATTTAGCCAAAGGTTCATTCAGTGCATTCACAATTTTTAAAAGTTGCTTTAATTCGGATTGAGCCCTAATGAAATTTCTCCCATTGTCAGTAAAGATTTTAGAAGGTTTACCTCTTCTAGACATGAATTCTTTTAACCCATTAAGCACCAAAGCTCCCATTACGGGAACATCTATTATATCTTTTTTTTCTTAAAATATTTTAACGCAATTTACGAAATACGCATTTTATATAAACATTTACACTACAGGGTGTGTTATATAGTGTAAATGTTCATATAAAATGTGTATTTCGTAAATTGCGTTAAAATATTTTAAGAAAAAAAATTTATATAAGATGTTCCTGTAACGGGAGCTTTGGCACTTAATGGGTTAAGCTGGCAATGAATCCAGCTGATGTCAAGTCACTGACAAAATCCAGATGTATTGCTTTAGTGCTAAAGCACACGTAAATTGCTACATATATTTTACTAGCTTAGCAGGAGCTACAGCCTACAATTCCTATAATGTAATTTTTTCACTACACTGCTTGACAATTGCTAAGGAACAGTTACATTTTTCGGAATAATTAAGAATAGACAATGATTGAAGAAATGAAACTAATACATATTTAGTAGGGACGATGTGCATTTATTATAATGCAAAATGGTACAGATATCACCATATCGATGAATTAAAAACTTAAAAGATGCTCCTTGGATGATTTCCAAACATCCCCAAAAAATTGATCTTCAGGTCAGAATGATGCAGACATGAGTACCTTAGTAAGATGTGTGTTGACTACGGATACTAATGCACATTTTGCATCTGTTCTCCATGCTCTTCCCTAAACTATCAAGGAGTCCTTGGAGGATATTGTCCCACTCCTGTATCAAGGTGGTTTTGAGCTGTTGCAATGTTTGGGGAGGGTAGGTTCTTTGTGCAAAACGTCTGCTAAGAGCATCTCAGGCATGTTCAATATGATTTAGGTTGGGAGAGTAAGCAGGCCATTGCATACGGAGAATATTTTCACTTTGCAGTGTGTCCGATACCTCATCCCTTCTGTGTGGCAATGCAGAAACAGAAAGTCTGGACCTACAGCACCCCTAAAAAGATGAACATGATCCAGAATAATCTCTCTGCAATACCGCTGAGATGTGACGCTTCCTCGCTCAAAGATATAAAGCGGTGTTCTGCCATTGTGCATGACGCCTGCCCACACCATCAGGCTGATCACGTACACAAGCAAACTGGGCTGCATAACATGTTCCACGCTCTCTCCACAGTGATTGGCGGCCAGAATCACTTGTCACACTGAAATGAGATCCGTCGGAGAACATTACTCTAGATCAATTTTGGTGATCCCAACCAACATGTTCCTTACACCAACGTAATCTATTTCGATGATGGTGCGGTTGAAGTGGGATGTAACAAACAGGCTTCCGTGCATACAAACCAACTTGATTTAATCAGAGATGGTTCTTGCTGAAACATGCATACCGGTAGCGGTTGCAAGGTTTGCAGCTATCTGGCCAGGAGTGTAATTTCTGTTCCTTTTTGCCATGAGGGCCGCAAACGATCCTCTAAATCTGTGGTGTTCCTACCATGATCCCCGGCATGCTTTCGCAAAGTATTTAAACCTTCAGTGACCATCTTTAATCGCGAGATGACACTCTTTGATACACCCATTGCAGCAACTACAGTGGTGATACTTGCTGGTGACTGGACTTGCTTCCAGTCATCCAACTGCTCGTCCACGATTGCAGTCACTCAAATGATGTCTTGCTGACCTTTGGCTCTTAATTATTGCAAGAACCTTACAGAATTTCAGAGAAAAAACTTTTATAACATCCAGCAATCAGCATCAAACAGCATGAATTTTCGTATGAATCATGAGCTTGTACTATGTACTGCCTTTTATACAGGTAATGAGTCCACCACGAACTCTGAATCTGAATTTACTGTTATTGGTCAGCTGTCTGAGGTGCAATTTTGCATAAATCAATTGTTCCTTAGCAATTGTCAAGCAGTGTATATTTCAATATGCCAACCAGCTGTTTTATTCGTCCTCCAGAAAATAGCTTTGAAAATTAAACTATCCTGTATGTAAAACTTACTGTTAAAAATATTTTATTTTATTATGTCAATTTCAAAACACAGTCAGGCATGAACGGGACAAACTATAAAACTTTCTAGTTTACTTCTCACAAGTATTAAATTTTTTGAATGTGTTTTTGTGCATGTTTTCTGAAAACTCGAATATTGATGTTCATTTACAAACAATTCCGAAGAAAATAATTGCAGTAGATTTTTTTTTTAAATCCAGAATTCAAAATGTCCCATTCATGCCACTTCTTCCTTACTCAGTAGCTTCAGGAATTTGGTTGCGTAAAATATATAATTTATATAGTTGACATGTTGTAATACCTATTTCCGACGTATGAGATATATTTCGGCTGCCGCACAGCCATCATCAGTCACCACATGCCTCTCCGTCAATGGCACTCTCGCCGCACCTCTCTTCCTCCTCGCTCTCGAACTTTTGTTTCATGACGTCACTCCAGGCTCTATTGAAACTGGCATGCGTCATATCGTTGATGCTTTCCTCTGTCGTGGAAATTTCTAAGCTTTCTCAGATATAGGCATATATTTTATTGTTGTAATTAGCTATTTTCTTGATATTTTCAAAATCTATTGTTAAATTTTCTTTAGTTGCTAAGCGAGCTAGGGCAGTGTTTTGTTTATTAAATTTAATATTGTTAATATGTTCAGTTTTTCTTTTGTTTATTTTTCTTTTTGTCACACCTATATAGCATCCTTTATGATTGGTTTCATTAATAGAGAGATTAATTTTGTATATTCCTGCGGTATCTAATGGGTTAATTTGGTCTTTTTCAGACTGAACACATTGAAAAATATTCTTATTGGGTTTAATTGGTATTCTGAATTTCTTTTTTAGGGTTCCATTAGAAATTTTATTTGCTATCCCTCTGCTGAAGGGAATAGCAGTAGTGTATTTTACATTTTCTTTTTGTTGAATGTTTATAATATTTAAACGGCGTTTACGTGCTTTCAAAATTTTTTCAAAAATCTCCCGTGGGTAGTTTGCTTCTTGACATTGGTTTCTAATGTATGAGATTTCATTAAGTACCTCACGAAGCTGAACTGCGACAAAGTCCTCAACTACTCTTAGCCTCTTCTCCCTCACAGGACAAAATTTCAAGGCGCTTCAAAAAGTTGAACCGCGACAAAACTTCGAGGTTCCTCAGAATTTTCGAACAACTTCAGAATTTGAACCACTTCAAATCTTTGAGTACCTCAAATAGTTGAATCGCGAAACTTTGAGGTGCCTCGAAATTTTTGAGCCACTTCAGAATTTGAACCACTTCAAATCGGGAAAACGAGGTACTCCTTCTTTTGCCCAATTGAATAGGTCATTTGAACCACCTCGTGAGTGAGTAGCACAACACTAAATAGTAGAGAGCAAGAACAGGCTTGCGTTGACTCTGAAAAGCACACGACAAAATCGGTAGACTTGAATTTCATGTCTTGAATTGTGCACTGCAGGATTAGAAGTGGGAAACAAAAACCTGATGGCATTTCTGTCACTTACATTCAATGATATCTGCAGAAATGCCTTCTCGATATCAGCATGAACGATGACTTTGCTCAAGCGAAAAAAAATAAACATGTTAAATATAAGTGGATTAAGATTTAGTCCAGTGTACAAGTAGTCATTCAGTAACAATTTACCCTCTACATGTGCACTTGCGTCGAATACCATTCGTTTACTTGAGCTAAGAGAATTCCTATACACCATAAAAAATGGCAAGTAGAATAGAGACTTATCTGCTTGCACTTTGTCGTTCGAAACTTTTTCAATTATTCCCAGTTTTTCATAATCATCCAGAATTTCTCTGTATTCATTATACTTTGCAGGATTCCTCTAAAATTTTCTGATTAAATGGCCCAGCCGTCCCCTGGCTACCAGATAGTTGTATCTTAACTCTTTAAAATCTCACTTCCATGGCAACCCAACCTCGTACCTTCCCTCTTTGTAACATACAGAACTTTTAAAAAGGGTCATGGCCTTATCGTCATCTATGTTAACATCTTGCGAAACGCCGATTGACTCCAATTCCCAAAATCTCTGCAAACCCTCCTCTATGCGATCCTGTATAAAATAACATTGAGAATGATGTGGGTATGGAACTGGAATAGAGCCTGTCACCATCCAAGCGAAAAACGTCTCAACTAAAATGACAGTGTTGCCCAGTAGTTTAATTTTATTTCCCCTTAGCAATTCATAAAATACCTCACCCCCCAACAAAAGTGATATCTTTAAGGCATATAAAACTGTGGGTTTGCATATTTTAAATTTTCGGGTAGTGTCTTATAATGAGGAGTCTACACAAAAACACGCAGGTTCAGGATGATAGATGCTTATTCTGTGACTTGAGAACAGAACTATGGCTGTTGCCAGATTACTGAACATCATAACATAGAACTAGCTGTTGCCAAATTACTCAACCATATGACATATAGTTTGGCTGCCTTAACTTGGCAGTCGACCTTGGGCGATTTCATTCCTTGAGAGGGGTCGCTCATTGAAAGGTTACTACATACTACTGCTTAATTGGCTACAGCTTTTTTCGCCAAGTGGGGAGAATTTCTGGTGGTCATCCGGTCTCCCACCCCCCAGAGTGAAAGCGAATAAAAGGGCACACCCTGCTCCGCTCGCCCCGCACGCTCATTCTTCATTGTGCTAGAAATTTCCTGTATCCGCGATAAGGTGCCAATTACGGATACCTGATTTTACCCCGAAGGAAAACCTGTTATCGAATTTCCCCAGTGGACTCTACCAAATTCACGTGACTGACTGCCAAGTTAACGTGGCCGGACTATACCTCCTTTTTCCAAAAATAAAAAACAACTTGCTGAAAATTTAATAGAAGACAATATATAAACATTAAAGCTAGTAAAAATATTTAAAATAGTCAGTTAAAGTTTAAAAGTCTATAAATTCAGTCTATCTGGCAGTCGAACCACCCGACCATGCCGAGTAGTTACAGTCTTAGAAGCAGGAACTGAAGTAACAGTCTTTGCAGCGGGAATATCTGGAACATTCACAGGAGAAGCCGGAGTGGCTGAAGCCCTTTCAGAATCAGGACGAACAGCAATCTCAGGATTCGTAGGAATAACTGCCTTGGTAGGTCGAATCATGCTGGTATTTCGGCGATAGGTTCCAGAATCGGTCTTAACGAGGTAAGATCTAGGAGCCTCTAGAACGGACTCAACCAGTGCTGGTATCCAATTTCGATGAGCGGTTCAAAGTTTAACGTCCTGTCCTTTACAAAACGTAGGAACTACAGCATTAGAAGTAGATTTTGCCTGTTGAGCTTCTCTTGTAATCTGAAGAGGTATCAAAGACAACTCTCTTGGTAACATCCAAGACGGATGAATCGGAATCAGACTTCTAGTAGGACGTCCAAAAAGTCGTTGTGCTGGAGACGGCAATCCTTGCCTTGGCGTATTTCGCAAATTCAGAAGAGCCAATCTAACATCCGTATTGTCAAGTCTGCAACGCTTTAAAAGCAATTTTGCTTCCTGAACATATCGCTCCGATAATCCATTAGATCTTGGATACATTGGACTTGTTTGATGTTTAATTTTCCAGTCTTGTACAAACTTTTGAAAGATCTAAGAATTATACTGTGGTCCATTATCTGACTCAAATATGTCAGGGACTCCATGAATTGCAAAACAGTCTTTCAAATAATCCACAACTGATTCAGATGTTATGCGTGTTAGCTTTTTAAAATTAAAAAATCCAGAATAGCTATCTGAAATGAGATAGTATGTATCACCAGCAAATTGGAATAAATCTGAAGCAACTCTTTGCCACGGAAAACGAGGAACTGGCTTCATGAGTAAAGGTTCTTTAGCGGGAGAACGAGAAGTTTGTCGACACACTGGACATTGTTGCACATAACTTTCGACATCCCTTGACATACCGTGCCAAAATACAATTTCACGAGCACGCTGTAACAAAAGGTTAATTCCAAGATGACCTTGATGTATTAATTTCAAGTATCTCTCTTTCAGACTTCTAGGTATGATCAAACGCTCAGATTTGAACAATTAGTCTTCATAAGCAGAGAGCTCTTCTCGATACGTCCAGTACTTTCAGAGTTGCTCCGGAACTTTCCGAACCGTGTCAGGCCATCCATTAAGAATCAGACACTTTAGCTTTTATAATTCCTCATCATTATTCACTGCAGCTGAAAGTTCTGGAAACGTTGACATTGGAAGAGGAACGTCTAATACAACTTCAAAAATTTCCTCCTCCTCATTATTTGCCACCACTGAATCTGTTATGCAATCACGACTCAGGGCATCAGATATGGGTATATCACTGCCACACTTATAAACTATTTTCGCTGAATACTGGAGAACAGAGCTGCCAACTTTCAACCAAAGCAATCAGGAATCAGGAAGTCGGGCAACCCCCCCCCCCCCCCCGTTTTCTCGCAAGCCGGCGTGCAGTATCGCCAAAACATAAAAGTGAATTAACGAGATAATAACTAATTAATAACACAAACATTTGAAACAAAGCAATAATTAATGAAGATGCATATTTTAATGCAATAACAAACTTTGAAACATTTTATAGCTTACCTTTAATAAATAACACTCTGGAATGCATTGTAAAGATTCAACTTACCAGAATTATAAGATTAATAGAAATGATGATTTTATGAGGAATGAACTATATAAACAGGGTTATCACTCAATTTCTGAAAAAAAAAATCCGGACTTTTCCATACCATCATGTGATAAAAATCCAGACTATTTTTTTATGTTTATGATGCGAACTTTGCATACGTTCCTTAATATTTTTAGCATCCCAAAGTAAGGTCAAATGTTGTTTGTTTACAAACACTGATTTTCCAGGTTTCGGGCCAAAATTTACAATTTTCCCTGACTTTTTTTTTTTTTTTTTTGCCAAAATGAAATTCCCTGACTTTTCCAGGTTTTCCCGGACCAGTCGCAACCCTGATAAAATAATGAAAATACTTTCTCACAAAACAATTTTATTTGACACAAAGCTTTTACTGGCTGAGGGCCAACGTCGTACATTTTTTTGCAGACAATAATTGTTCTTTGCTAAATGTCTTTTGATAACAGTTTTCTTTCTTGGAAGAAGATTTTAACTTCTCTATTAAAAGAGCATTCAAAGTTTCTATACCCAAACTGCTTCTGAACTCTGTATGATTTTTTCTTATAACACTGAACACTCTCTCAATAGCCGCATTACTGTGCGGTATCAGTAAAATGGCCAGCATCAATTTTGGCAGTACAAGGTATTTTTTTTGCCCAGATACATTAGTAACTTTTGATATTTGTTGCCAGCCATCATCCATTCTATCATAAGAAATTTCAGGAAATTTCTCAAATTGGTAAGATGCAAATTCTGCTTCAATTCTGTTTATTTCGTCTTTATCCATCAGAGAAGGAAATTTTTTCATGAAAAATTCTACATACTCATATGATGCAGTTCTCCTTAATGAAATGTCTGCAACCTCAGCGTGCTTTAATACTTCATTTTTTATCGGAAATTTTTTCAGCACATAATTGCATGCGGCACAAAAAAAGTTGCGTATTTCAGCATAAAACTGAACCAGCTGTTCATCTGTTAGCTGCGCTTCAGCAAGATAGGATCTCGTCTTTGCTCCAATAACTAAATCGCTGTCATCTTTTTGATGCTTTCTTTTATTGAAATTAATATCCAAAAGGGAAATTGAATCACTAGCCAATGCAGTAGGTTTAACAAACCGAATAATAAGATAAGAGAAAAAAGCCACCAACTTTTTCTGCAGTAAATGTACAGCAGGTGATTCTTGTTGTAGAGATTCATTAACAGAGTTGAAAATTGGGAGTACACTGCTTAAGAACAAAAAGTATAGTTTGGATAGTATATTTTGAAGACGTAAACTTATATCATCATTTTCCTCAGAAAAATATTCAAACAGGGCATCCCATTGTTCAAGAACACGGTTCAGCGAATCAAGCAGTGAAAGCCATCTGGTACTAACATACTTTAAAATTTTATGTGGTTTCAAACCACAAACTTCCTGGCACAGCTTTAATCCATTTTTACGTTTGGAGCTTTTATCTAAATAGTAGTAGATATTCAATAAAAATTCCTCAACATCGAATAACTTCAGTTCAGCAGTTGCCTTTTTTGCAGCCAAGTGCAGAAGGTGACAACAGCAACCTATATTTATCATTGAGGGTTGCATTTTAAGAAGAAAGGCAACAACACCTTTGAATTTACCAATCATCGTATTAGCGTTATCTGATGAAAATGCTATACAATTGTTCCACGGAATATTTCTCTTGTTTAATTCTTCGTTTATGAGGTTATAAATACCTTCTCCAGTATTGTCAGCTGTTTGTCCAATGGAAAGCAGTACCGTATCAATTTTACCAGTAATTTCGTTGAAGAAAGATACTAGAATCGGATATAACTTATTATTTTCAGTGTCAGTACTACCGTCCGTAGCTACACAAAACGGATTCTTTCTCAGATGGTCTACAATTTCGCTTTGAGTATGCTTTGCCATATCTTTAATAATGGCCGAGGTTTTTGTTCGTGCACAGCCGTATGTTTTCGCAATATTGGAATCGGGAAACATTGCCCGAAATAAAGCAGCAGTATGGTCGGTACTCGCTATTGGCAAGTTATGTTCTATCAAAAAACTTGTAAATAGCATTTCTGCTTTGACAACTGCAGTTTCCTGATCATCGGTGAAAAATTGGGAAATGGGTTTGCATTTCCTTCTTTTCCCATTCTCCTCGTGTTTTTTAGACTCCACATGCCGACGAACATCGTCCCGTCCACCATACTTCACCAAAAAATCACAAGAACAAATCGTGCAAGAAGCATAGTGTTCGGATTTTGCAGATTTTACGATGCATGGCCACTCTTGGGTATATTCCAAACGATATCGTTGAAATACTTTCTTTCTCTTCGCCTTCAGTTCAAATTCAGAACAGTTTTCTTCAGAATTGCGTACAAATGAACCACTAAGAGTCGTTTCCGGAGTCTCCATATTTAAAGCTACAGCGAAATTTAAAAAATTACAAATTCAATGCAGAAATTAAATAAAGTAAAAAAACCTGATCGATTTCTGTCAAAACAAAAACAATGCTGCACCACGCGGGCAGAAAACATTATAAACAGGCATTGCCAATCACGAAAAGGAAAATTCTCCGATTTTCATTCTTCCAAATCATCACAAGAGATCCGCCCAGGAGTGCAGATGTCATATGGCCACTCCTTCTGCTACTGATGTGTCCAATAAGCTGTTAGCTGAATGCCTGTGTTTATGCACGTGCAATGTTTACTTTCAGCGCGCGCTTGGTTTCGTAATGTTATTTACAAACACAAACTTTCTTTTTACTAAATATAGCCAGTAAAATTTTATTTTTGGTTTTAATACGATAGTGAAAAGAGCAATCATATTTAGAAAAATTTTTAGCATTATCATAGCTAAATTCCATATTATTTCAGAAGTTTCGATTTTTTTCCGTAATTTTAGCAGTTATATCCGTAATTCCGTAATCGTGAGCTAAAATGCGGAGTAATTCCGCAAAATCCGTAATGGTTGGCAGCTCTGGGAGAACATCAAATAAGAAACGTTGTACACGAGGTGGTGCCGATTGAAGTGGTTTTTTAAGCTATAGCTTCCAATGGCTTATGATCAGTCTCTATAATGACAGACTTTCCATAAATGTAACCGTGGAACTTTTTGCATCCAAATCTAATAGCATATGCTTCCGTTTCAATCTGAGGGTAGCGTTGCTGAGCAGGTATTAAAGCCTTAGTCGCAAAAGCAATCGGCCTATTTTCTTGCAAAAGGACCGCTCCAACAGCGTAAGAACTTGCATCCACCGAAACAACTGCAGGTCTTTTAACATCATAATAAATCAATTTTGGAGTATTTTCTAAAGCCTGTTTCAATTTTTTAAAAGACTCCTCCTGATCTGTAGACCATTCAAATATAACGTTTCTGTGAAGTAGTCTTTGTAAAGGTTCTGAAATTGAAGAATAATTTGGAATAAATTTAGAAACGTACTGAACCATACCTAAAAATCACTGTAATTCAGCTACACAAGTTGGAGCTTTCAAGTTTCTCATAGCCTCTAGTTTTGAAAGATCTATTTCAATGCCACTAGATGTAAATATATGACCTAAAAACTTAGTTTTGGTCCTTTTAAATTTGCACTTGTCTCTATTTAATCTTACGCCATGCTCCAACAGTCTCTGAATAACTTTCTCTGTTAATCTACTCGAATCCTTTTGATTATAAGCCCATAATAAAATGTCATCCATAGAGCATTCAACATTTTCAAAACCTGATAAAATAGTTTCCATAACTTGCTGAAATATCTCAGGAGCTGAAGCCAATCCGAATGGCACCCGCATGAAGGAATAACGACCCCATGGGGTATTGATGGTCAAATAATCAGACGATCTTTCTGAAACACGAAGTTGCCAAAATCCTTTTTTAGCATCTAAAAGGGTAAAATATTTGGCTGTTCCAATACGTGCAGCAATATCCTCGACCGTTTTAAGCGGGAAAATGCCTTCGCTTAATCACTTTATTAATGTCCGAAGGATCCATGCAAATCATACTCTATTACCCTTCTTAACGATAACCAGAGGACTCACTGCAGGGGTAGGGTGTGTAACTGGTTTTAAAATTTTCAACTTAACCATTAAATCAATTTCTTTTTTAACAGTCTCGTGCAAAGTATGGGGAATTTTACGTGGAGGATGAATTCTAAAGACTGCCCCCTCCTCAATTTCAATGTCGTACTCAAAATTTTTTATACAACCAATACCTTCATATATTTTTTCTGGTACACTAACCTCTACTTCATTTAATTGCAAACAATCAAAGTTTCATTTAACTAAACCAAGCTTTTCAATAGTAGTACATCCCAAAATGCAATTAAAGTTACCGTCAACCACCATGAGTTTCAGCTGTCCTGGTTTATTTTGTACTAGCTGCGTGCCCATTCTTCGCACGGTAGGAAACGAAAAATTTCCTCACATGTGTAATTCGAATTAATTCCAGTGATGTGTAATCTAGAAAAAGCAAAATTATTTCACTCTTGACTTAAAATTTGCAACATATATGTAATAACCTGAGATCATTGCAATATAATGACAGACACAAAATAAAAAAAATATGAAAAACTATGTCAGCGTCATTCGGTATCAAAAAAGTGAAAATGGACTGTTTGCAGTGAACTTCTCACTTTCAAAATGTCTTATTTCTGCAGACATGCTGTCTTTTAGGTTCACGTTTTAGCATTAAATACCTCAGACACTACATGAAATGGACATTTTTTTTTATTTTAAAAATACGTCACCCTCTCTTGCAACCCTTTACAAAGAGAAAAGAGATAAGAGATAAGGCTGCGCTATTTATAAAGGCTTTAAGATTGTTTTTCTAGATTATGCAGTTTAATTTTTCTTCTCACAAATAAATCCAGTATTCATAAAAGGAAATCGAGCCAAGCAAAGAAGTCGTCTGCTTGCGGGACCCGTTTTTATTTATTTTTTTCAACTGGCAATTTTAATCATTGTTACTGTATCCAGGACAACCAAACCACAAGATATCAAACCGAAATGTAAGCAGCTGCTACTGAAATAAAAATCCTTCTTTACTTAAAAATTCATAAAAATTCTTCTAATTTATATTTTTCCTCCGTTCTTTTAAAAGTGGGCGAATTGTGTGCTCCGTCTTTTGCCGAAATATAAAAAAGTTATGACTGATAGAATTCAAGATGCAGCAGTTTTAAAAATATTTTACGAAAGTCAGCGTGAAATTTAATTTTATTTGAAAAATTCCCAAAAATCTGCAAATTATGTTACACAGTCCGAACAAACAGTTTTTAAAAGAAAATTTTCTCCTCTATACGATGATCTAAATATCGTTTTCTGGCGAGTGCAATTACCGGCGTTATTATGTATTACGCAAGAAAAATCGCTAAAAATCGGACAAAACATAAAATAAAACATTTTCGAATTCAAATTTCAAAAAAATTGCTTCGAGGTGTGTCGAGACCCGTCTTGGAGAATTTCATTACAAAATTTGGTAGGTCTACGATCACTCGTTTTGGAGCTACACGAGACGCAGACAGACAGACAGACAAACTAACGGACAGTTTACACATTGCTTTATTTATATAGATTGTACATTTTGCTTGGACTTCACCATGCACCGGAGTATATGCATTATTAAATGACTTCAAACGTTTAACAGAACTTTTAAGTGACACTGGCAATTGCTTCACTACCGATTTGGTGACATTTCTGTCCGCTCCAGTATCAATTTTTAATTTGACCCTAGGTCCGTTATCAAATTTTACTTCTGTATACCAAGCATCTTTACAAGATTTTATTTCATACAAATTTGATACTTCATGAATATTCAATGCATCAATGTTATACTCCGACAGTTCACATTCATTACTATTTATCGATAACTCACCAATATGCAAAGAAGCATCAGTATCACAATTAAACAAATGATCATTTGCACTATTATTTTCTCTTATTTCATGCACCCTTTTACTCTGAGAAAGATTAGTATTCTTACGTTTAAATTCACAATGCGGCGAAATGCCCCCTTGCCCTGCAGGCTCTGCAGTTTACATTAAAAGCTGGGCAATTCCTATATCATGTTGTGCTCCACAACGCCAACATACTTTAGTTTCCTTTACAGAATCATTCATTTTCGATTTTGGAAACTTAATATTAGGTTGTTCTTTAGATTTCAATTTTCTCAGCGATAAAATATCTTTTTCACTAGAACCAGCAATCACATTCATTTCTTTTAACTGAAGAGTAGCCTGCTTTCTGGCACGGCAAATATCGACAGCTTTTTGAAAATTAAGCTCTCTTTCTGATAATAATAATTCACGGACCTTGTCCGAACAAATGCCACGAACAGTTTGATCTCGCAACAAACTGTCTTGCAAAGTTGAAAAATGACAGTCATTAATCTTCGTTCTTAACTTAGCCAAATAACAATCAAAAGTTTCTTGCTTACCTTGAATACAGATGAAAAACATATACCTCATGTAGGTTTCATTCTGTTGGGGACTGAAGTAAGAATCAAATTTTTGTTTAATAATATCCAAAGACTTTCCCTCTTCCTCTGTTAAGCCGAAGGTATTAAAAATAACAATAGCCACCGGTCCTATAGCAGACAAAAATGTCGCCGCTTGAACTTCTGCTGATTTACTATTCAACTGGGTAGCCACTGCATAAAAATCGAATGTCTGCTTCCACAGTTTCCATTTCGCTGACATTCCATCATCGGTAACTTCCAACTCCCGTGGAAGACGTGCAGCAACAGATTCGTTCGCATTATTCGGCACATTTTAAATAAATAAAACTAATCTTTCCTTTAAAAACTAATAACTAATACACTATCACCAATAAATTTCACCTCTATTCTGACACCATGTCTTATAATGAGGATTCTACACAAAAACATGCAGATTCGAGATGATAGATGTTTATTCTGCAACTTGAGGACAGAACCACGGCTGTTGCCAGATTACTGAACATCATAGTATAAAACTAGCTGTTACCAAATTACTCAACCATATGACAGGTAGGTTGACAGAGGAAATGTCAATTTTCTCAGACGGAGCATTTCCTATAATTTCAGGCAAAATTAAAAATTCAAGTTCCCTACTAAATGACTCATTATCATTAGCTATACAGGTGCGAATCTTTTTAACAATTGGAACTACAGTACTTTTTAGTCTAATTAAATTTGCTCTGCAATTTAAATTTTTAAAACCTACCAAATTTGGTGCCTCTTCAGTGATAAGATTTTTTATTGAACCTGAATTGTATAAAGCTGTAAGTTTCACCCACAAACCATCCGATCTAATTAACCTAATTTTTATTGTGGATGGACAACAATACGCTTTTATTATTATTAAATGAATAAAAACAAGGAGAGTTCTGATTTTTATCACTCAAGTTATCTAACATTTGCGATTCAACAACGTCCCCCTTTCCTCCACCTTTTTCATTCAGTGGGGAGGGTAAGTTCTGCTCACTTACACTCTGCTTATTTTTGCACTCTCTTATTATTCAAAAGAGAAATTTGCTCTATGTAACATTGTTAAATGTTTACGATTGCATGTTCTACACTTTAAGTGCATCTTTTCACAGTTCAGTTTTGAATGAAATCCCAGACAGTTAAAGCACAAGTTAAATTTCTTGACAATTTTAAGTCGTGCATCAGCACACGAGTCTATAAATTTCTTGCACCTGAAAATGGGATGAGATTCGAAACATCTGAGCAAACAATTATTTTTATCCTTTTTTACAACCAAAGTTTTGTATTTGGGAGAGGGTAGCCTCTTTTTTCTAATATTCCAGGTGTATACCTATTGACATTTTCCAAAGCCTGACATCATTTAGTCAAAAGCTCAGTAAATTTATCCCAAGTAGGGACCTTAGAGCCCAATTCCATTTCAATTAATTTACGTGTATCATTATCAACCTTTTGATTAATGATATAAATTAATATGGCTTCACATAGTGGATTAGACTCTAACTTCAATTGTTTTAGCGACCTCAAATTATTTTCTATTCTATCCAGCATCTACCTTAAACTAGATTCGGATTCACATTTTATCTTTGAACAATTAAAAATTTCCCCAATATGACTCATGATAAGTAACCTAGTATTTTCAAAGCTTCAAATAGACTATTATACGTATTGTTTACAGTAATTAACTGCCTAGCATTACCCTCAAGTGCAGACTGAAGGTGAAACAACTTCTGTTGTTTGGATAATTCATTGTTTTCATGAATTAGTGATATAAATTGGAACTTAAATGACAGCCATTCCACATATAATCCTGAAAACTTGGGAAAATTAATTGACAGTAATTTTAATTTACAACCCCAAGGGGACAAACTAGAACCATTTGTTATGTTTAAAATTGTATTTGAATTAAGAAGCCTGCTATAACTCAATTCGAAAGACTGAAGCTCTTCATCTGTAAGAACTCCATAACATTCACAACGCAAATCTTCCAATTTAACACGCAATTTATCAATTGAAGACAATTTTTGTTCGATTTCCACCTTATCTTCAGGTACAGCATCACTCATCAAAATATTATTCAATCTTGTAACTTGACCCTTAATATATCCTTGTTTTTGAATAAAAACAGAAATTTCAAACTTGTCACTTTTAGCCATTTTCAGAGAAGCTTGTGAACAAAATTCAAAATGCTCCGGCCATTCAAAGGACCATGTTTTGTCAATAGCTTCCAAAAATACAAATTCAGTTATTCTAAAACATTCTTTATTAAAACACTTAACTCAACAGCTGGTAAAAACAATTACAACTTCTAAAATTAACAAATGCTAAATACAATACGAGCAGCCAACATGCTGCAAACAAAACAAGCAAGCACAAGCAAAATCGAACACAAAAGTGAACTTTTTGTTACGTTCAAGTTGCCAGCTCCTAAAGCATTTTTTTATTATTATTCTTTTAATGTACAGTGTCATCTGGGAACTAAACTCAAAATTAAATTTCAAATACGAAACAGAAGTTTTTCCACATTTATCGGAAGGTAAAAGCAAAGGTGTGTTCGCTGGTCCTGACATAAGACGGTTAGTGAAGGGAAAAAAATTTGAGGAAATCAGTCGAGAAAGATGCATGGGTTAATTTCAGAGATGTTATTCAGAAATTTTTAAGAAATTACAAGGATCCTGACTACGCAATGATCGTTGAAAAAATGCTTCAAAAACTAGGTTGTAACATGAGTTTAAAAATACTTTTCTGCACTCCCATCTTGAATATTTTTCAGACACCCTTCATGAAATGAGTGAAGAACAAGGTGAGAGATTTCACCAGGAAATAAAAAGCATGGGAAAAAAGCTATCAAGGACACTGGAAAGTCAATATGTCGGCAGATCACTGCTGGGGGCTTAAAAGAGCCACTAAACCAGCTTCAAAATTTAAAGGACACAAGCATTCTTTTGATGATAAAGAAAAATATTTTTACTGTTTATATTCGAATGTAATTCCTTATAAAACATGCACAAACATTTATATATGTATATGTGCTTTTATTTATTTTTTGTACATTTTTTTATGAATCTCGTAAATTGTAAATTCTTAGTTTCTGAATTGTAAAATATCCTGATGCGATACAAAAAAATGGATATTGTTTTTGAAATAAACATAGCAGATTTCTTATAATTTACATAAATTCATGAAAACCCAGACAAAAAGTAAAATTTTGTAGGCCTGTCTATCGATTGGATAGTGATAGCTAAATGTATCATGAATGTGCCATATAAACAACATAAACCTATCCGATTTTAATAAAATCTATTATTTCACTTTTACAGTAGCAATATTTCAAAAGTGTATTGCAACGGCAAGCTCATAATCAAGAGCCCCACCTGTGGCTGAGCGCATAGTGCTCTGAACTGGGAGACTGAAGGTGCCTGGTTCAAAACCAGGTCATGTCTGCCGACCTAACTGTTCAGAGTTTTCTGAGGTTTCCTCCAAAAGTTAGCTGAGATATGGGTTATGATCCCTTAGAAAGACCTCTAAGGAGGGCACCCCACCTTTCGGCCTACAGCCCGCGTGTAGCTAATTGGCTGTAATCCAACACACAACACAATACAAAATCATACTCAAGACTAGTTTTCATAATCTTAAAAAAAATCTCATTTTAACGTCAATTTATGCATGTGTGTGTGTATGCATACACCCAATTTTCATTATGCTCTTTTCCAAAAATTTTCCCATGCCGTGGTGCAGTGCCGGATTTCTGAGGTCACTATGCTGCCACCGTGAATTTTTTTGCACTGCAGACCTCTAAGTTTAAGTTAACTAACCATCTATCAAGTCACTAAATTTCATGTCATTTGCTCTTATCGTTATTATGTGATGCTTGCAGAAATATGTTGGTATTTTGAAAAACTTTTGATGAAATCTAAAAATTTAATCAAAATATTTTTTAAATTTAACACCTACAGTTTAAATTAACTTCCCACCACCTATCATGTCACTAAATTTCCTTTCATTATTTTTAGTCAATATTACATAATGTGCGAACAAATATTCACGTAGTTTGGAACAATTTTCACAAAGTCAAAAAATCTAATCAACATTTTTTAAAATCTCGACATACATAGATTAAGTTCAGTGACCACCTATCATGTCATTTGCTACAGTCATTTTTACGTGATGTGTGAAAAAATAAAGCATGGACAGAATGAAAAAACTTTTTTTGAAGGTCGTACTGGATTCCCAAGAGCAGAAGTTGCAAAATTTTTAAATTCCAAGTAATATACAGACAAAAGTCTAATTCTATTTATAGACATAGGATGACCATAACTGGTGTCTGCATAAAAACAATTTTTCCAGTTATGGCGACTGAAGTAAGCCATAACTGGGTCATATGCTAAGCCAGTTATGGCCACTATTTGTTTATATAATTTATTTATTTGTAGCCAATGCTTTAAAAATGGTATTAATATTTAAAAGTCATTATTAGGGTTATATTACAATGATGGCTATTTAGTACAAAAATATTAAAACATAATGTTTAAATTATGCTTGATAAAAACTTTAAAAGTAATTGTATATCCAGTTATAAATTTGTATTTAGTCATTGTTTATGTTAAACATGAAATGACCTGGTATGAAGAAACCATGTATATAACAAATAAAATTCACAGATTTGTAAAAATTTACAGTTACCAACGTAAAAAATTTGGTTAAAAAAAAAAAAGATAAAAATAAGACATTTGTAATAGTATAGCTGCTCTAAGTATTAATATAACTTGTATATGAAGATATGAGAAATGTGTATTTAAAATTACAAAAAGCAAGAAAACGGTAGAATAAAGACTGAGGAAAAAGCTTTACAATCAAAGAATTAGCAAATGAAAGTAACTAAAAAAATGAAATATTAATGATAAAAATTCATCAGTAGAAGATTGGTTTGAAAGCCAGACTAATGAAGATGACAAAGCAAAAAGAAGTGAGAAGCCAGTGGAACTGACTGCAACCGTTAAATCTAAAACCTGAAGACTGCCACTGTAAAATTTATAAATAATGAAAAAAAAAAACAGACCCTATTGTTTTGCTGCAACAATTTTTAAAGTTATTTCTTCAGAAGAATTTCATATTAAGTATTCGAAGAGTGTAATTTTGTATTATTTTCAGTCTTTCAATAATTTTTTAACCTTGAGAAAAATTCTTGAATCTTAAAAAATGCTTAAGGTGGCCATAACTGAGGACACCACCCTAAATAGGGAATTCAATATATTTTAAACATTATCATCAACAACATATAACTAAATCTGCACAGAAAAAAAATGTATGAATTATGTAGGAAGGAAATAAACAAAAAAATTTAAAGTATTTCCTTGAATTATGAAATATTAAAAAGCCACACAAGACTAAAAAAACACAAGAATCATATATAACATCTAATTAATTAAGCTTACCTTACAACATTATTACGCAAGTCATTTGATGAAATTTTTCCACGACATATGACAGCAGAAGATAAAAGTCTACTAGCTGACCATGTTTCTTCAACACCAATCAAAAAGTTCTTTTTTGAAAATAAGTCACTGATAACTTGCCTTAACCTAAAAGGAAATTATGCACATATATACTAGGAATGCAACAGATATCTGGCAAACATACTGCATCTGGGCTATTTGGCTAACATGTCTGATAATTAGCAATAGGCAGATATGAAAAATATTCTGCAGTACATCTGGCCTAAAATTATATAATAAGAAATAACAAACACAGTTGAACCATGTTGTGGCAAACCTGATATATAACGAATGAAAATTTTGGTCTTGCCATTTTAATTTCTTAACAGTTCAGATATAGCAAAAAAAAACTTTTAGTCAATTGAAGTTCATTATAACAGAGTTTGACTTGTATACATAATAAATTCTGAAAACTAAAATAACAAAAGATTTTTTTTTTTAAGTTTTATCAAGATTTTTTGTTTTAAATAATTTTTCAAAACATATTTTTATCATCAGACATGCTACAGCTCTTCAGAAAAAAAAGGCTGAAAATTTCATGCAAGGTTATCGTTGCTACAGAAACTAAAATCTACATAACCATATCAAAATCACATGGCTTTTCAGATATTTTTATAAATAAATGTAACACTTTATTATTTTAAAATTTTGAAGATTGAGATGTATCAAAACATCAGACTGGCTATGTAAACTAGTTATATGAATTTCAAATTTTAATAACTAAACTTTAAGAGTATATTTATAGAAGAAAATTACACAATAAGAAAACACACTTAGATTCTCAAACAAAATACATTTAATTTCAAAGTTACAATTTCAACATTGTTAAAGTTAACATAAAATCACATTTGAATTCAGTTAAAGTGACGTATATTAATTTTAAATTATAACTAAACTTTAAAAATATATTTCTAGTAGAAAATTAGGACACTTAGCAAAAAGTTTTAAGATAAGAAGCTTTTTTAGCTGCAACAGTGCAGCAGAAGTTCTGTTGCACTTTTTAAGGGAAACAAAAATTGTAAGAAAAACAAAAAAACTGTATGGTTTTTTAATTGTTTTAATGGAGCCATTAAAAAAAAGTCTGATGATATAATGCCCAGTTCTAATATATTTTCTGTCGGCAAAGACCCCCCGACTCCCCTCACATACATGTCCAAAATTTTGAATGCATATTTGCATTGATCCCAGGAATGATAAAATTTAATGCTGAAAAGGCGGAATTCTGCTATTAGGCAGAAAAATAGCATGTCTGTATCATGTAAGGCGAACTGAAGGAGAAATTAAGCATTTCTAGTTCTTTCAAAATTAGTAAATTCTAGTATAGTGAAACATTTTTGCAACGGAAGGAGGGTGTTATTTTTTGCATCACACAAAATGAGCATCTAAGTATGTGCTCATTTTTATGTGTGTTGTTTTACAATGCTTTTAATTAATTTTAAATTTTAAATTTCAGGTTTTGTTCCTGTTAAAAACAGTAACTTTTCTTTATTCTATGGTAAAATTCAGTTTTTTGTTCATAAATTAACCATATTTCTGAGAATATAGTTTCTCGCTGTATATATTAACAGAAGAATAGTTTTTGCACAGTATTGAAATCTTAAACGTGTTTTCTGAAAAAGTGTGTTTTTCATAAATTTTCTTTCAATAAATGGGATATTTCGTAGCATGTTTAAGGTATTGACTTGAAGTTTTGCAGGATATTTTGATGATTACCAGCTGTGTTATAAAGCAGATGATAATATTTTTGTATTTATTTATTTTATGATTACATATTTTCATGGCCAGACAGCACAGCAAACTTGCAGCAAGCTTGATTTATCAAGCCAATAAGCTTGAATTAAGCTTGAAAATTCCAATCGTGTAAGCTTGATGCAAGCTTGAATCAAGTGTTCTAGTTTACACTTGCCCAGCTTGCATTAAGCTTGACATTTAAAACTTAATTTCAAGCTTAAAAAATTTTCCAAAAAAAAAATTTTTTTAAATACACAGGGCGCCCGCTGGCTAACGCGCCCCACATAATTTATTTTTCCGTGCATTTTCCCCCTCTACACTGAAATTTCAATTTAATTTAATCTGTTTCCATCGTGTGTTCGTCGCTGAGATAGAACCCGGGCCCTTTGGCTTAGCAGTCGAGCACGCTATCCATTCCGCCACCACAGCCTTGTGCAGCTATGACTAAAGTTTGAAGTGACTTACCACGCTGTTTTCTCGCCAAATTGATAAGTGGGCGATGTGTTATTTGTTTCTTTTATTTTTCCATGGCATGCATCAAAATTAAAATAATGCATCAAAATAAATTAAATTAAAAAAACACGTTTTAAAACTTTCAGTACCGCAACACTCATGAAGCAATACTGCTGGCCAAAATCGAGACAAACGACTGATTTTGAAATCAATTTCGTAGTATAATTGTACAGTATGGGACCTTTTATCCGGCAACCTCGGGACCGACCTCATTCCGGTTTATGGAATTTGCCGGTTTTCGGGTCGCTGCCGAAAAATTAACCCTTTGTGCACAGTAGAATTAAAAAATTACCGGTCTTTAAGTACAAGTAGCTTTTATGATAATTACTGCATATAATTACCGTAAAAATCGGGAGAAGGGCCGCGGCTCATACGAAAAAAAAGTTAAACTTTTTCAGGGTGCGGCCCATCTATCGATGCGGCCCATCTGATATTTTTCCCCCTCCAACTGTACTGCTTATTTAATTATACATTAATTTAATGCTTATCAATTATATATTAATGTACTGCTTATTTAATTACAGTGCAGCACCGATAATCCGGCATCGGCTGCAATGACGCGGTGCCGGATTACCGATTTTTCAGAATTACAGATGTGTTGAAAATTTCCATTAAAACCATCGTCGATCACGTGCTATTGACCAGTATATTATTTATCAATGAAAAGTAGCCTTAAAATATGCATACGATCGCTGTATAAACCGTCAATAATAATAATAATACTAACCTACACTGGAACAAATGTAATTTAGTGTTTAATTCAAACTAAAAACTGTAAAGCAGAGAAGATCGTTGATTTTGGAACATTTTCATAAAATATAACACAAATAGTAACTGAAATTTATTTAAATACTAATTTAAAATAAGTGTATTAAATTATTATTAGAATCTAATTAGCTTTTGTATTTACATTAAATACATCGGTTAATTCGACTTGTTTCATTTTTTTTCGGTATTTAATTGGTTAATTAACATATGCACATTCATCAGTTGACTCTCAGATATAAAATCGAATTTATTAAATCTCTCCGTAGTTTGTACCCTAGAGTTTTATTTTGCAAGCTGAATTATTCCCAATTTTACTCTTTTCACAGCTTCTTAATTACGTCGAAACATACCAATTCCCCCCTTTTTTCCCTCTTGCTGGCGAATTTCTTCCCGGGATAGTTGATGATTTCGCACGGTGACAGGATGTCTAGAAACAAGGCAATGTGTCTGGAAGGAGCCGAAGCCACGTGTTTACGATGATGCATAAACATACTGTATCGTTTTAAAAACTCATACATACTAATGTTCTATGAAAGCACTCGCATTATCTTTGAATTCTTCATTCAGCTACACTGCACCTTTGACTGCAATTAATTTAAATGTAATAAGCGAACCAAGCCGTATTTACTTTTGTTGTTATCTCGGTATTAGAAAATGCATTGATTCAAATATTTGCGGCAGTAATGGTGATCGGCAAAGACATGTTAGGGCCGAAATACGAAACAAAAAGAAAAATATTCGGTGAAAAACTATCTATTGAAGAAGAAAAAAATGAATATAGCCATACATCAATTAAAATCAGCGTTCAAAGTTCCGGATTTTGAGATTCCGGATCCCTTTGGGGAGGGGAAAAAAAAAAAAAAACGAGACTAGTCCCAGATTATGGATGCTGCATGTATATATTAATTTTCAATAAATTACGATGATCGGACTTTCTGCGGGTATATTTTTACATTTGTTTACATTTTTACGAATGCGGCTCATACGTCGGTGCGGCCCTTCTGTGAGTATATTTTTACACTTGTTTACATTTTTACTGGTGCGGCCCTTACGCCGGTGCGGCCGTTTTCCCGGTTTTAACGGTATGTAAATAGTAAAGCATTCATAATAGATTTTAAAATAAAAAAAAATAAATTTATCAAAACTTACTGTAAAATAAAACTTCAATGCTGCGAATCGCGGTATCCACCATGGGCGCCGGCAGAATATTTCCTGGGGGGGGGCAAAGACTATTTTAACGTATGGTTACCATGTTGGAAAGAGCAAAAAAGCAAGGCAAAACACTGCATACAAAAATCCAAGGGGGCATTGCCCCCCCCTTGCCCTATGCTGCCGGCACCCATGATATCCACGTATTCTGTCAGATATGCAGAACCATCGCTACGGGAGAGAACCATATTCCCCGCTCCCGCCGCTACGCACGCTCGCCTCCGCATAAGGATTACAAAGACAGACATATAGCTTACGCCATGGCCAAAAACAATATACCTTGCTCGCTCCCTTGATAACATCATTGTGATGAAAATTAAAATCAGTTGCAGCCTTTTAAAAATATGGTTAAATATTGAAGAAAAAATACTAACTGAAAAAAATATGCGTATAACTATTGAAATCTCCGTCGGAAGTATTGGCTTCCGTAATTGGAGCTCCCCATAAAGCAGCTCGAAATTTCAGCTTTAATTACAAAAATACGTTGAGAAAATGCCCACTATTACAAATCAAAATTTAAAAAACGAGACCGTACAATTAGATCATATACAATTTTGAGAGGAGAAAAGCTAACATTTAAACATTTATTCTTTATTTTGTTTGAACATTTCATTAATCTTCAGCTGTTTCAATGTTCCCCACAAAAATATCGCGACAATCTGAGGTACGTCGAAATAAAGTAATCTGCCTGCTTTCCCGTCAACCCCGATAGATAGTTGGATCTATCGGGGATAGATAGTTGGATTATATCGGAGTTGACGGCTTTCCCCCCAACACATGCAGCTGCAACGTAACTCATAACAGGAAAAGGAAAAACTGTTTAATTAAAAGGACACTATTTAAATAAGTAAAAGTTCGACTATCCATGACTATCCGAAAGCACGGGAAATGCCAGATAAGTGAAAATTCTGGATAGTTAAGCTTGTAAAAAAAAAGTTTGTCGACAAAGCTGTTAAGGGAGGGGGGGAGGGGGAATCTAATCGGAAATGTTTTGGAATGATAATCAATGCATGTTGAAAAACACTCTAAAAATAGATTGGTGCGTACTGATCTATTTTTAATTGTGTGTTTTTAACAAAGTTTTTAATTGTATTTATAATAATATTCGTTTATATTGCAGTATTACAAGGCAATAATACCTTTGCATCGCTGGGGTGAAAAATAATAGTAAATTAAAAATAAAACCACTTATCGATTTATAACAGGTAATTTCTTTAAACTAAGAGAATGATTAATAATACAAACGGTGATGTTTTCTCTGTCTTCCCTCTCGAGCTTCTGTTCAGAGATAACACTGTTGAATCATCGGAATGCAGATGGGCAAAATAAGTAGGTCAGGACTCACTAGCTATAAATATGTAATCAGCACTTTTTCTGTTTTGATTATCGGCACGGAGCTGATTTTTCTCCGTGCTCGCCGGCACAGCTGTAAAATGTTTTGTTTTTGTAACGTGTGTCCGTCATATTTGTTTTGTGAGCATTTTGTCTTTTTATTTTCTTTAAACTACAACGACTCGTGGAATTATTGATAACCTCTAGCAGTTAGAAATTTGCATACTCTTCCCCGTTATAAGTTTGGACAGCTGTGATTCACAGTAGGAATTGGTCATTTGAGAAGACCTCCCCCCAAGGGGGGTGGGGGTGGGGGAGGCCGAAATTTTCTAGTTACTTGAATGCCAAATAGTCGAGATTTTACGTAGTGGAAAAAAAATGGTATCTAGATCAGTGAACCTAAAAAAAAATAAACCAGAAAAGAAAAAAAAAACTGAAATTGGGGAAAGTGCCAGTTTTTGGAACTTTCCGGTTTTCGGAATTCTGGATAAAGGGTCCGATACTGTATTTTATTTTGAAGAATTTCCATATTTGGAAATATAGAATGGGTTTACTTAACACAAATTTTGAGTTAAGTAATCTGAAATGAAAGAAACAGATAGTTAAACGTTACTTCGAAATGCTATATCACAGTTGCTAACATGTATGGAATACAAACACTATAGTCATTTTTGTAAATATTTCTTAAAATAACAAATAATTGAAAAATTTTGCTATTTTTTAATGCTAAAAATTCTCTTTACAAATGTGGTTAGTTACTTTCCTACATATTGGTATGCTATATCGATATAGAGCATTTCGAAGAATTAAAAATAAGTTTAAATTAATTTATACAAATGTAAATTTGAATTATTTTCATTGTTCATACTTTATAATTAAAAAAATTATTTAACTTCTGATTTTTTTTTTATCCTTTGTAATTTTATTTTAAAACTACAAAAGTGTAAGATGTAAGATTTTTGGGCCCTAAAATCTGTAGGCCCTGGGCAGTTGCCCCGTTTGCCTTGCCGGTAATATATATGCCACTGGTAATAAAAATAAAACACATCTTTTACGAACTTTCAGCAAATTTAAAGGACGCTAGACAATTAATGTCCATTCTCTTTCACAGATGGCACCATCAACGCTCTCCTTTAAAAAGGAAAAATCACGCGAGTATCAATTTTCAAGCTTAAATCAACTGTATTTAAGCTTGACAATTCAACTTGACTCCTGCAAGTTTGCTGCCAGCTTAGAATGAGTTGAACTGTCAAGCTTGCATTAATGCGTCAAATTCAAAGAAATGTCAAACTTGATTTAAGCTTATGTGCTGTCTGGGTAACTATTAGAACTTTAGCAAAACTTTTGATTCTTAACACTGATAAATGAAGGGTCCACGGGAAGAACGATAAGAGTCCAATAAAGATGATTTTCCAAAAATCGAAAGGCGCACGGGACTTTCATCGTTCTTCCCCAGTAAACTGTATCTTTGGGCTATTTTTTCAGTGTATTCTCATCGTTCTTTCCCCTTATGGGTTCGGATATTAATAGTGCCACTAATGAACAACAGAATGCAGTAGAAACCTCAACATTGACGAAAAGTGGACTCTCATCGTTCTTCCCATGGACCCTTCAAATATATTAATTATGAACCGCATAAATATTATTAACAAATATTTAACCCTTTCATTCTCAGGTTACAGATATTTTCAAAACCTCAGAGTCCCAAAGATGTGCCCAAATTACATCCCCCCACCCTTGAGAAATTTCGGCTCCTTTTAAGGATGATTAGTAACCAAGCTGTTCTTGCCTTTTCCATATACACGTGAAATGTGAAGAATAATTCATTGTTAGGACTACCCCCCCCCAGTAATTGAGAAGAGAGCAGAGAGGGAGGAGGATTATCGCTGACACCGACAGATTGCTTTTGGTCGTATGAATAGAAGCTACCCTTCCCCCAACCCTGAAAAGATAACCCACTTATCATGTGTCAAAAGAGCGAGGGATAGCATTTTTTCTCAAGCATCTCCGGGCGATACAGGATCCACTTTATGCCGGGCACCTAGAGCTGTTACAGGATCTAAAGCATTAACTGTTTACAGAAATGTGGCATAAATGTAATTTTTTTACCAACATTTCTCACTAAAATTTGCCAATATTTCAAAGTTTGCATTGAATTCATTAAAAATGCATTTAAATTTATAGTTTTCATACCCAATTTTAATTAAAAATGGATTTTTCATTAAAATTTACTTTTAAAATGTCCCCAGAAGGTAGGCTCATACCTCAATTGATAATATCAGGTTGTAACGAAAGTTTTCCGCCAGATTTGCATGAGTTAGCTCATGCAGTACCGAGCGATTGACCTTATATATCAAGTATATGCGTTGCTTAGCGCAACTAATGGACATGGCACTAAAGTCTAACTCTTTTAGCTAGCTCTCGAGTGGATGAATATTTTATCTCCTTCCACAAATTCTCGTAGGCGGGCCTCATCAAAATCAGTAGGCCGGCCAGAGCGCTCTGCTTCTTACATGTCCTAGTCCTCGTTTTTGAACTTTTGGTACCAAATCTTCACAGTGTCGTATGATACAACACTAGTACCTTACGTTGACTACATGATTCGGTGTCATTCTGTAGCTGACTTTTTGCAGCAGAACTGAGAGTAAATGATGGTTCAATCTGGTAGCGTGATAGTTCCATTTCAGACACCTTATACTTAATCATAACGATATTGTTTCACAGATTTCACAACACAGTGCTCTAAAAAAGTATTTTTCTTTCAAATAACAAAAATCGTTTAACAAAGTATTGGCAAAGACACCAACGCGAACTGTTTGGCAGACAATACTTGCAGTGGCGGAAAACTTTCGTTACAACCTAATATAAATAGTAAGTGATGAAAATGAGGCATGATTTAAGATTTTTTTATATTTTTTTCAAATGGATAGGCACTGGCCACAAGAATATAATTCCACTAATTAGGGCCAAACTACTGCTCTTTTTACTATGCGGGCACCCAGTGGGCGGCCAGCACTACCCCTATGCACTAAGGGACGGACAGTTAAACACACAAGCGCAAGCTGGGAATCAAATTCAGGTCCAAGGCATGATAGGACAGAACTTAAGCCACTACACCATCTGGGTAGCATGATTTAAGAATATATCGATAGAACTTCCTTACAATTGTTTTTTGAAAAGTTAAACAGAAATAAAAATTTTAAAATGCAATATTTATGCCACTTCACAAATAAGATCCCATGTGAAAAACTGAATTAATGGACAATTCTATACATAATACTGAAGAGATTTCAATAATTTTAAAAACTAATTTTGGCAATACAGTATGGAACCTGCTATCCGGAATGGTTGGGACCGGGTGTATTCTGGATAACTGAATTTTCTGGATAACTGGTTGGGGATTAACAGGACATCTACTGATTTGATTGGTAGCATAAATGTTACTCTATTTTTGATTAGAATTAAACATTAATTGTTAATATACTAGTAAAATAATATAAAAAACTCTAATATGATCAAGAACAAGATAAATAACAATCATTTAGAGAGGAAGCTGTAAATATATGATAAATTCTGGAAAACTTAGTCACACACTAAAAAAATAAATAAAATACCATACCAGATTGCTTACTTTATAAATTCTAGCTGTAGAACTCAAAATAAAAAACAAAAACATAAGAAATATAAAAAAACTCATTTTTTGCTTTTCTTTAGGAAAAAATAGGAATTTAGTCGATTGGAAAATGATTCTGGATAACTGATTTCCGGATAAGAGGTTCCATACTATAGTTTAAAAAAATTTAATTAATTGTTCAGATAAAAAATATAAATTTTAAAAATAAGAAAAATGTGTAGTATGTTTTTCTTTAACACTACTGCTTTCTTTAACACTATTACTACTACTACTACTTTTAACACTAGTTACAAAAAGAAAAAAAGATTGACTACTTGTGACAAAAGATGACATGCTGAATTACAAAGATCAGCTGATTTGTGCAAAAACATCTTTGTAATGCACTTTGAGCAACTGCACTATATAAGTCCTTTTTGCTCAACTAGTGAAAGTTTTTTGCACTTTTTTTTTTTTTTTTTTTTTTTTTTTTTTTACTATTTCACGTGCACTTATTTCTTCTTTACCAACTCCTTGGATGTTTAAAACATTTTTTTTGAAAAAGGTAAACTGGTTTCTTGTGTACAATGGGACACATTGCATACAATATATCTGCAAATAGATAATCCTATCATAAGTAATACACCGTTTACGTGCTTCTACCAGAAAACGTTGGTAACTCCTAGTCTGTACCACAAAGGCATGGTGAAAGCCCAAAATGGAATCGTATTAAAGTACACTTCAGACTTTTACTGAACCACTTTGACAAAAACTAGGTTTTACTAGACATTGGGCTTTTATCATAACATATATACTGCTGGCTTAGAGTTTTTTTTTTTTTTTTTTTTATAACGAAATTTATCAACATGCAAGAAATATCAACGTTGTATTGGTTTTCCAAAAGTTAAATGAAAACACTTTTTCTCAATAACTAATTTTGAAAGGTAATATTAACTCTTGAAAGAGCTGATTCATAATGTAGAATTACCTACATGAAATTTAATTGCAGTGGAACAGGCACTAATTTCATGGAAATAATCCCAAAAATATTTCTGCTTTTTTTAATTAAATACACTCATGTCCATAAATTAAGGATAATTCAGAATCACACAGATATTGATCTCTAAAATAAAAATTTCACCTGTGGAATGATCACACACATCTTGAAGAAGAATATGCAAATTACAGGAAACCACCAGATGGCGTGGATGGTACGTCACAATGACGAGAGTGTAAGAGAGGGGTATATAAGGAATGGTGGCAAAGAAGTAAAATTGTTCACAAGCACTGTGAAAGCCTTTCAGTGCAAAAACTGCATAGTTATGGCACAAAGGAGGCATTTGGATGATGTTTTACGTGGCAGAATTATCGGACGACTGGAATGTGGACGTACCCAGCTGGAAGTATCCGAGGAACTTGGAATCGCCCAGAGTGTCATCCCCAGGCTTTGGCAACGATTCCAAGATGATGGTAATGTGAGTAGACGTTACAGCACAGGTCGCCCC
The DNA here is from genome assembly GCA_038373885.1 of Cheiracanthium punctorium. NCBI lineage: Eukaryota > Metazoa > Arthropoda > Arachnida > Araneae > Cheiracanthiidae > Cheiracanthium > Cheiracanthium punctorium. The sequence continues at coordinate 332,547 of JAWZYV010011967.1, read as the reverse complement.
CGAGTTACAACGCCGAATGAGGACCGCTATTTGGCAGTTACTGCCAAAAGAAACAGACGGAGTACAGCATCAGACCTGTCTCGTCAGCTCTCTTCAGCTACCGGTACGACAGTTTCAAGGCAGACCGTGTACAGACGCTTAGGGCACATTGGTCTATATGCTCGTAGGCCTGTCAGATGTGTTCCACTTACCACAACTCACTGTCGCCTGCGATTAACCTGGAGTAAAGAGCATGCATTGTGGACACCGCAACAGTGGTCTTGTGTGATGTTTTCCGACGAGTCCAGGTTTAGTTTGCAGTCTGATTCTCGCCGGACATTCATCTGGAGAGCGCCAGGTACCCGTTACCATAAAGATAACACCATTGAAAGACACCGTTACGGTGGTGCAGGATGGCTCGTTTGGGGAGGAATTATTCTTGGTTCCAGAACTGACCTGCATGTTCAGAGTGTAACGATGACAGGCCACATCTATCGGGATGTCATTCTGGAACAACATGTACATTTGTTTCGGGGCGCCATGGGTGCTGAATTTGTGTTTATGGATGACAACGCCCGTCCTCACCGTGCAAACATTGTAGACGAATGCCTTCAATCGAAGGATATCACCCGTATGCATTGGCCAGCATACTCACCGGACTTGAATCCAATAGAGCATGTGTGGGATATGCTTGGCCGATGAATTGCAGCCCGTCAACCCCCTCCCACCTGTCTACCGGAACTTCAGAGTGCATTGCTTGATGAGTGGTGTAATATTCCCCAAGATCAGATTGATCATTTGATACTCAGCATACCTAGGCGTTGTCAGGCCTGTATTGCATCGTCCGGGAGACATACTCCGTATTAACCATCCTACTAACCATGTTATACTGTTTTTTGTAAATAGGTTCTTTTTTGAAATTTGGTCAAGGGAGTAAAACTTGCAATTTTTATTAATTATGTCAAACATATAGCATCTTTTTTGCTCTTTACTTTTTGTTTAATAAATAGACTTTACAAATAAGTCAAATTTGTTTTGCTTCTTTCTCTTTCTTTGCCTGAACTTCATTATCCTTAATTTATGGACATGAGTGTAATTCGAAGCTAATGCGAAAATTGAAAAAAAAAAAAAATAATAACAACGGCTGAATATTTTAAGAAAACTATTAATAATAAAACTGAAAAAACACACTGCTGCTGGATAACCAGATGTCTGGTTGAAATTTTGGCCAGATGTTCGGTATCTCGTTATCCAGCCAAATCAACATCTGTTTCACCACTAATATATATGTTACGGCCAAAGCCCGAAATCGGCCTGTTCGCTAAACTGGCTGGCCAATTCGCGTTTTGTCCAACGTTGCTGTAAACTTACCGGCCAATGTCCGATCTTTTCTTGATTTCGGGCTATGGCTGGCCGATTCACGAAGTGGCTTGGGACGATCGGCCAAAGTAGGAAGAAAGAAATCAAGAGCAGATTGTTTTATACACTGTTAAAAATGAAGTATTTAAAAATGAGTACTTCTGTGTACTGTTTTTTTTTCTTCTTTTCTTTTTTTTAAATGTACAATTGTTTTAGAAACGAGTTCAAATATAAGTGACATCTCTGAGTTAAAAATAAGCTTGTAATATGTAAAAATATGATCTCGTGTTATTCTGTTCTCATAGTAAAGCCATAATAGCAATTATTCAGTGAGCTTATACGCTGAAACAACGAGGCACCCTTCAAAATGATGAATTATATCTTGAGCAAATGTGTTGCGTAACTTGCATGAATACAAAGGCAAATTGAATACTCCATTTTTCAACTACCTTTAAGGGGTATCCTTAGTCTTTTTCTGCTCCATAGACCTAATTCCTTCCAAGATCCCAGATCACATTGTCTCCCGAAATATCACTTCAAAAAATATGAAACTTTTTGCAAAGGCAAATAGATACCGCTCAGTCTACCAGTATCACTTCGGGCTTTGGCCAAGGATTCCCAGCCACTTCGCGAAATGGCCAACCAAAGTAGCATATACAATATTAATTGCAAGTACTTCGGGCTTTGGCCAAAACGCGAATCGGCCAGCCAAATCGCGAACTGGCCGAATTTCGGGTTTTGGCCGTAACATATACATAAAATGTGGACCATAAATAGTGGAAGAGTAACCATTAATAGTGGAAGTAGTAGACGTAGTAGAAGAGTAGTGGTTCTTAACAGGAGTTAAATAATATTCAACCATGCATAATATGCATTTAAATTTAATTTATATCTTCTAGGTTACAAATGATTTCTCTAAAATCAATACTATTTACAAAATATAACACAAATATCTACAGTTCATCATTCATTTCAAAATGCACCAGGCAGATTGCACTCTGCATGCACACAAGCCTCGTGCTTTCATCGGAAAGACGGACTAAAAAAAAACAACTTTCTCTCTCTGTTCCAAGTAGCTATCTCCAACTTCAGACGGGGCTCTTCTTTTCTCATCCTGCCTCCCCTGCTGGAATTTTCAGGTGCCAAAACCGAATGAGCAAACTTTTGCTTCATCCAGTGTTGGGAAGGGAAGGGCTCCCTCACTTCTCTTGAACACAAGTGTGGAAAGGGAAAAGGGGGGGGGGGTACAGCACAGTCCTTCCCCCTAAAAGAGCTGTAAACTTCCAGGTTACAGTGAAATTTTTTTTCTAACATATAAAATTTCACAACCTGCAGTCCCCAATCTCACTTGGAGACAAGGCTGTGCATTATCTTATATACATTACAGCTCTAGACTATTACAATATTACTTTAAAAAACACACTTTCCTTTCAAAAAACTTGCATAATTTATTTTTAGAAAGTGAATATATCAACCTTTCAAGTATATTAGGCAAGCTGGAGTTAGGCTGATTAGTTTACCAATGATAAATGCCAACGGTGACCAATGATAAATGCCAACTCCAGCTTGCCTAATATACTTGAGGTTGATACAATCACTTTCTAATAAATATGTATAACTTCCGCGGCGTAATGATGATAAATGCCAACGGTTCTAAAGCGAGAAGTTCCATCTGGGAATCGTCCCAGAGTAGCTAAGTGGTAGAGCACCCGCACGTTAAGCGGTAGTCCTAGGTTCGAGCCCCAGCTCTGGAATTTTTCGCATAGTTGGTAAAATAATCAGCCTATACACTCCAACTTGCCTAATATACTTGAAAGGTTGATATATTCACTTTCTAAAAATGTATATAACTTCCGCGGCGTAATGGAGTTGTCACGAATAATTGTTTCATCTGTTCCATCTGTGGTTTGCAGAGGAAGATGATAAATGCCAACGGTTCAAAAGCGAGAAATTTTATCTGGGAATCGTCCCAGAGTAGTTCAGTGGTAGAGCACCCGCACGTTAAGCGGTAGTCCTGGGTTCGAGCCCCAGCTCTGGAATTTTTCGCATAATTGGTAAAATAATCAGCCTATACACTCCAACTTGCCTAATATACTTGAAAGGTTGATATATTCACTTTCTAAAAATGTATATAACTTCCGCGGCGTAATGGAGTTGTTGCGAATTAATTGTTTCATCTGTTCCATCTGTGGTTTGCAGAGGAAGATGATAAATGCCAACGGTTCAAAAGCGAGAAATTTCATCTGGGAATCGTCCCAGAGTAGCTCAGTGGTAGAGCACCCGCACGTTAAGCGGTAGTCCTGGGTTCGAGCCCCAGCTCTGGAATTTTTCGCATAGTTGGTAAAATAATCAGCCTATACACTCCAACTTGCCTAATATTGCATAATTTAGTTATTACAATTTACTACTAAAATGAGATTCCTGAATAGACTTTGTGTTTAACCAGCACACATTAAGTGAGAGTTTGATTTTCAGGATGTGCTCTACTTAATGAGTCAGCATTCGCATTTAACTTTGCCGAATGAGAAATTTTGTAATCATATGGTTGCAATATTAGTGACCATCTGAGCAACTAAGAGTTTGTACCTGCTGTGTTCGTTAACCAAATGAGCGGACGATGCTAGAATTATTGTGAACTTAGTACTGGTCTAGATAATAATTACTTTACATATCACGAAAATAATTGCCGCACACTTAAGCTCAATGGTACTGTAGTTACATTCAGCCTTTTTTTAGAAAATTTCTTACTTAAATAAAGCACAGGATATTCTTTGTTTTCTTTTTTTCGGGTCAGATTTGTGCCACCCTATATCTGAACTATCCATTTGCACTAAGAAAGGCTCACTGAAATTGGTGCGCATGCAACATGGGAATTTTGTTAATTTATCCTTTAAGGTCTGAAAAGCATTTTCTCACATGTCATCCCAAGTAATTTCTTTTTTATGATCTTTTTTATTACAATCTATATTCATAAAATAGTTAATGAAATTACTAATAAATATTAGAAGGCTCAAAACTATGTACATTATTTTTTTCTCAAATACATTTTGTATGCAACCCTATTTCACTGCATGAAAAGTGCTCTAATTTTAAGCAGCTGTAACTAGGTGAATTTTGGTCATAGAGAGACGAAATTTGTTTCTTTCGTGCCTGAAATTGTATAAAGAAAATGTGTCTAAATATAACTGGCAGAACCAAGGAACTGTATAAAAATTTAGATTTCGTAATTTTTATGGAAATTGATTTATTGACTTTGATTGCTTCTGGTATAATAGATTATATAATTTAAAGCATTTTTGCAATTGGAACTATGCGTCTCTGACTAACAGTTTCAGAAATAGCCATCGGGCACCGTTAGCACTGGACACCCTGTATACATATAAGAAACTTATGCAGATAACTATACATACGTGTTGTCTTCTGGTGCTATGATGAAGGGTGAAGAACTTGGCATAGTATAATTTAAAAGTTGATTAGGTACTAAATTAGAAACCAATGTACTTGTACCTCTTGCTTGTTCCCCAGGAAAATGGAATACTCTGAAAACAAAACAAAATGTTATGTTAAATAAAATACAATTTTAAAAAACTACGTAAAGGACTAAATTTTTTTTTTCAAAAATGATTCAACCAAACAGCTTCCTTGTAACAAAATGTGAAAGCACCATATATATTACATGAGTCACGTAATGCTTCATTTCAAAAGGGCTGAACAAGAACATGATAAAAAACTAATACAGGGAGACTCGTTGAGGGAGACGTCAAGGTCCCGGATTTTGGTGAAATGTTCATGGGATTTAGAGGACCCCTAGAGAAGTAAAATACCAAAGAATTAGCCATCAACTCTCAAGATTTTCTGGAAAATGGCAATTAAAGATTCAATAAATATTCATATTTGTATAATTTTCACTAGAGCATAATGCAAATTATAGCAATGTGGTTCTGCATCCCGCTGTGAAGCCTGAGGTCCCGGACTGAAAACCAGCAGATTCTATTCTTTCGTTAAATATGCATAAATAGGCATAAAATTATCTTTGATGTAAATCATAAAAACATAATAAACTATTATATCATGGAGTAGGAATATTTCTCTTCAGAAAAGAGAAAAAAACGTATCCTCCTATCCACTACTTGCTTACAAGCAATGTTTTAAAAGAATTAATTTAAAACAAAGCATATATAAGTAGCAAGTATTTTCATCATTACGAACAATAAGTTCTTGCTCCACACTTTTATTCCAAGTCAATTGATTACTTTCAAGTTCCAATCAAAATCATTCTAAAAATGTGTAAAAATCATATATAAAACAGAATTTTTTGCAAAATGTAATTAATGATTCATGCAAATAGTTCCAAACATTTTAATGCAGTGTTTTTTAACTCTAGTTTAAATAAAATAGCTTTTTCTCATTCAGTGACATTACTTTCCTATCAAAGATAATTTTTTAAGTTTACTTATGTATATTTAATGAAAAAAAAGTAAGGTGGAATCTGCTGGTCTTGAACCCTGGACCTCAGGCTGCACAGCGGAATGCGGAACCACAGCACTATGATTTGAACTGCTTTACAATGAAATTATAGATATATAAATAGGCACTGAATTTTTAATTGCCATTTTCTGAAAAAATCTTGAGAGTTGGGAGCTAATTCTTTGATATTTTACTTCTCTAGAGGTTCTCTAAATACCATCAACATTTCATCCAAAATCTGTGACACCAATGTCTAAGCTTCCCCAGGGACATCGCGGATGTGTCAGGCGCCTTTGTGCAAACACTAATTTAGCACCCCTATATAAAAAAATTTCAGTCATCAAAACCAAAGTATCATTTTACTGTTCCATGTACTTATTCAGTTGGCAAATATCATACTTAAACCGAGACTCGGGAGGTGGCGCCTCTATAAATATTCAGTTTTTGAAACAAAATCATGATTTTACAATACCATATTTGTATTCAGTAGAGAATTTCAGCATTGCTTGGACTGTAGGGTAGCCCGATGTGTACCCGGCACTGCCGCAAACTCATCCAGGGCATGTGGTATACGTGCTCGTGAAATCAGTGGAAACACTGTAGTAGGTAGCTAACAGTTGCCATGGGTGCGGAGATCAGACTTGCTTCCATCTAGACTAGTCTTTTGCAGAGTTCTAGTGATATGGAATTCATTAAGTTCAAGCACGTACTTGGGAGGTATCCTTCAAGGAGTTGCCTGTTCTTTACATCAAAAAAAGGAAAAAAAAAAGGGAAGAAAATCTGAAACACTTTTAGATTTTAAATACGCACCAAAGTGATATATATTAAAAGCGTATCATAGTTTATGCGTCTTCCCTATTTTTCTTCCTTATTCCATTAACTTGGAAAGTGTATCATTATTCATGACTGTGCCGTATTTTGCTTCCTTGTTTCATAATGTAGTATTTTGCTACTACTGCCATGAAAAATTAGTTTAGCTAGGTTAAAATTTTGATTTCAAATTAAGCAAGTTACCAAAACAGAATTAAGATTTGACCATGCGTTGTGTCTGCAGTAGTTAGTTAAATAGCCCAAAGTTCTCAGCCTTGCCTGATGTGTGTGTTAGAAGTGTGGTAAAATAAACACAGAGACAAATAGAAGATCACCAACTCAATTTATTTATGCACATCATAACAAAACAATAGGATCGGAAACTTAGCATCTTGGGGTTTAATTGATATACATTAAAATAAGTTTAGTATCTGTGGCATATTCCTTGGGATTTCAGAAACATATAAATTGGGTACCCAAGTTTATCTATACATAAATATTTCGGACATATTTAATTTGCACAATCGTCATTAAGGTGAAATAAAATGGAAATCATAATTTCAAAAAAAAAAAAAAATTTGACTGGCCTGATAAGCCCCTCACAACAATCCCTAGGCCAATCCCATTCAGGACCTTAAGGTCCAAAAAAAAGAATTTCTTTCAAACCCCGTTACTTGTAACAACAATAAGCAACTTAAATAATAGGAATTTTGAACATAACAAATAAACCGAAAGTTTACTCAAAAAAAAAAAAAAAATTTACATCAGACTACCCAAGATTCCTTTAGACATTTTCAAGGTGCTTTAGTTCCCCCCCCCCCCTCTTTTATTCCCAAATTTAAAAAAAGTTAAAAAAGAAAATTGTCATATCAAAATTTCGTCAGAGCACACACAGCAACAAGATATTACAAAAGAACAGCCCAAATCAAAGATTTTAAATGGAAGCAGAACATGATTATTTCACAGAGGTAATTTTACTATTTAAAACTTCTGGGATTTTTGGTTAGCTAGAAATGTTAGATGGATGGAATTTTGACTCCCTGGTGGTACTAGAGTTCTTGAGGATGGTCGGAAAGAGAGTAAATTGGAACAAGCTCACCGGTTGCATCTGAGTTTTAGTCGCTACGGCACGTAGCATCGGGGACACTGGACGTCATCTCGAGCAGCAGGTGTGGGCAGAAAGAAGGCGTTGGTGTTGAACGATGTCATGACACGACCACATCGACGTGGCAATTTCAGGTTGCTGAATAGCGCCGTGTGAAAAGGTGTAAACGCTAGGCCAAAAGGGGCATGAGGCCCCAGAAAACGATTACGGTGAACTCAACTTTTCATGGCATAGGACAGGTGGATGTGCAGGAGGGCCTTGAGCCGACATTGCAGAGGTATGCGCCGCATGGCGTGATTATTAAAACTCAGTTGGAATGAAACATTGTTAGAAATATGTAACCAGAAGAAATTAAACAAATTGCGATGGTGAACTTCACGACGTTCTGGCCCCCTGGCCTACGGGCACTAAACAATCACGTCCTCGTAGAAGAAAAAATAAGACAGAGCTGTTGCGCTGTACCGATAAAAGTCCCTTTTCGATTCACACAAATCTGCACTCCCCCAGACCACGACTCCCAATGATCCAGCTTTCTCCTCGCTCACGCGGGGCTACCCAGAGACGCCAGCGACGTGGACCAATCAGAGCATGCCATCTCTGCCTCGGATGTTCGGGAACATTCCAGCGAGTTCCGGCCCGCGAAACACGAACGAGGGGGGAAGGAAAGGAAGATGAAGAAAATGGCGGCTAGCGACCGGTAAGAAGCTTCTACACGCGGAAAAGAAACGAACATGGCCGAGAAGAAACGCAGGCAAGATCGGCCATCTTGAAATGGGAAAAAAAAACTTAATTGATCAAAAAGGCATTAAAAACGTTATTAAATTTCCTAAAATTTTAGCGGGAGATAGCTAATCGACCGAGACAACCCTGGGTAAAATTTGGAGTAAAAAATTAAATTAGAAGTGAGTAAAAATAATTAAAAACCGGACATGAACAAAAGATATTGCAAGAAATGAGTTAGGCTATTGAAGAGAGAGGGAAACGTAATAGTCAGCAGAAAATCGACAGAATTTACATGATAATTAAATTTACACCTCCGAAGACAGGGCAAACAACGGCAGAATTAATTTAAAGAAAAGGTCATTATTTAGAAAGTCCCCACAAAAAAAGGGGTAATTAGTGTTGGGAAATATAAAACTATGAAACTTTCGAACTCTTTCCCTGACCCAGTTTCTCCTGCACGCGTCGATGTCCGCACATGTAGATGTATGGATCTGCATGTGATAATTACCCAAACGAGGGCCCCTTACTTAACACGTGCTATGGGGCCCCTGGCAACCGTGGGGGCAAGAACGCATGCATGCTGTACTTTCAAGTCACTCTCTTCCATGCGCTGCTGCTAAGCGGTCGACATCCCGACCAGCCAAAATTCAATCTTTGTAAACATGATATTCCTCTTAAATGTATATTGTATAACCTAGACGGAAAATAAATATGTTGTACTCATTCAAGAGCACGAAACTAAAATATATACAATTAATAATGTCGTGTATTCCAGTTTTCGTTCCAGCTAATTTAGCGGGATGACGGAGGAGTCAACGGACTTACGCCTTTGAAGGAGGTAAGTGATACCTCTTTTACCTCCTCGTTTATTTAATAGATTATGAGACTGAATAGTCTCAGTGCCTTGAAAGAATATTAAAATTTCTGAGGACATTGTGAAACAAAAAAAATTAATATGGCTTCATTTAAAGAAAGCCAAGTGGTTGAGAAATTAAACCAACATAATTATTCAAACTGGAAATTCAAATTGGAGATGCTGTTGATAAAAGAAGATCTTAATGATCTCTTAACATATGATCCGCCAACGCCAATGACCGATACATGGCGAAAGAAAGATAACAAGGCTAGAGCCTTAATCAATTTATTCATTGAAGATTCCCAAATAGTACATGTGAAAAATCTCACAACCGCAAAGGCTACATGGGAAGCTCTGAGGACCATACACGAAAGGTGTAACCTCTCTAGCAAGCTGTATCTATTGAGAAAATTATATAGCACAAAACTTGACGAGAGAGGAAATATGCTAGAGCATACGACTAAAATACTCGAACTGGTTGAGAGGTTAAAGGCCATAGGGGAAAAGATCAGTGACTCTCACATATCGGCGTTGTTTTTATGTTCCCTGCCGGAGAGCTATGACACGCTGATAACGGCACTAGAAGCGAGACCTGAAGAGGAATTAAATCCGGAGTTTATTAGAAGCAAGCTAATAGATGAATACAACAGACGTATTGAGAATAGCCGACCGTCTGAAAATTTTACTAAAGCATTTCAAACAAACAAAAAACACAACAACAATTATAGACGAGAAACTAAATATTGTTCACACTGTAAAATGAAAAATCACACAAAATTAGAATGCTGGCACCTTAAGAAATTACAGAACAATAACACAAGATACAAAAATCAAAATTTCACATCCAAACAAGCTAATTCATCACTATGCTTTGAATCAAACGATAGACACAGATTTGAGGAAGAGTCGAACCGAAATTATACAGATAGAGCTAGTGACACCGCATCTAAATTTAAAAATTTAGCACTATTAGCTGGAAGTCCAGGTAAAAAGTGGATAATAGACTCTGGCAGTTCATCACACATTTCAAATAATAAAAATTTATTCACTAGAATAAATGACACCAATATAAGCGATGTTGTAATTGCTAACGGAAAATCGTTGACCTCCTACGGGTCAGGAGACATAGAATTCAAGGCAAAAACATCGGGAGGAGAGATTAATAAAATTACACTGCGTAATGTTCTATTTGTACCCGAAATCGAAGCAAATTTACTGTCTGTAAAAAGGGCAACTGAGAACGGTTGTACGGTGGTATTTGACAAAAACAAGTGTGAAATTATACATGGGGATAAAACTTATATTGAAGGTTATGTAAATAATAATTTGTATGAGTGTAATATAAACAATGCCGCATACCACACCGCAAACTTAGTTAACGTATGTGAAAATAAAAATTGTATATATAAATGGCATAAAAGATTGGGTCATAGAAATGTCAATCATATAAAAGAATTAGTGAATAAAGATTTGGCTATAGGGATTGAAATAGATGAATGTAAACATGATAACGTATGTGAAACCTGTATTATGTCGAAACTTTCTGATAGTCCATATCCAAAAATTGCGAGTTTCAGAGCCACAAAGGCGATAGAATTGGTACACACTGACCTCTGTGGACCAATGCAAACCCCAACAATTGGTGGGAAATACTATTTTTTGACCTTCATAGATGACTTTAGCCGGTTTACTGTAATATATCTATTAAAAAATAAACATGAAGTTTTCTCTAAATTTAAGGAGTATGTGGCAATGACCGCAAATAAGTTTGGAAGAAAAGTGCAGGCAATCCGTTCCGATAACGGAGGGGAGTACATAGGGAAAGAATTTGATGAATATATGAAGAGAGAGGGAATAGATCACCAACTGACAGTTCCGTACTCTGCACCTCAGAACGGGGTTGCGGAACGCAAAAATCGCACCTTGATGGAGATGTGTCGGTGTCTCCTTAAGGAGGGTGATTTACCTAACTCCTTTTGGGGGGAAGCCATTAACACTGCGACGTATTTGCAAAATAGGCTCCCTACACAATCCTGTGATTCCACTCCCTATGAGAAATGGACTGGTCGTAAACCAGATCTATCAAATATTAAAACGTTCGGTTGTCGCGCATTTGCATATATTCAAAAATTACATAGAGGAAAACTTGACAACACCGCTACAGAAGGGATATTCGTAGGTTATGATAATAGGAGTAAGGGATACAGAATTTGTACCAACGGTAGAAATGTAATTATAAGTAGAACAGTCAAATTCCTAGAAGACAGAAATCAGGAAATAATTAAAAATGATGAATCACATAACGGGGAAGGAAAATCAAACAGCGGTAATCCTCAACCTATACAGCAATTGATCGGTGTTGAATTAGATAGCGCCGGCGACAATGTACAAAATCCAAATAATATTCCTGCTAACTCAAATGGTACACAAAATTATCCTCGCAGATCAGAGAGGAGTAATAAAGGCGTTCCTCCTGATAGATTTGCATATGTAATAAATAAAACCAGGATAGTAGAACCTAAAAGTTGGGATGAAATTCAAAAAATGGAAAACCCCGTGGAGAAGGAAAAATGGGTAAACGCAACACTAGACGAAATAAATTCACTTCATGATAATAACACATGGGATTTAGTTGTACCCCCCCCTGGAACAAAAGTTATTGGATGCAAATGGGCTTTTAAATTAAAATATAATAGTCAAGGCTCAGTAGAAAAATACAAAGCAAGGCTTGTTGCCAAAGGTTTCTCCCAAAAATACGGAGTAGACTATGACGAGACCTTTGCACCTGTTGCGTCTCATACAACGATAAGGAGTTTTTTGGCAATGGCTGTATATAAAAATTTAAGTCTTAGACATATCGATATAAAAACTGCATTTTTACACGGAGAATTAGAGGAAGAAGTGTATATGCATCAGCCCGAAGGGCATGTAATCCCTGGAGAGGAACACAAAGTTTGTAAACTTAAAAAGGCAATATATGGGCTGAAACAAGCTGCTAGAGCTTGGAACTTAAAAATCCACCAATCTCTAACCAAATTCGGCTTTCAACAGAGCTCGGTTGACAAATGCATGTATAAACAAACAGTAAATAACAAAACGACATATGTTATTGTTTATGTAGATGATCTACTAATCGCAGGAGAAGATCGAAACATTGACAAACTCATAAATAAATTAAAGAGCGAATACCCTGTAACTGATTTAGGCGAAGCCAAATACTACTTAGGCATAAACATAAATCGACCAAATAAAAACACAATGACACTTGATCAAACTAACAAAATACAAGAACTAATAACTAAATTCAGTTTAGAAAACTCAAAACCAACAGAAACACCCATGGAGCCAGGCTACATTAAAACACTAGATGACGAAAATCTCTTGCCAAACAACACTAAATACAGACAGGCTGTAGGTGCACTACTATATATTTCCACCATATCTAGACCAGATATAAGTGCCGCTGTGAACATCTTAAGCCGAAGAAATCAAAATCCCAGAGCGAAAGATTGGGAAGCCGTCAAAAGAACCATCAGATACCTCAAGACAACAATTGACCTTAAACTGACTTTTACAAATTTTGAGGAACCTGTCCTAAAAGTTTACGCAGATGCAGATTGGGCCAACGATCCAGCAGATCGAAAATCCATCTCTGGAAATCTATTTATGCTAGGAAATAATCCTATTTACTGGGTTTCCAAGAAACAGCTGTGCGTGACATTGTCATCAGCTGAGGCGGAATACGTCTCTGCTGCCAGTGCTGCACAAGAAATTGCGTGGCTAATAAATCTACTAAAGGAACTGGACATGCCGCAAGACTATCCAGTGACCGTGTTTGAAGACAACCAATCGTGCATTAAATTGGCCAAATCAGACAGACATCATCACAAAACAAAACATATAGACCTGAGATACCATCTTCTCAAGCATTTGGTAGAAGACAAGGTGATAACTTTTCAATACGTCCCCACTGACTCAATGACTGCAGACATCCTGACAAAAGCTCTTCCACGAAGGAGCTTTATAGGACATAGAACTGTCATTTTGAACGATTATTGAACGTTTCAAGTTTTAGGCAGGAGTGTTGGGAAATATAAAACTATGAAACTTTCGAACTCTTTCCCTGACCCAGTTTCTCCTGCATGCGTCGATGTCCGCACATGTAGATGTATGGATCTGCATGTGATAATTACCCAAACGAGGGCCCCTTACTTAACACGTGCTATGGGGCCCCTGGCAACCGTGGGGGCAAGAACGCATGCATGCTGTACTTTCAAGTCACTCTCTTCCATGCGCTGCTGCTAAGCGGTCGACATCCCGACCAGCCAAAATTCAATCTTTGTAAACATGATATTCCTCTTAAATGTATATTGTATAACCTAGACGGAAAATAAATATGTTGTACTCATTCAAGAGCACGAAACTAAAATATATACAATTAATAATGTCGTGTATTCCAGTTTTCGTTCCAGCTAATTTAGCGGGATGACGGAGGAGTCAACGGACTTACGCCTTTGAAGGAGGTAAGTGATACCTCTTTTACCTCCTCGTTTATTTAATAATTAGTAGTAATTTAAAAAGACAAGCTATTGAGTTATAGAAGAAGAGTCACCCAGACCATTATATCTCCTGACAAAAGGTATTTAAATTAAACTTCCAAGTTAATTACAAGCATTAGAAAATAAATAATTAATGGTTAAAACAATTAAAATAAAAATTACTGCATTTGATTTGTAAAAACATTATCCCCCAAAAAACAATACAACAATAAAACCCACCTTTGGAATCGAAATCTATCTTAAAATTGCCTATTAAAACTATTTTACAATCGTTGTGAAGTATACTACAGCTATACTTCACCATTTTAAATATTGTTTTGAATGTCCATCATAATCCATTAGTGTGCCGTGTTTCTCTTTCTGGCAAGAGTTGGGACATTATGCCCCAACTCTTGCCAAGGTGGTGATCGTTAAACATATGGAGCTACCACGACGATTTTTTGTATTTATGTAGCAATCGTAACTTAGAATTAAAATGGCAATTTGGAATAACATGTAAGTAAAGCATTTCGTTACATTTTTATTTATTTTGGGTTCCCAATCAATGTAGTTTTAATAATTAAGTGTCTTCAAATTTCTTAACTGGTGCATTTATCGCTAATTTGTTCACTGTAGTTTTCATCTAGTTCTTTTGGGAGTGTTGAAACTTGTGCATAAGTCCTAGAGACCCATGACTGCAAAGCTCGGAAAAGTGCAGGATTTTTTAGGTTGGCGAGAGCAGGGGCATTAAAATAGAAATCAACTCTTGCTTGTACCGTAAAACACATCTTTGGAATCGAAATCTATCTTAAAATCGCCTACTGAAACTGTTTTACAATCTTATCCAGACATATTCCAACTATATCCCGTAGACATTTTAAATACTGTTTGGAATGGGCATCACAATCCATGAGTGTACAGTGTTTTCCTTCCTTGTTCCATAAAACACTTCTTCGGAATAGAAATCTTGTGCATAAGTCCTAGAGACCCATGACTGCAAAGCTCGGAAAAGTGCAGGATTTTTTAGGTTGGCAAGAGCAGGGGCATTAAAATAGAAATCAACTCTTGCTTGTACCGTAAAACACATCTTTGGAATCGAAATCTATCTTAAAATCGCCTACTGAAACTGTTTTACAATCTTATCCAGACATATTCCAACTATATCCCGTAGACATTTTAAATACTGTTTGGAATGGGCATCACAATCCATGAGTGTACAGTGTTTTCCTTCCTTGTTCCATAAAACACTTCTTCGGAATAGAAATCTTGTGCATAAGTCCTAGAGACCCATGACTGCAAAGCTCGGAAAAGTGCAGGATTTTTTAGGTTGGCAAGAGCAGGGGCATTAAAATAGAAATCAACTCTTGCTTGTACCGCAAAACACATCTTTGGAATCGAAATCTATCTTAAAATCGCCTACTGAAACTGTTTTACAATCTTATCCAGGCATATTCCAACTATATCCCGTAGACATTTTAAATACTGTTTGGAATGGGCATCACAATCCATGAGTGTACAGTGTTTTCCTTCCTTGTTCCATAAAACACTTCTTCGGAATAGAAATCTTTATTGAAATCGCCTACCAAATATGTTTAACAATTTTCGCCTGGCATAGTCAAACTATACTTCACCTTTATAAATACCATTTGGAAAGTGTATCATAATCTATCAGTGTACCGTATTTGTCTTTGCTGTTCTATGAAACACTTCTTTGGAATTAAAATCTATTTTAAAATCGCCTACTAAAAGTATTTTACAATATTCGCCAGGTGTTTTCTAGCTATACTCGAAATATATTTATAAAAAAACCACACAATTCATACAAAAAAAAAAAAAACATATTTGAAAAGTGACTCGACGCGCTAATTGTAGGAAAAAGTGTCTACACAAAAAACCTGGGATAAATTAGTAGCACTCTGGTGCTGAAAAGAAAAAAAAGAAGAAAGAAAGGGAGGGAGGGGAGAATAAAGTGTAATTTTTTTTTCAACAGTAATTATAGAACACTGCCATAATGTTTAACGAGTGAATGCACTTCACAACTAGGTGAAAGCTCACTTTGGTATAACGCTTCCGATTCACACAGAGACAGGGCCGTACCCAGGGGGGTGGTCCTATGGGTCCGGACCCCCCCCCCCGAAATTATCACAATATCTATATATTTATATGTGCGTAAACGTATATTTATATATAATATGATAATATTCAATAAGTCAGACCCCCCTCAAATGTCGGACCCCCTCCGAAATTATTTCCTGGGTACGGCCCTGCACAGAGATACCAGGACATTGATTCAAAAGTAATGAGAAATTCTTAAATCTAAATAAGAAGCATGAAAATATTTTAATTTTATATGTGCACTATTTGTTTATAAATAAAGCGATATAATACAAGGAAAACTACAAACGACAAGTTATTAACTATGTTATAACTTGTCGTTTGTAGTTCTCCTTGTAATATATTGCTTTATTTATAAACAAGCAGTGCACATATAAAAACTATATTATTATTAACTAATTAATTAATAATTGATTAGTTAATAATAATAACTCAATTGGAATGATGCCGACTGGGGACGTATAGTCTTTAGCGACGAATCCCGCTTCCAACTGTGTCCTGACAATCATCCAAGACGTGTTTGGAGACGCACAGGGCAGAGGGGGGATCCTGCTTTCACTATTGCACGCCACACCGGCCCTCAACAAGGCATTATGGTCTGGGGTGCCATTTCCTTTGACAGCCGGACCCCCTTTGGTCGTTATTAGAGGTACACTTACTGCACAGCGGTACGTGGACGACATCCTAAGTCCTGTTTTGCTACCGTTCCTTTTACAGTGCCCTGGGCTGGTTTTTCAGCAGGACAATGCCAGACCACATACGGCTCGTGTTGCTCTAAACTGTCTGCAAGCTTGTAAAACTCTTCCTTGGCCTGCCAGATCGCCAGATCTCTCTCCCATCGAGCATGTCTGGGATATGATGGGAAGGCGAGTGCATCTGGCATGGACTGTTGATGACCTCGTTCGACACTTGGAGCGAATTTGGCAGGAAATACCGCAGGAGACCATCCGGGAGCTTTATCGGTCTATGCCACACCGTGTGGCAGCTTATATCCAGGCTAGCGGCGGGTCAACACCTTATTGAACTTGTTACTGTAACTCTGAAATAAATTATTTGATTGTTCTGAAATTTTAATCATTTACTATTCTTTACATTGTCTTATCACCAATTTTCGTCTCAATTGGACATCTCCTTCTTGGTGCGTCGATTTATTTGTTATAGAGTGTATTTGGAAAAAGAAAAAAAAAAACTTTTCTACTACAGAATTTAGGAATTTCTGCACTGTTCAAAATGTTTTCAAATGCATCACAATGCATTGATAAAATGTTTAAAAGCATGGTATGAAATAAAAATACGTATGATTAAAAATTATGGCTCTATCAATAAAAACTAAATAAAATTTGTTTAATGTTGAGGAAAAAAACGTTGTAGGTCAATTGTTATATTAGATCTTTCTAAAATTATAAAGCAGTTTGCACAAAGAAAACCACGAAAGTTACATTATAATGTCTAAAATTCTTTTTAAAAATTAATATCCTTAAAAGAGTACTAAAAGTTTGCCTGCATATCTAAAATTCGTTAATATGTCAAAAAAATATATTAACAGTAAAAATATTTCTTTGTACGAGTAAAAAGCTTAAAATTATGACTATTTGATAATTATGGCTGGTATTGCTTGGAATAAGTTAGTTTAGTTAGAGATTTTTTAAAAAGGAACCACTAGTATTATTCATAGTGAAACTTTTCTGGTTTTTACATTAGCAAACCTTTCAATTATAAGACTTATGTCTACTTTATCTAATTATTCATATTCTATTGAAATTAGTGATAAATTTGACAACCGTTCTTGGCTCATTGATGATCATGAATAATTTTTTATAATTTTTAATTTGGGAAAACTTCTTTCTGTGGAAGTGACTGTAACTAGAAGTGATAAATATATTCATAGTGAGATTGCGGTATTTGAAAATGTGCCAATTAAATTGTTATTGTAAATAAAATTTAATACGTCCTTTGCCGTAATATTCTTATTCAAAAGACATTTTAACGATATTAGCTCCTAGAAAAGAGATTCACCATCTATATCATCAATTAATCTTAAATACAAGTCTTTACAATGTTTTAAGATTTCTTTGTCTTCCCAATCAGATAATGTGTTTATTTGTGATGTAAGTTTAAACATATCATTATATTCTTCTAAAATGTCGAATAAAATTGTTGAATTAACAAGATTGTTTATGACGAATATATAATAATAATAATAATAATCCTTCGAATTATCTTGCTCAATCATGATTGAGAAAGATAATACGACAAATAGATAATTCGAAACAATTCCTTTGTTTAAAGTGACTGAAACTGTCAGTTTAACCCTTTCTTTGCCGTAGTTCACACAAAAGAAGGCGTAATAAAATATAAAAAGTGTTATTAAAATGAATTATTCAAATGTCAATAAAATTAATTATTATTTTATTTTGTAATTGTATCACCAATGCAAATCTTTTTACTTCTTTATAAAAATTGTAGTTGTAAAAAAAGACGAAAATAATTTGCTATTCTATAAACGATTGGAGAAAAATAAATTAAAGTTAATAGTAACTACATTAATTTTGAGTATGGTAGCAAATATAGAAAATTTCTGTGTGGAAGGGGCTAATTTTAATGAAAAAGCTTATTTGACCCAAACAAGTTGTACATTAAAGCAAAATTTTAAAGCAATGTAATTAGTTTTTGTTTGGGCTAATTTTTAAAAAAGCTTATTTTACCTATGCAAAATGTATAATAAAACAAAATGTTACCCTTCAGGATTTTTTTTTTTTTTTTTTTTTGGGAGGGGGGGGGGGGGGGCGAGGAGCACTTTTTGCATATGTAATCTAAAATACTACCTGAATCAAAAGTTATTTAAATATGGCTCGACTTGTTAAATTTTACGATCAGTAGTGGATTCAGAAATGCTTGAAAGAGGGGAGAGAAAAGTTTCACACTGTTGGGTCATCGCCCCCCCCCTCCCCCTCCCAATTCATTTTCAGTCTTAAATCCAGATTTATTCTGTCTGCTCTCATCATTGAAAAGATTCAATGGAGAGGGCTCTCCTTCTCTGACCAGTGTTGCTTCCCAGTTTCAGTCTTCGAATGCTGTCTACGATTTAGCAATCGCTGGGTCTGGGTTCCGTTGGAGCATTCAAGGACCCATGCCAGGAAGCATAACTGGTCACAGAAGGAGAGCCTTCTCCATTGCATCTTTTCAATGATGAGTGCAGACAGAATAAACCTGGGTTCAAAAGTGGGTAAAACTCCCTAACAACTCCACAAATTTTTAAATGTGCTCAAGGGAAGAGAGATCGCCCTCCCTTGGATCCGATACTTTGGATTTCAATTTAATCGTACGAGTATAATACAAATTAAGTAGATTGTATTTATGGATTTTAGAAAATAATTAATGCCAATTCATGTTACTTCTTTGTGAGGTTGGTAAAGCTTTTCAAATTTTGAGCCTCCCCCCTTATGGAAGAATGCCTGTACTAGTGTTTGTATGAGAGGAATGCTATTATCAGGCTGTAAAATACTACAGACTGTCCTAGTACTAAAACAATACTAACTTCAGTATAGAACAAAAAAACAAAAAACAAAAACTTTAGAAACACCTAAGGAAGGGCCACGATCTACCAACATCCCTACCTTTCTATATGAATACACATTTGCGTACCAGGCAACTTCGATTAGAAAAAAATGTAAAATGTATCTCTCTTTAAGTCCATGTTCATTTCCAGATTTGTATTTGTCACCATGGACTCCCAGATCGCCCCCCCTCCCAATCCGTCGGTATATTTAATAGTGTACTGAACATTTTTGATTATTTTAATACTAAAGTCCGGGAGAGCCCAAGATGAGCCCCTCCCCCTCCCACCAACAAATGCAACAGTACTCTTCTCTGCAACATCTCAGGACCTCAGGTAAACGCCCATGAATGGGAAAGAAGCTGAAAGCGAAGAACGGTCATCCATATCATCACCATATTATGGTATCACATATCAGTAAATTTGACCTTGTGGAAAGCACTGAATAATTAATTAAGTTTTAATTGCCACACAGAGAAAAGAAAAGTTCATTTTACTCCGGTAAATGGCATATTAATTTTTACCTTGGATGATCAAGATCACCTACGTAAAGCCTTGGTTTCCTACTGGCGTACAGCGTTAACACACAGTGATTAATGACCTTAGCGTGTGTCTGGCGTCCAAAAAAGGCACTTCTTAAAAAGTGGTTTCCTTCTAGTGTTCCCTAGGAGCGGGGACGTCTAGATCTGCTAGGACGCATGAAAAACCCCGGGTACTTTTTCACAGTTGACAAATTGTTGCCCAGTACAACCCTAAACAATAATAACTTATATTTATAAGTAATGTTCTTAAACCAGCTTATGTACTGGTATCTAAAAACGTAATTCTAGCCACCTTTATAATTTTAAACTCAAACGAAAACGATTTAAAGTCTATTACTTACCCCATATACTTCTATATTAAAATCTAAGCAGTAGCTCAGCCAAAAACGCAACTCGGCAGAATCGCCATATTGAACGAGGATGACGCAACCCCGGAGCAGTAGTGATGTCACATCGTCAATAATGAATCACACTCGCTCCTAAGTGACGTTGCGATCGGGCCGCGTTATACTGGCAGCCGCACGCATCTGTGCTCAGCGTTTGCTCCATAACCGGTGGGCAGGTCGCAGTCGGAGCGCATATAAGCTGCATGTTTCTGAGCAGTAATCAGTTTTGAGTTTTTGTTTCGTTTCAAGTTGATATCTGTATCTTAGTTTATTTCTTTTTCAGAGTTAGTTCCGGAGCACCGGAGTTCGGTGCTAGTTTCCTTTAAAGATGTATTTTTAAACATAGTGTTCCTGCTATCCATAATTTGGTAGTATAGTTGTGAAGCATGAAGCCAGCTATTCCTAAGTAGCATTATATGCCGATATTACAAGATTAAAAGGGCTGAGTCTACTCCTGCGATATAAATGAAGATGAAATTTAAAATAGCATTTGTTAGTAGTATTTAAATTCCTGTCTAGCACTCCGGTATTACTTCCATATGAGTACTGACTGTTATTATCCTCCTGAGCTCAGTGTAAAGATGAAATTTAAAATCTTTACACTTTTACTTTTACTTTTCATTCAGTATGTAAGTTAAAATTGAGATATCTCTAACTGAAAAGGTATGACGTGCAATTTTTTAAACTTAAAACTCAATAGCATTTTTAACACATCCACCTAGTCATTTTTGTTGAATATTTTAATGTTAATAAACTAAAAATATTGTTGGATAACTCAAAGTCTCTTTAATGAGTTTCAGATAGAAACACTTTTTTATTTCAGGTACTTAGACTTAATTTCAGCAACGTTTCGATTCTGCTTAAGTTAAATTACTCTGCAAATTAATGAATTAATTTCATAATTAAACCTTTCAACTTTAGTCATACACTTAACTCGAACAAATATCTAACAAAACATGGGTGTACATCCAACACAAATTCAAGCGCTTGACGTCGACGCGAGTAGAAAACCCAGGCTTAAGGTATGCACAACATATGGCCCGTGTCCAAGCCTGGCCCAGAAATCCCCAAAAAATATTAATTAACATGAACTGTAGGATAGGTGGCGGTAATAGTCCACATGGGGTAAATATCCACATGCGTTTTTTATTGTTTACAAATCTAAATTAGCCATGCAGATTTTCCCTCTGCGTATGACATCGCACAGATCCCCCTTCGGTAGAGTCTCAGTCTCAATGACTCTACAGTCTGCAACGAGTGTATACAAGAACTTGTAAAATGAAACCTAATGATAAAGCCCTAAATTTGCAAAAACATTGTAGCGGGGAAAGCCCTTTCCTAGGTGTCTGCAATATAAACTTAAACAAAAGATGTTTACTCTTTCACTTTCTTTTTTTTTTTTCGAAAAATGTTCAATTTTCGCTAAACCTATCTTCAGTCGTCTTGGTGCCCCCTTTACCTTGGCGCCTTTGTGCTGTGCACAACCTGCACACCCACTAGCGACTGGCCTGAGCTTCCCCTTGTAATTTCTACATAGAGCTAGAAGTTGTGGCTTAAAACTTTCTAAAACAAAATTTAAAGTTTCCAGAGTAAATTACGTAGGAAATAATTTGCTAAGTGAAGGAATTAAAGTAACTAAAGATTAAGTTCAAGCCATTCTGCATTATAAGATTCCTACTAATGGAGCTGAACTACACAGGTTTCTGAGAATAATAACATTTTTATCTAAATTTATCCTAATTTGTCAGATAAAACAATAGGATTTTAAGAAAATTACTCACAAAGAGGAGGCATGGCTTCAGGGAAACAGATTTCAATGATCTTTGACACAGTGATAGTATACCATGTAAATATACTACGTGTAAAATACTAAGATGCAATACTCAAATGCAGTCGAGAAAAACTAATATTAATTTTCGAACCACTTCACTATAACTTGAAATATAAGTTACGCATAAATCAGATTGAGCGGCGTGGTGTAGTGGTTAGAACGGTAGACTTCTACTCCGGTGTCTGAGGTTTGAATCCTGTGCTGCACAAGAATTTTTTTCTGCTCACTCTTTTTTTAAATATATCAATACTGTTTAATTAATTCCTTTTTTAGCCAAGTAAATAATTTACTTTTTAAAATTCATATATTTATCATTTATTTATTTATTTATTTTTAGTACTTATTTATTTTTTATTATTATTTAAATTTTATTTCTACTTGTAAAATCTTTTATTTCTACTTGTAAAATTAGAATCAGAATTTTACACATTCAAAATAATTCACTTTTAACATTCACAAAACTAAACATTTATTTAAGGTACATTTCTTTTTGTCACAATCGTAAGACAGACTTCTTTTCTAATTTTCACCCTTTTTTGATGCCACAGCAACAGCATTATTTCTTTTAATCATCTGTCATTTGTTGATGGGTCGTCAAGTTTAAAATATCAGATGTGAAAATTTTGAACAGACTTATTTAAGCAGTGAAACTTATTTCGAAGAATTATATTACAGTGAAAAATATGCCATCAGGCCAAGCAAGTTCTTATTGTTGTGAAGAAAAAGCTACTGATAGTTCTGCATACAGTGATGTTTTGAAGCAGTGACTAAAAAATGGAGTAACGTATTACAAAAGTTTTATTCTGACAGCTCCTGATACACTATCTGAAAAAGCTATGATAATAGGCACAGAATTATACAATAATACATTGGATGCGTTAAGTAAAGAGAAGTTTGCAACTGATGAGAAATTGATCCATGCTCAAGAAGAGTGTATAGAAGAAAATTTCGAATCAGTTAAAGATAACTTATGCAATAACTATGTACCAGATGAGGAGAAAAAGAGAAATTCAATTAGTCATAACTACATTATTGATTATAATTATTCTATTCAAATAATCATAACTATAATCAATTGTAAAAATAGACTTTGAATAGTAGAAATAAAATTGTAAAAAATCTATTATATAAATGTGAAAGTTTGCTTGTTTATCCGGGAACATCTACCACACCGTTCGACTGATCAGCTTGAAATTTTGCACGGACATGTATAATGGCACAGGAGAGGTCGTAGGCTGCTTTAAAATTCTGGAAATCCACTCGTTCCCTTATTTGTAATGATTTTTTGTAATTTTCAGGGTAGAAAGCTACTCAAATGTCCAATTTCAGCACATTTGTGAGCATAGTTAACATAGATTTATTTATTTATTACTTTCAATAATTCAAGTGAGACTGACATCATTTTGATGTCATTGTAGAAATGCATTAGAAATCCTAATTAGGTTAACAAGTTTTGACAAAATGTTACACCATGAGCAAGTGTCAAAATTTTTTAAAAATTCATGAATTGTTGTATTTTTGAGTAAATTGTGTTAAGCTAAAGTCTATATGAAAAATTAACTACCTTTTTTTTTTTTTTTTGAAAATATGAAATTGTGTTCTGATAGTGGATGCTGGAGTTTTTTCTGATCTATAAGTCTTTTTCTTAAGTGCATGCAGTCAGGTGCTTTGTTAGCCAGTACTTTCTAGTATTTAAAGTTAAAATTTATTATAATATATTTATCAGTAAAGTACTTCGTTTTTAAAATTCTTTTCCACCTTCCTTTTTTAACCTAAGAACATTATAAATACTTTTAATATGCACGAATGCTTCACTTGCATTTTGGCCAATCAATTTAATGTAAACAAACCTTTCCTCGGTGATCTCGAATGTCAGTGAATCCACCATGTTGTGGCATCACAATCGGAGCTGGCAGGCACACATATGCTTGGAATGATGTCGTGTGTCATAGCACGTCTTGATTGGCTATTGCATATCGCCGCTTCACCACTCGATCCAAGTGGGGCATTTTTCTTGTATTAGTCCGTGGCAGATTGCTTAAAAGCAGCAGTCGTATTTGGTGGAGTTAGTTTCAAGTTTCATTTTGTTTTTATGCACTACGCTATTGCAGCTTTGATGTTAGCAAGCTCTGAAGTTAGTTAAAGAATGTAATGGAGCTGAGGAAAAGGCTGCCTCTGCCCTGAGAGGACATTTATTTTAATGAAATATCGTCTGTTTTTAAGAGTTGAAGTATCATTATTTTAATGAAGCATTATCCGAATTTAAAAGAATATGTATGCAATTTCAAGAATTCTCAAGATTTTGTTTATTAAATGTATGGCTGTGATACATCTAACAAAATCAAGAGGAAAGTAATTTAAGATTCATAAATATTCCAGCATCCAAATACTTGGTATGAACTTTTTTCATAAGAATCAGAATTATGTACTGCTGCCATGTCAATTTGTATTTTAGAATGAAAATCAGTAAATTCAGTTAATATTGTTAGATATATCAGGTAATAGCTAAATCCTTTTTAATTAAATTATCTAGTCATTTTGTAATTGTTATTGTTTTTAGTAATTGTTAATAAAATTAAAATTTGTTATAAATTTCAAGCCTGTTTATTTGAAGTCTTCAAAGCCTACTTTTTAGCTCAGTATTGTTAGGACAAAAGTCAAAGTTAAATTCCTGCCCCTTATAAAAACTCCTAGAAGTAATTGTTTACCTTTTCTCTTTATTATAGACAAAGTTCAATTAAATGTTTGTATAAATTAATTCATTTTATAGCCTTTAATAGTAGCAATTACGCAATCATATCACGTACTCAAAAGCACAACCTTCTCGGCCAAGCTTTTTGTTTGAAATGAAGCTTCTGCCCTTCGCCGCTAGTCAGCATTCCTCTGCTGATCGTTGTATTCATATGCTTGATTCTGGTGAATCGCGAATCCGAAAAAGGGCATCTGCTCCATCCTTCCAGCCTTTGCCTGCATAAATATGGGAGCATTACCAATGTCATAGCGCTGACAAGCTGGGTAAGCTTTAGTATGTTTTTTTATTTCTTTTGGCCATGTTGTAAGGCATAATTAAGGAGTATAAGTTATGTCAGACCAGTGAATGTTTAAATTTATTACAAGATGCTTTTAAAAATTTTTATCCAAAGTTTTTTTAATTACACTAAATTTTCCTTCAATATTTATCTGCCCTGCAAATGCTTTAAAAGGGCTTAGTTTTGAGCTGTTGCAGTTACATAATGTGCTCTTCAATTGAAAATAAATGAACATTTTCTATGAACTTCTGTCATTCTTTTCCTCACTACTCTGCACTTAGAGCTTCCACTGTGGTCAATTACTCTGCCATGTAAAAGACATTAATAGAGTCGTCACACCTGTGACAACAAGTATTTTAAACTTAAAAATGTACAAGTCTCTATCAAATATCAACAAATGCTGACACTGTATAATAGATAACTCTGCATACTGATGTTTAATTATTTCTAATTCAATAAATTGAGACGTTTAAATTAAGATTGTAAAAATTTTTACTTAAACCCTTTTAGAGGTGCATTTCACCGGCTGGCACACCATGGAGTTGAAAAATTTCGCATATACCATTTGTTAGTACCAGTTAGTACAGAGAGACTTTCGTTAGTACCGCATCCGTTACGGATTTACGGACACTTCAAATTTGCCGGCTGGTGAAATGGTCAGCCGGCAAACCATGGAGTTGGCAAATTTCACTTATGCCATTCGTTAGTACTTCGTTAGTACCGAGAGATTTTCGTTAGTACCGCATCTGTTATGGATATACGGACCGTACAAGTTTCCTGTCACACTAGCTACCTAGCCCATACAAATTGCAGAATGGGGATTTTGCATATGCTATTCATTAGTACTTTCTTAGTACTGTTAAGTACCGAGAGATTTTTGTTAGTACCGCATCCGTTACGGATATATGGACAATACAAGTTTCCTGTCACACTAGCTGCCCAGCCGTACAAATTGCAGAATGGGGATTTTGCATATGCAGGGATGTGCCAGCTGAAATTAAATTTTGGAGCAATTTGGAGCAAGAAAAAGTCACTTTTGGAGCATAAGAATGTCAATTTTGAAATACAAAATTTATTTTTGGAGGGAAAGAGAAAAGTCATTAAAGAATGCCAATCAAAAAAATGAAAATTAAGGAGGTTCTTACAAACTCTTAGCTTATTAAAAAAAAAAAAAAAAAGTTTTTTTTTTTTTTTTTTTTTTTTTAGTTTTTTTGGGGGGGTGGAAGTCAAAAGCTTATGAAATAAATAAAAAATTCAGTTATTTTATACATTGCTATACAAAATATCTATTTTAAATCAAAAATACAATATTTACTAAACTATATTAACCCATTTATGCCTAGCATCCCTTTTTTGGGACGGCATTTTTGCTATCAGTCGAAAGCGTTATTTATTTTTCCTAGCCTTTATTCACGAGTATAGAACCTCAACTCCACATAATATTTTAACATGACCCAGTAGGATGTTGACATTTCAATTTTTATACATAATGATTTTAAAAGATATCATCCCTTGCTCAAGAAGTTGACATCAGAAATTTATCTATTATTGCTGGTATTAGCAAAAATCAAAAAAAGTCTCAAACAGATCTGGTCACAAATAGGTTAACTACCATCAGTAGCTCATAAAAAAATTTGGTAACGAAAATTTACAAATTTATATAAAATTAAATTTAAAACAGAGGTCAATTTTTACTCTTAAGGCATTGGAGGTTTAAACAAAAGGATGCCAAAGAAAAAATATTCATCTTTAAGATTAATAGAGAAAGATTGAAATTAGAATGCTTAGAGTGTGTGATGACTTTTGTAAAAATTCGGGAGATTTACAAACATTTAAACATATATGGTAAAATTAAAAATGTAGCAGTTTTGCTGAATTTGGAGCAAAAATGTCCAAAAACGATCTTTTTGTAGCAGATTGGCACAACAGGATTGATTTGGCACAATTTGGAGCAATTGGAGCTGCTGGCACATCCCTGCATATGCCATTCATTAGTAGTATTGTTAAGTACCGAGAGATTTTCGTTAGTACCATATCTGTTATGGATATATGTACGGTACTAGTTTCGTGTCACACTAGCTACCTAGCCCGTACAAATTGCAGAATGGGGATTTCGTATATGCCATTCATTAGTACTTTGTTAGTACTGTTAAGTACCGTATCTGTTATGGATATACGGACAATACAAGTTTCCTGTCACACTAGCTACCTAGCCCGTACAAATTGCAGAATGGGGATTTCGCATATGCCGTTCGTTAGTACTTTGTTAGTATTGTTAAGTACCGAGAGATTTTCGTTAGTACCGCATCCGTTACGGATATACGGACAATACAAGTTTCCTGTCACACTAGCTACCTAGCCCGTACAAATTGCAGAATGGGCATTTCGCATATGCCATTCGTTAGTACTTTGTTAGTATTGTTAAGTACCGAGAGATTTTCGTTAGTACCGCATCCGTTACGGATATACGAACAATACAAGTTTCCTGTCACACTAGCTACCTAGCCCGTACAAATTGCAGAATGGGGATTTCGCATATGCCATTCGTAAGAGAGAGATTTTCGTTCGTACCGTACAAGTTTCGTGTCACACTAGCTACCTAGCCCGTACAAATTGCAGACTGGGGATTTCGCATATGCCGTTCATTAGTACTTTGTTAGTACTATTAAGTACCGAGAGAGTTTCGTTAGTGCCGCATCCATTACGGATATACGGACAATACAAGTTTCCTGTCACACTAGCTGCCTATCCCGTACAAATTGCAGAATAGGGATTTTGCATATGCCGTTTGTTAGTACTTTGTTAGTACTGTTAAGTACTGAGAGATTTTCGTTAGTACCGTATCCGTTACAGATTTACGGACAGTTCAAATTTGCCGGCTGGTGAAATTGTTAGCCGTCACACCATGGGGTTGGGAAATTTCGCTTATGCCATGCATTAGTACTGTTTAGAACTGAGAGATTTTCGTTAGTACCGCATCAGTTACGGATTTACGGACAGCTCAAGTTTTCTGTAAATATTTTTTTCTTCACTGAAAATGTGCATGGGGATTATACGGCACAGCAGATAATAGGCAGGAAAATACGGTAGCTAATAACACCTTCGCTCCAGATGTCCAAATATGCACACATTTTTGTTTTCACTGTTATATTGATTCTTTAAGAGTTTTTGTTGTTCTGAAGTTACGTACATATGGCTCAATGCTTCAATTTCATTTAATGATTTTAATGCACATGAATGCGTAAATCCTACACACTGACACACAGATTTTATTTTTTGTGTGCCGCTATTTTATCGTTGCTGTCTTTACACAAAAAAGCATTTGAACGTTATTGAAATTTATAAGTTGAATTCGTGAATATTTTTTTTGTTTTTTCAAATTTCATTTAGCCGGAAAGAACTTGAGAGACATCATTTACCTTTAAAAGTGTCTTGACAGTCTTCGTTTATGAGTGATAACAACCAGTAGCATAGCCAAGGGGGGATAGGGGCATCACAACCCTCAATGAGGAATTTTTTCCCATACAAAAGGTATATTCTTTACTTCCTTATCACACACATGCATACATATGTGAGTTGCAGTAGTCATAACACTCCCCATGAAAAATTTCTGGCTACGCCACTGATAAGAACTTTAAACTACAGAAACAGAGATTGGGGGATGAGGATTTTATTCGAAAAATTATTTTAAAATAGGCTTGCTATCTGTCCTTTTTAAGTGTAATAGGTTTTTAAAAATAATTATGAGATTCCTCTTTATTTTAAGATATGAGATTTTTGTCGGGTTTGAAGAGGTTAAACGTTTGTGGAATGTAATTCAAGGTAAAACATATTAAATATTCATAAAATGAGTTTAGGAAGTGATGTTCAATAGACATTATCAATTTAAATACCTATTGATTGCTTTTAAAAAAATTAAGAAGTAAAATAAGTTTAGAAAGAGTATGACAAATTATAAATAAGTGTTGAGTTTAATGTTTTATATACTTCTAAAAAAAAATAATAATTTTACTTATCACAAAAGCAAAACATCGATATTAAATTTTAGCAGCTAATGACTTCTGAAAGTATATAATGTATGCATGACTCAAAATGGGGAATTTTATAAGAATAGCTAGGAAACATCATGAATAATCATCATGAATTATAAAAAATATACTTTACCCATAGGCCAACATCTATAAAAAGTGAATTAAAAACACGAATAAAGCTAGTTCATTTTATCCCCCTGTCAAAAGAGTCGAACTTACACTCCCCCCACCCCTACAGCTTGAAGAACAATTCTTCAGCACCATAATCCTTTCTTACACATGCCTTTCTTTTTAAATAAGTAAAATAAAATAAAATAAAACATAAATAGTAAAACTCTACTTAAACTTCTCAAGATCCCGCCGATTTTGCGAATTCAGTTCTGTTTGCACCCCCAACCTGCCTTCCCCATTGCTAATCCGCTGCCAAAGAAATAAAATACCAAACATTCCTGAATGAGGTAGTAAAATTTAAGTAATGCTTTCTATTAAAAGTTTTCAGCGGTGGACTAATGAGTATACATATTTTCATGAAATCCCTCTCTCAAAACATTCGTATAACCAGAAATTTGAACTGTTCGTAAAGCTTTACCTACTCTGTAATCTAACCACTACTAATATAGTACTAATGATTGGCACATGTGAGCCTTCCCAACTCTATGGTGTACGTACTGACCATTTCACCAGCCCGCCAATTAGAACTGTCCGTAAATCCGTAACGGATGTAGTACTAACAAAAATCTCTAGGCACTACCTAGTACTAAAACAGTACTATCGAATGACATATCCGAAATTCACCATCTGCATTGTATACGGGCTGACCATTTCACCATCCCGAAAATTTCAACTGTCCGTAAAACCGTAACGAATGCGGTACTAACGAAAATCTGTCGGTAATAAACAGTACTGATAAAGTTCTAACGAATGGCATATACGAAATTCCACTTCTGCAACTTGTGCGGGCTGGGCAGCTAGTGTGACCGGAAACTTGAATTGTCCATAAATCCATAACGGATGCGGTACTAATGAAAATCTCTCGGTACTTAACAGTACTAACAAAGTACTAATGAACGGCATATGGGAAATCCCCATTGTGCAATTTGTATGGGCTAGGTAGCTAGTGTGACACGAAACTTGTATGGTCCGTATATCCATAACGGATGCAGTACTAACGAACGTTGCCATTCTCTGTACTTAACAGTACTAACGAATGGCATATGCGAAATTTCCCAACTCCATGGTGTGCCGGCTGGTGAAATGCACCTCCCTTTTAGGGTATTCAAAATTTCAACACTTCTTCAGCCATGTTCTTTTTTTTTTTTTTTTTTTTTTTCAATTGCATGTGCATATTTTTAATAAAGAGTGTTTTTAAATTTTATATTTTGTTACTTGCAACATAGAGAGAGTATCAATTAAATGTTGTTTAAAATGAAGTATTGTTATGAATTTTCGGGGCAACCCACTGTTCTGGGGTTTAAAATTTGAATTCCACATGTCAAATAGTTAAATTTCGCTTTTAATTGCATCAAAATTAGTCAACTAGAATGGGAGATACGGAGGTTTTGGTTTCCCCTTTGATTTGTATGCAGTTTCTAGAAATCTCTAGAAATATTGGTCCTAGACCTTCGGTAATTTGTCTTTTAGGGACTTATTTTTGGCACCAAATTTGGCGATATTTCGCCATTTTGGTCACTTGGCATGATTTTCCCTATGGGGCTTGTAATGTTAGTTTTTCCGCATTAACATGCATAATAGCCTAATATTTCTCTTCTACAACATAATCAAAATTCCCCCTTTGTGTGGAATTTTCAAGAAATAGATTCTTCTGGAAGCTTCTTGTAGCTTCTGCGTCACCGATAAATACAATCACAACAGAGGCCCCAGTTCAGTGTTCATTGAGCTAGCTCTCTTTCAGTGAGTTTGCTGTGTTGATGCTATTGGAGCGGTATTTTCACTTGCGTTTCGAAGTTGATTTTTAAGTGCTATGTGTCTTCATTGGGGTGTCTTAAGGGATTGTGTACAATATCCCTTGTATATTTCCACTGAATTTTGCCTGTGGAAGTGTTTCATTTTGTGTGAGAATTACAGCATTCGCGAATGCTTTGGTGCTGAGTGGACTGTTATAAAAGAGCTACTGGCTGTTAGTGCCTGTGAATTTTGTACAGCTAATTGTTCAACGAAGTTCTAGAGCAATAAAGTTTGTGTTCCATCCTGACAAGTGGACTCTTTTCTAGAACTTTATATACCAACTCGACTTTAGAACGACAAACCCAGGAAACAAGCAGAGGTTTTTGCAACAGTATTATGTGGCTTGACTAATGTGACCATATATTTTTTCCTTCAAAACGGGACATCTACTGTTTTTAAGGTAATAGTGTAGGTAAGACTGAATTTACAGGTCTAGGTATCTTTTAGTTGTTAAGAAAATGCACAAAAAAGCTTGTGCTAATGTTAGTATCAAAATAAAATGAAATGAAAAACTTTGCTAAAACACAAATATGCTATAAGAATTCGTGCAAGACGTAAGTTTCAGGTGGTACAAGGGGTAGGCCCTTCTTCAAATTCAAAAATACCATCTGATACAAGGCAGGAAGGTAGGAAAGTGAGAAATATAAACAAAAGGACACACATAAAAAAGGAAGCTGTCATTCGGAAGGAAAAAATTCTTAGAAAACTAGAGTGAAAAGGGAAAATAAAGTGGAGATTTGGGGGGGGGGGGGATAAGCAAAAGAGGAACATGACTTTAAAAAAATAAAAATATTGAAATAGTTGACAATGAAAGAACATTAAAAGAACAAACACAAAACAATACATCCCACCATTTCCACAGGTTGCTCTCTTTCTAAAAACACAACATTATGGTATCCTGAAGCTGTGCTTGGGGACAACGGGACAAGCCAACTAAAAACAGGACTGTCCCGTTCAAAACGGTGAGCCTAAGTCCCGTGAATGGGACGTACAGTCACCTTAGGCTTGACCCATAATAATAAGTAAAGGTTTTTTTAATGTACATTTTCATAAATGATTAGTAAAAGTAATCATTTAATTTATTTAAGGTATTGATACATCTTGCCTGCAGATGGATTAATGCAATTTTGTGGGCAGCTAGTTGAAATTTCTCTATTTTATAGAAGTAAAATGGGATTTCTTGCATTTCTTATGTAATTTCTTTTTTATCTCGCAGAGGAGTAATTGCCCCCCCCCTTTCATCCCTCAGTTGCCTTACCATTAGTTAGCTTTGCATGAAGTTACGGTAAGTATTTTAAAAGTGAAATCCATATAACTGTTGAAAAAGAAAAGGCAGAAAATAACCAAAACATGAAACATTTTGGTGCCTGAGAGCAGTAATCAGAGCTTTCTTTTTCTTGCAGATTTCAGAACAATATCTCCCATAAAAAAGCATTATTCTTTTATTCAGCAAAAAATAAAGATATGTACGTTTTAATAGTTATAAATATTTATTTATTTATTTTTTGTAACAAATACACTATCCTGTTCTTTTAATTAATTATTTATTTATTTAAGAAATAAGTATAATTAAACTACCATAAATTATTTTACTTCCTTTGCATGTTGAAGGCTTAAAAGAATAAAGATTTATATTTTAAAACCATTACTAAATCTACACTTTTATACAAGTTGTACATACTGTGGCAAGCACGAGATTTTATTTCGTAAGTTTAACTTATGGCAAGTGTTAACGCCAGGAAAGAATGCTTTTTTTCCATTCAAATCGAAACGTAAACAGATCGGTTGTGTGGAGCGAAAATGCTCCCTTCAAGCAATAAATTTCAACTCCAACCTTTAGATTGAAACTTGTGAAGTGATTGTAATAGTGTATACATCGTGTAAATAAATCTAATTACAAAATAAATAAAAGCTCTCCCAAATGATTGAGTAGAAAGAGCATTTTTTGTGGGCCTCATCATGGGACTTTTAGATTAGAAAGAAAAAGGTGAGAGATATTTATTCACTTCGCATCAAGATATTGTTATCAATTATTGTTCTTGAAATTTTGACATTCACAATAAGTATAAATACAATTCATGATTTTTGGTTAAGATGTGAATAGGATTTGTAATTAGAATAATGCCGAGTTATATTTCATTTGAATAGAATTTACTTAAATAGCTCAGGGTTATATCAGAATCAATATCTTGCTGATTTATTTTATTTGATTGAAGTGTCTCATTTGAATATATCAGTGTTAATTGAATATTTAAGGATGGATGAACTTTTAAAACTTTAGAAAACAAGAGGTGTTCTTAGAACTTCTATAACAAAATGCATTAATCGATCAATAAAATGTGATCGAGTGCAAGTGAAAATAAAAGATATTCTAGATAAGGATGAATTAATGATAGAAGCATTAGAGATCGATGAAGTTTCGAGTGCTTCCTTGGAATATGCTCTTGTTGATGTGATTAATAATTTTAAAAATGAAGGAATTAATTTGTGTGATGTTAATCACGGTATTTTAGGAAGATAAAATATTTCTTTATTCATTGGTACAGATCATTATTTTGACATCATAAGTGGAAAATTAAAGTGTCTAAATTCTAAATTGGTTGCAATTGAGAGCAGGTTCAGATGGATTATAATGGGAAAAATTCAGGGGAAAAATTACTCAAATGGAGATGTAAATTCTGCAATGGCATATAGCCTTGTTTGTAAGTGGTTCTAATATTGAAGATTTGTGGAAGCTGGATACATTAGGAATTCGAGACCCCATTGAAGTGAAATCAAAGAAAAATACGGAAATAGCAGCTTTAAATCATTTTAAAGAAATGGCGACTGTAAACACTGAGGGTAGAGATGAAGTTCATTTGCCATGGGTGGCGGAAGAAATTGTTTTAAATTCTAATGAAGATGTCTGCAGGGAACGTTTGAAATCAACTACAAAGAAATTGCTTTAGAAAAATCAATTTGAGAATTATGGAGCTGTGTTTGATGAGTGGATCGAAGATGGAGTTATCGAAGAGGTTCCTGTTGAAGAAATTGAGAAGAGTCATTATTTGCCACACAGAGGTATATTTAAGGAATCGTCTACCATGAAAGTTCGTCCTGCATTTGTTGCTAGTTGTCGAAGGAAGAATTCATTTTCAATAAATGATTGGTTACACAAGGGACCATATCTGCTAGAAGAGATCTCCTTCATTTTATTGAGATTTCGAAAAGAAAAAATAGGCGCTGTATCCAACATCAAGAAAGCGTTTCCACAAATTGCATTATTCAAACCTGATTGTGAATTTCTAAGATTCCTTTGGTCGAATAACTTTATGGAGGAAAGTGTTAAGACTTATAGACACAAACGTTTAGTATTTGGTTTAAATTGTAGCCGTTTCATATTAGGAGCTGTACTGAATTATCATCTAGAAAAGAATCTCATGAATTTTCCTGAAACTGTTTCCAGATTAATGAAGACATTCTACGTTGACAACTGTGTAACTTCAGTAACTGATGCCGATACCTTATAGAGATTCATAGAAGAGTCTAAGCACATTTTGGTAACTACCTGTTTTGATTTAAGAGGGTGGGAGCACACATTCTTGAGCATTGATTTTAATTATTCTGACCCCATTCCAGTTTTAGGACTATTGTGGAATAACAATGAAGATAATGTTTTCTGTGATATTACAGCATTGGAATGCACCTTCACTGACCTAACAAGAAGAAATATGTTGAGTGTAATTCACAAGATTTTCGATCCACTAGGTATTTTATGTCCCACTACATTGATTCCTAAGTTGCTTATTCAAAAAAGTTGGAACTTGAAAATTGGATGGGACACAGTACTGCCAGATGATTATCAGAGAGAATTTTCCTCATGTTTGCATGTTTTAAATAGCTTATTAGATGTGAAAATTCCTAGATGTTTAAATATTGACACAATTCATGGATTGAGTTTACATGTTTTTTGTGATGCTAGCAAATATGCCTATAGTACCGTAATGATCCTTCAAAAAGCTGAAAGCTATACTTTTCAATGTCATTTGTTTCTGCAAAAAAGTCGAGTTGTTCCCCTTCGTAAAACCACGATTCCGAGATTGGAACTTTTGGCTTGTTGTATAGGAGCACGCCTTTTAGCAGTTGTGATAAAAAGTTTAGATTCAGAAAATTTTCTATTGGACCAATTCTTCAACTGTATTATTAAGGATTGAAAGACATGAAAATTGGGGCATTTTTGTAAAAAATCGAGTACAAGAAATTAAGTCACTGGCCTCAAATGGCACGTGGAAACATGTCCCAGGACACTTCAATGCTGCAGATCTACCATCCTGTGCAGGGTCGGACTGGCCTATCTGCGTGCGGGGAGATGCGCCCTCCTTGTGGATTCTTTGCACCCACAATGCAGTTTCAAATAAGAAATTTCATTCTCTGTGATGTTCTGACATTCTTTCTTCTGACACAAGGCGGCTGCAAATCATTTGTTATTACGTTAACTAAATTTCAGAGGTGGGGGGTAATGTTACTCGCGTCCATAGCATTCTCTAAGCTACACGTGCCCCCTGGGTAGTGCTAAATGAGTAACGATTCCGCAACTTTTGGATACAGACGAACCTTATTTTCTATGGTATGGTTCTGAGTTGTGGGCAGGAATCCCTGCGCTTGCTGCAGTGGAATGCCGGCGGGCTCACACAATCAAAATGAGGGGAAATTTTAAAAGTACTAAGAGATAAGAACATTGATGCATTTGCCCTTATGGAGGCAAACAAGAAAAAAGAAGACATGGACAGATTCCCATTTCCTGGCTATAACGTATTCGTCCTTGAAAAAAGTAGAAAGGTTGCCAGCGGTTTAGTATTTGGTGTTAGAAATACCATCACCTCCAGTTTTGAGGTAGTCAAGACCATGGACGAATCAGATGACAAAGTGGAGATCGCGAGAGTCAGTTGCTGGCTAAATCAGCAGCATTTCAAAATATTTGGCATATATAACCCTCCAAATAACAAACCAAACCTTGAACTTATAGATGTCGTTAAGAAAACTATAGTAATGGGAGACCTTAATGCACATTCTCAGATTTGGGATTATAGAGATAAAAGTGTAACCGGAGGTATTGTTGAGGAGTTTATTAACTCTACTAGCTTAGAGCTTGTGTACAATGACAAAGACCCTAATACTTTCCTCCACTACAGTGGAGCTTCTAGCAACCCGGACTTCTCATGGTCGCCGCTGATCTATACGATCTGACTCAAAGAGGCGTTCTTGAGGACTGCGGCAGTGGCCACCGTATGGTCTTAGCTGATATTACTATGTCGAAAGAAAAAAGAGGCTCTCGCCCTTGTGGCAAGGTTTCGTGGAATTTCCGCATGGCAGATTGGGCATCCTTTAGAGACTTTTTAGATACTGAACTTGACGAGACGAGAATAGACTTTGACAACCATCCGTAAAAAATTGTCTCGATCAACATCACGATAATACAAGCTGCTAAAAGATATATTCCTCGAGGAAGACAGAAAAACTATCGTTGTTTCTGGAATGACAGTCTCACAGAACTCAAAACTAAACGTGACGAACTAAGAAATAAAGCTCAAAGCCACAGGGATCCCCAGGTAGTACAAAACTGGAGGAAAAGTGCAGCTATCCTGGCGATAACTGAGGCAAAACGTTCTGCCTTCGATAAGTTTATCTCTAATCTAAACTATAAAACAGAGGCCAAAAAAGCCTATAAATTTACAAACAAACTCTGTTCAAGAGAAATTAAGGTTAAAAAGGAACCCTTTAAAATAAATTCTAGGGTGCTGTGCAATGACAATCAGATTGCAAATGCCTTTGCGAAGTACTTCTCCTCTAAGCAGAGGAAGTCTACTGAAATGAAGAAACGGGAGAGAGTTCTAAATTTACTTAATGATGCGAATAGAACATTGAATACCACAGAAAATGACGTATGCAATAGGGATTTCACTGACTCCGAGCTGGAAATGGCAATTGCTCAGTTGAAAACTGGAAAATCCCCGGGTTGTGACCTCATCTTTGCTGAATTCATTCTCCATATGGGAGAAAAGTCTAAAAGAACTCTACTAAGACTATTTAATAAAATCTGGAATGGTCTCGATGCAATTCCCTCCCTCTGGAGGAAGGCTACCATTATACCTATTCTTAAGAAAGACAGGCCTGCTTCTGATTTTAATGGCTTTAGACCCATCTCATTGACAAGTGTCATGGCCAAGGTTATGGAGAGATTTGTAACCAACAGATTTAAATGGCTCCTAGAGACCAAAGACCTTTTACATCCTGCACAGGCTGGTTTTAGGAAAAACCGCTCCACTGAAGAGCATGTTGCCCACTTCTCTCAAAGCATTAAGGATAACCTAGATAGGGGCTACATAGTGTGTGCTGTCTTTGTGGACTTTAAGGGAGCTTACGACACTGTCTGGAAGACAAAACTGATAAATAAGCTGGCTGAAAAAAATATAAATGGCAAAATGCTAAGCTGGTTTAAAGACTTCCTTGGTCAGCGATATATCAACGTGCGATATGGAACAGCAACTTCCGGATATAGGCAACTGCATACTGCAGGGATGAGAATACACAAATATGAAAAAAGAGGAAAAGTGCGTGAACGTAATTTCGATTTCGAGCAAAGTTCAAGCGTGTGATGCCCATTTTTGATATATATTACAATTATTTTATATCAACAATATATGTGTTACAATTATTTATTAAAATATTTTTATTTAAATTATAATTTTCATTATCTTTAAAAATTAAAATTCATAAACATTTATGTGCAATTTTAGATGCAGAACATTCAATAATGAAACAGAGGTTATCATTATTTAAAGTATGATCTTAATCAATTTTACAAAATCTACAGTCAAGACAAAATCCTAGCTTTACAAAACAATTTTACTCTATTCTTTTGAAAGTGAATGTAATGTAATTTCTGGGGGGGGGGGATTACCTGATTTTCTATGAACTGTCTCTCATGAAATTCCAGAATATCATTAAATATTTCAAGCTTCCCTAGATTTACCACAATTCATTATAAAATAGCCCAAGAACACAGAATATGGCACAGCAAAAGAAATATATATCCAAAATGTTAAGAGTAATTTCAACTTTTCTCTTACATCAGACAATAAAATCTATCCTGTAACTTTAAAAAGTTAACACTAACAAATACATAGATATTTCAAAAAATTTAGGCCATATATGTTCTCATTAAAAATCTGCTGAATGCCATCTCATTTATTTTTCTCTCTCCTAACAAATGGGAGAGGGAGGAGGGGAAAGCTGACTTAGTTGTATACCTGTCAACAACTAGGGTAGAGAATCCAGTAGATTTATGTATTACTATATCACAGTTTTAAACTTACAATTGCTTATTTACGACATAAACCATACATTGAAATTTTTCACACATTAAATTTCACTATCTATACAAAGTATTATTAATATTTTAAATAATAGGATTACACAACATTAGAATTTGTAAAATGAATAATTTGCTTTTGACAATAATTTATGTTTGAAATTTCAATTTTGCAGAAAGTCTGGAATGTTAAATGCAGGATTAGTAAACAATATCAGAATGTAAATACCTGATTATCTTTTAATATAAAGTACAAAAAAACCTTAATGTCACATAATTATAATGCTTAAAAATAATTTTTAAATACAAATAGTACTTTAAAAAGCAAAAATATGCAACTTACTTATTTACAGGAGAAAAAAATGAAATTACTAAAAGGATTAAAGTTTGTTAAACAATATATTGATTTCGATTTGTTTTAGAATTTGCAATCTTTCAACAAGTAACTTTTCTTGCAGCCCGTGAACAGTTAATAATTCTACTTCAGTTACACTGTCTTGTGTTTCTAGGAATTCAAAATATTGATCTCTTATGGAAATTTCTTCAGGCACTGAAAGTTTTTCAACTTTCTCTCCAGCATTTGAAGCCGTTTCAGAATTGTTTTCCTCTGGTTTTGAAACAGAGGAAATTATTTCAGCACTGGTCAAATGATTAACAATTTGTGACTTATCAATTACCAAAAATCCAAAATATTTTCTTCATGCAGGTTTGCAAACTGAGTACCTTCCATTTTGTGCACAATGTATTAGTTCAGCAGTCAATACATTGACTTCAACTATTGATGGCTTAAATTCAGTTATAGTGTTAACCCATTTGTGCCTGGATATTTTTGCGACTTTCTTCGATTTTTACTGATAACAGAAATAATAGATAAATTTCTGACGTCAACTTCTTGAACAAGGGATGATTTCTTTTAAAATCATTATGCATAAAAATCGAAATATCAACATCCTACTTGGTCATGTTAAAATATTTTGTAGAGTTGAGGCTCGATGCTCATGAATAAAGGCTAGGAAAAATAAATAACGTTTTTGACTAATAGCGAAAATGCCGTCCCAAAAAAGGGACGCTAGGCATAAATGGGTTAAATTGAGAACTCTTCCTTCTCTACTTCTCATAGACTAAAAGTACTTTACTGCTAAGTTGATGCATATCGTCGAGCAGAGGGGGGGTGGGGGGGTGGACAGGGAGCGTGTGCCCCCCCAAACTTTGTTTAGAAAACCATTCATTCCAAAACCTTTTTTTTCCGTTTAAAAACTTAAAGAAACATACCTATTTTTACTTTAGAATATGCTATGTGCACGCTCCCCCATGCACACACACTTCCAAAAAAAACAAAAAAAACAAAAAAAAAAACTTGCGTTTGCGTGATGCTAACACCAATGATTTAGGAAGCCAAATAAGAATCTACGATTTAATATAAACAATGTTTTTAATTTACAAAGAGGAACATTATTAAATAAATAAACGACTGTTTGGTAGGTCAATGGCAGAGGAGGGAGAAAGAGAGAAATTCCATTTCTTTTAAAGTAAACAGTTCTTTCCTCCTCCACCGGACGGGCCAGCTGTTATGCTGACAATGCATAATGCGTGCATCCGAGAATAATTCTTTGTTTTAAGCTTGGCATGTTGTGGGATTTATCAGATGCCTCAAAATTAATTCACTACGAAAGCAATTAAAAAAAAAAAATGCAGATTGTAGAAAATTCTTAATTGTGATTTTCTTTGTTTATTTCAGCAGCGTTAATGCGGTTTATGATATCCAAATGATTGCTTTCCATAACTGAGGACAGAAAACTGCAAAACGGATCAAACCACAATATGTAATAAAAATAAAATTCAGCACTTCCGCTTATAGAAAGAAACAAACTTCGCGGAGGCTCTTTTGACCTTTGATCCCCTCATTGGATATTCCCA
The DNA here is from genome assembly GCA_038373885.1 of Cheiracanthium punctorium. NCBI lineage: Eukaryota > Metazoa > Arthropoda > Arachnida > Araneae > Cheiracanthiidae > Cheiracanthium > Cheiracanthium punctorium. Next base: position 291,987 of record JAWZYV010011967.1, on the reverse strand, counting down.
TACTTCTTCGATGCGCGCATACTTCGCAAGTTGCAGCGCTTCCATTGACTTGGAGGAGTGGATCATAAAGGCTTCTCCTTGGACTCCAAGCCTGCAAGATTTTTGAATACGCAATAAGCATAGCCGAAGACGAATAGGTGTTGGGGCTAGCAATACGGTCTTGATATCGGTAAGCAAGATGTATTTCGGCGAATACATCTTTAAAAAAGAAAAATTGCACTGAAAATATTTTTAATCGCGGAACACAAACACACAAAAAATCAGAAAGTAATTTTTTTTTTTTTTTTTTTTTTTTTTTTTTTTTTTTTTTTTTTAAATGCGGGGAAAAAAAGCAAAGTACGCGGAAATAACCAAACAGCGGAATTCCACGGAAGATTCTCATCCCTGATACTGGTCTACCTCAGGGTGCAGTGTCGAGCTGTATGCTATTCAACACATATGTTGATGACCTTATACACACTCTGAATAATGAGAATGTAGAGGTACTTATGTATGCTGATGATCTGGTTTTTTGGACATCTAGCGCTAAGGAAAATGCGGCTCAAATATTGGAAAATAAGTTAAACACCGCTATCACTAAACTACATTCATGGTGTACTGATAACAACATGTTTGTCCATACAGAAAAAACAGTATACCAGACTTTTTCATTGTGCCACAAATCACTACAACTTCAAATAATCCACAACAATACCGCACTTCCGCGCAGTGAGAGTACTAAATACCTAGGAGTGACTTTCGACCGCAAACTTACTTGGAAATACCATATAGATGATATCATAGAAAAAGCTGAAAAACAAACACACCTCCTCAAGCGCCTGGCGGGTGTCAGATGGGGCTGCTCAACCTCAACTCTGCACACCACATACAAAGCTTTTATCAAGCCTGTCATAACCTATTGCGCTGCACCACTGATAACCGCATCTCAAAGCCAAATTGACAAATTAGAGCGAATTCACGTTCTGTGGTTGGTTACTGGGGCAGTGAGGTCTACGCCAGTTGATGCCTTGCTTCTTAACACGGGTGAAATGGCCATTGAATACAATATTAAGAAATCTGCATTAAAACTATATCAGAAACTAATACGAATGCCGCATCGTATTCAATGGGCCACTTCTGGCACATTCCCCCGTAGGCTAAAGACCCAAGAGGGATTCCTGCAGGCTGTCTTGCGAGAGATGACTAATTTAGACTTCCCGGCTCATGCTGAGCCCATGATGCCCCTGTTAACCAGTGGGGGAAATTCAGTATTCAGGAATTCAGGGAATCATTCCCTGATCTGATGGAATGGAATTCATTCCCTGACTCCAGGAATTCAGGAAATTCCGTATTACCTAGACCTGTTACAGCCTGTTTCAAAGACATGGGACTGCACAGATATTTTGTTGGGTGCAGGAATGGAGACAATCCACGTCCGTTTTCCTCCAGATAAATGGATACATGTATACACAGACGGCTCAAAATTAGATAACTACGGTGATGTGGGAGCCGGTATCCATTCAGATTATTTCTCTCACTATTTGTCTCTGGGAACTGCAAAAACAGCATTTGATGGGGAAATTACAGCAATTGAAACCACACTACATCATTTAAATGCCCAGCCGTTTTCCTTTTGATCGGGCTGTCATCTTTTATGATTCGCAGGCCGCGATTCTTGCCATTGCTAAATGTTACCAAGCTCCTGATTCTGCCTCTATTCAGCAGTGCAGATCCCTTTTCTGGAGCCTCCATGGAAAAGGCAAAATAGTAGCCCTACAGTGGATACCATCGCACTGCGGTATACCTGGAAACGAAGCTGCAGACAAGTTGGCCAAAAAAGGGTGCACCATCTTACAGACTCCTTTAGGGGATGTCTGCTACAAATCAGTCTCCTCAAAGATTAATCTGGCCCTAAAAAACCTCTACATATCTAAACAGGAGGAAAGAACAAAGGAGAAATCCTGGAATGTGGCCATCCGTAACATACCAACTTACCCTAGATACAGAGCCGTCGCTGCTTTCCGACTGACAACAATGCGCGACTGTCCTGTGCCATCTGCACCGGCTCAAGATTGTGAGTAGTCCTGCCTGCCCCCTTTGAAGCAGCAATCGGGTGATGACTGCGGATCACCTCCTCCTCTGCCCCCGCATTAAAAGAATAGAGTATTTACTCCCGCTACTGGGAAGCAAGAGAACTTTTATTTCATTTGCTGCCTTGATTTTCTATATATGTTCTGCCTTCACTGTCTAGTTATTTCGTCTGTTTGTGTGCTTTTCCTTTGTAATTTGTGCTCTGTATCCACCTGACGATAGAATTGTGTTCAAGCTCGCCCGCTGCATTGGAGGGGGAAAAAAAAAAAAAAACATTTCAGAGGTGCACTTAACCACTTTATGCTAGCAAGGTATCCTAGAGGCATGCAATCTTGAGGAGGGGAAAGTTCGGAGTTCCCTCTTTGTAGAAAATGTTTCTTTGTAAGTTTAGGATCACTCTGCGAGGAATAGAATGAATTATCGCACCCCCTTCCACACTCCTTGTATTATCCCTTGCTGCTCTGTCTAACTTCGGGTGGCACATGGGGCGTAGCCAAGGGGGGGGGGTTAGGGGGGTCATAACACCCCCCATGAGCAATTTTTTGCCATACAAAATGTATATTCTTCACTGCATTGTCACACCCTCGTATACATACATATGAGTTGTAGTAGCCGTAACCCCCCCCATGAAAAATTTCTGGCTACGCCCCTGGGTGGCACCTATTGGTCTCTCTATTTGCCATTCTATTCTTTTTAAGTTTTGGACATTTTGCCCTCCCCCCTTCCTTCTACTATCCATTTGTCGCTTCATTCTTTCTAAGTTTCGGCATTCTGCTGCCTCTCATTTTTGTCAGCTTGAAGCAAACATCGTCCCTCTGCCGCCCCCCTCCCCCCTTGTTGATGACTCCACTAACTCCATGGGCATGCATATCAGTGCCTGCAGACAGAGGGTACTCACAGTGCGCTTTTAAAAACTTTACTACTGAAACGGTAGAAAAAGATTCAGTTTCAAAAGCGGATACAGGAGGGGAGGGCGTAAAGGCGCGCACCTAACATCGTAGGCCAAATGGGTGGCTGACAGGGGCGCAGCCCTCAGTGGGACGCCTATTGGAAACTTTGTTATTTATCTTCTTAGAAAATATCTGGGTGAGGGGGGCAAAATTTAAATTTTGCAAGGGTCGCTCATGACCCTAGCTATAACTTTCAACAGGAGAAATATATTTACACTAGATAAAAAGGGCTTTTTTATTATGATGACAGATGATTGAAGAAAATGAGTGGCAAAATAGCCCCTCATGAAGTCATACAAAATCCCGAAGAAGTGTTTAGAATAACTGTATTCATTGCTGTTAGCTGATACTATTAATCAAAGTGTGATTCATAGATTTTTTATGCATAAAGAACTTTGTTTAGATTTTTCTTATTTTGATCCACGGCGATTTTCAAAACTGCAAGAAAACAGGACTCCCAGTGCATTTAACAAAATATGTGAGTTGATACCAAACTTAAATAAAGGAAAATTAAATGATGAATTGGAATCTTTCACTAAGTAAGATATCAAAAAGAACAGTCAAAGATGACTATATGAGTGAACAGTCAGACGGAAGTGATTCAGAGATAGAAAATGATCAGCTATCTGATGTTATGATTTGTAAAAAAGAAGTTTTGCAATTCTTGTATAACTTGTGCATTTAGAATTATTTGTGAATTCAATATGTATTTTATTTTATATACCGAATTTTTTAAAGCATACAAATATTTTCTAACAATACCTCTAACACAAGTAAGTTGTGAAAGGACATTTTCTTAATTGAAAATTATTAAACAAGGATGAGATCTGATCTCGATCAAGAAAATTTCGAAGCACTGCTGTTAATGCAGTATGAGAAGAACAAACTTTTAGAAATATAGACAAGATGTTATAATCAACAAACTCTGCGAAGGCAGTGCAGAAATGATAGATGAAATCTAAATAAATACAAAATTCAAAGTTATACTGTCCCAGTTAAAAAAAAACTTGAAATTAGTAAAATGTGCTCCATACATTAATATCCAGAAATAATGTTGTTGCTACCAATCTCGGAATCATCTAGCAGGGCTAGACAATCCCAACGAATACGAACACGTCTAAAATGTCTAAAAACAGTTGAGGGTCCTGCAGGACTTTGTTAAAACAGAAAAACAAAGCAAGATATGGACATGGGAGGCCAGGCCTGCTGAACACCAATGGCACTGAGGATAAGGTTTTATTCAGAAATAATAAAATTGGTAAAAGGCTATGCAATACCATTAATAACAAAAGTATTATGTGTTTATGCAATTGTTGTTTTCTTTCCTAAGTTTCATATCCTGAGGGTTTTTTTTTTTTTTTTTTTTTAAATAATGAAAGGCTGAAAGTTAATACAACACCTAAATAGTGTATGTTCCGCATTTTACTAACTATTAAATTTTTGCGCAGAAGCTGTATGAAAATTAAATTTTACTTTTATTGGTATGTGAACTTCTGAAAATTTTAAACAATACTATAAAATTCTTTACCTTTTTAAACTTACTTTGTAATTTATTTTATGTGTCTATGATCAATATTTAAGGAGAGTCAAAACCTAGGTCATTGTTTCTGAGACATACTGTACATGTTACTGATATTTTTTTAGAAAGAATATCTTAGGTAAAAATATTTGCAAGTTCATACTAAGTTTATTATTAAGTTTCCTTCATTATAAAAATTACTATGAAATATATAGGTTCTTAAAAAATTTAATCTTGTAATTAATATGAATTCATTAGTTATATTAGTAGTATATTGTAGATTTTCTACAATAAAATATGGTTACCTTTATGCTAATTAAATTGCTTAAGTTTTGTTATAAGTTCGTTGAGTGCATACAGTTGTCAAACTTCAGTTAGCTTTTCCTTTTTAATTAAAATAATTAAATGCATTCAATATTATTTTCTCTCCTTCCTTAAGTTATACATATCCAAAACTATGAAAGATTTTTGTATTTCTACGAAGTCAGTTCTTATGTAAAGTTCATGTCACATTGTACATGTAATAAATTGTAAATAGTTTATTTAACCGAGTAATTAAAATTATTTTAATTATACCTGCATTTTCAATAAGCGTGTGGGTGTGTGTCAGTTACATCAACTGTGATGAATCAATAATAATAGGACTTGGACGACTATTTGACGATGTAAACATCTTTAGGTTATTATACCAATAAAAAAAAATTATTAAACATGTTCTTTTTTGAAAATTACAGGATTTTTGAAATGTTTTAAAATAAACCAATAATGCTATACGCTCGGAAAATTAATAATGCTATTTCAAACTGCACTATGCACTTTTTTTTCAAAACTTATATTTTCATAAAACTTTTTTAAAATAAAGAGCAAAAAAGGTTCCATCGTGCAGCTGTCGATCTAACAGTCTGGAGTTTTGGTAGGTTTTCTCCAGATGTAACGTGAATACGTGTTAGAACCCCTGAGAAAGTCCTCCTACCAAGGTACCTCCCATCCTTGGCAGATCGCCCGACGTAGCGTTGCCATAATCACACAAATATCAAATAATCTTCTCCTTTATTCCGTCAGTGGCTATAATTTATACATTTCAGAAGTGTGCCCTTTGAAAAATCCAAGGTCTGTGCCCCATTGAAGCGGCCAGTCCAACTCTGATCCTGTGGATGTTCTATTAGTACATTGGTAAAATCCAGATGGTGGGAGGGGCCAAATTAGCCTGAAGAAAACGAAGAAAACTGGCCCAAATCTGAAGTAGTTCTGAATGACAAGGAGATTCAGAAAGAAAGAAGAAAATCTATTGCTTCGCACTTAACTATTACCAAAGAAAAATGGTGTTTGAAATATTTTTTTAGCTACTTTAAAATTGTACAAATGACATCATGGATTCTGCAATTTATAAGAAATTGTCTACAACCTAAAGAAAAAATGAAAGGAAATTTGACTGCTCAAGAAATTGATGAAGCTGAAAAGAAGTTGTTGAAAATTGTTCAAGATGAGTCATTTAATGAAGATAACGTGAAAGATCTTTCGACTTATGTACATCAAGATGGACTCCGTAGATTGAAAACCAAAATCCTTAGAAGAGATGATCCCGAAGATTTCAGAACTCCCATTATCTTACCATCGAACCATGAACTTGTACATCGACTAAATATTTGACCATCATTTGCAGCTTAGCCATGCTTGGTGTACAATTTGTTCTGACACATTTACGGCTTTATTTAAGATTCTGGATAGTTAGAGGAAGAAAAACTGTTCAAAGGGTACTATCTAAATGTATCCCATGAAAGAGACAAACAGCCAAAGCAGTAGAAACCTTACCATCTGCTCTTCCTGAAGACAGAATTTGAGATGCGTCCACCTTCGAAGTGACGGGAGTTGATGTGGCAGGCCTGCTACATTTAAAGACTGCTAAGAAAGCATGGATTCTCATCTCCACCTGGGCTGTTTTCCACACTGTTCATTTAGAGCTTATAGAGAGTTTGTCTATGAATGGTTATCTCCTGGGTCTGTGAAGATTTATCACTCGAAGAGGTTGCCTATCTACAATTTGCGACGATAATGGCTCTAACTTTGTAAGAGCAAATCATTTATTGAAAGCTTTTGACTTGAGTCAGATTTCGACTTTCTCCTCTAAAATGAGAATACAATGAGAAAGTTTAACCCACCAACCGCAAGTTGGTGGGGAAGCTGGTAGGAACGACTGATCCAAACTGTGAAAAAATTGCTACAAAGAGTTCTAGGCAGATCCTGTTTGACATATGAAGAAATATCAACCATTCTGTGTGATATAGAAGCAGTCATTAATTCTCGGCCTATTACTTGTCTCTCGGAAGATCCTAATGATCTCAAGCCTTTGACTCCCACGTTATTTATCCAAGATGTGAAAAGTGCTGGATTATCGGATCTAGACAAATTAGATGAGGTAAATCTGATTTAAAGATTTAGATATCACTAGCAATTGACAGAAAAATTCCGGAAAAGATTCCGAGATGAATATCTTGGACTTCTAGTGCAGAAACCTTCGAAGAGAAAATTTGGGAAACCAATTGAAATAAATGACATTGTTCTCATAGGACAGGACAATTTAAAGAGAACTGACTGGCCAATTGGAAGTGTTATTGATCTTTGTCCAGGAAAAGACAATGAAGTTTGTGTTGTGAAAGTAAAAACCAAAGTTGGAGTGTTAACACGACCGGTAAAAAAACTATACTCTACCACCTTGAGCTTTCATCACTTAATTGAACTCTTAAAACATTAGAAATTTGAGAACTGTTAAGATATTATTCTGTTTAGTATTAGATATGTATTTTACCTCATTTGAATTTTCATTTATTTTCTTCTTTGTTAATTCTCAAGTTTAATTCATTATTGCCTAATATTTAAATATAAGTTACTAATTCATTTGTAGTATTTTGATAGAGCAGTGAGAATCATTCATATGATTATAGATATCAGTTTTTTGATAATTAGTAATTTCGATTTTCTATTAAAAGTCAAAAATCAAAAGGTGGGAGGATGTCGCGAGTGCAAGATTTTATTTCGTAAGTTTAACTTACGGCAAGTGGTAATGCCAGAAAAGAATACTTTTTTTTTCTTCGGGTTGAAAAGTAAACTGATCAGTTGAGTGAAGCGAAAATGCTCACTTCAAAGAATAGAATTTGCTTCCCAACCTTTAGATTCAAACTTGTGAAGTGATTGTAATAGTGTAAACATTGTGTAAATAAATCTGATTACAAAATAAATAGAAGCTCTCCAAATGATTGAGTAGAAAGAACACAAACTGTCAGTTTGGATTATTTAAATTAAAATTCCTGTTTTGCATTCGTAAAATGTCTTGAAGTTCTCATTTCAACAACAATTTTTCCAAAACCAAGCAAATTTTCAGATCCAAAAATGACCATAAAGATTTTGTTTTTGTTGAGATTAATCACACTTACTCCCTGGTTTGTGTTTTGTATATGTATATTTGACTTCAGTAGTTTGGCAACGCTCTGGCTGTTGTTGTAGTAAGTGCGTAGTTGTAGCTTGTACGTTGATGTGTAAGTGCACTGTCATGTGCGTTATTCCATTTTTTTTAACTTAATAAAATCTTTTTATAACTTTCATCGGCCTCTGATGTCATTTTATCTTAACAGCAGAGCGTGGTTCTGATATTGAACACGTTTTAAGTGAGGAATTCTACTGCTTGAATTTTTGTTCTAAGGTAAATAACGTGTAAAGAGATGTATTTCAATTCAGGATGTTTTCTCCATAGAAGGTAAAGATGACCCTGATAAAGAAGTGATCTCTGATGCAGGTGACTCAGAATCTAAATGTCTCGAAGAAAATATTAGGCCAAGAAGAAATGTGAAATTACCTGCCAGGTTAAATGATTACTTTGTATATGAAGCTAATACAGTAGCTCTTAATCCTGTGTCATTTGAGGATATAGATACATTGCCAAAAGAAGAGCAAGTCCTATGGAGGAAGGCCATGAATGAGGAGATGGAGTCTCTCAATAAAAATGAAGTATGGAAGCTGGTTGAATTGCCAAAGGATGAAAAACCAATATCCTGTAAGTGGGCGCTGCACATCAAGCGAAACAATACATATAAAGCTAGGCTGGTTGCTCGTGGCTTTCAACAGGAGCCAGGCATTGATTATTTTGAGACCTATGCTCCTGTTATTGGTATGCCATCACTTCGTCTTGTGCTGGCGATCATTATTCAAAAGAATCTTGAAGTCTATGCATTAGATGTGAAGACCGCATTTTTGAATGGCGATCTCCAAGAAACAATCTACATGGAGCAACCAAAGGGCTTCGATGACAACAGTGGACGTGTATGCAAGCTTCTTAAAAGTCTTTATGGACTTAAACAAGCACCCAGGCAGTGGTTCAAGAAATTCACTGATTTTATAATTCGCTTAAACTTCCAGCAGCTCAACTGTGAAGCATGTATTTTTGTGAGAAGATCTAAACAGTATGAAATCTTTATTGTTTTGTATGTAGATGACCTGCTTATTGCTGGATCTGATGATTCAGAGGTAAGAGTTGTGATTCAGTTGCTCAGAAATGAATTTGAGATGTCCAAGGCTGAAATTGCAAGTGAATTCCTTGGAATAAGTTTTAAATATCATCACAACAAACTTTCTTTAAGCCAAAAGGCTTATGTTGAGAAAATATTAAATAAATTCAGGATGGCAGATTGTAAGCCATCTGATACTCCTCTAGTGCCCAAGTCAACTACATCAAATTTTGTGAATAGTGAAAGGTTTCATGGTCCCTATCGTGAACTTATAGGTGCCTTACTGTACCTATCAATGGCGACTCGCCCTGACATTTTATATTCTGTGAACCTTCTGAGTCAGATACAAGAACAACCCACTAATAGTGCTTGGGCTGGTCTGAAGAGAATTCTTCGATACTTAAAAGGGACATCTGAACTCCAATTATCTTTCTGTAGATCTGATAGTGATAATATTATGATTAATGTTTATGTTGATGCTGATTGGGGAGCAGATACATATGATAGAAAATCAGTTTCTGGGTATATTATTTTCTTAAATGATTGTCCTGTAACTTGGTCTGTTAGAAAGCAAACATCTATTGCTCTGTCCTCAACTGAGGCAGAAATTTTGGCTTTAGCAAAGGTTTTTCAAGATGTAATTGTACTATACAATGTAACTAAAGAAGTTTTAGGGGTTGATAACATTAATGTTTCAGTTTATGAAGATAATCAGTCTGCTATTAAAGCTATACTAAATGAAAATAATTGTGCTAGATTGAAACATTTGGATATCAAATTAAAATATATTAGGGATATTGTAAAACAGTATAATATAGATATTTTGTATGTGTCTACTGAAAATCGCACTTACTACAAGCGATAGTACAAGCTACAACTACGCACTTACTACAACAACGCTCTGGCTGTTGTTGTAGTAAGTGCGTAGTTGTAGCTTGTACGTTGATGTGTAAGTGCACTGTCATGTGCGTTATTCCATTTTTTTTAACTTAATAAAATCTTTTTATAACTTTCATCGGCCTCTGATGTCATTTTATCTTAACAGTTTTCACACACAATCTACATTTTTAAAAATATTCCATATCATCTGCCATTTTCTCAAATAATCTACAATATAAGTGTCAGCTAAGCTGGTACGTGTCTGTGGAAAAAATATATATCGATACATCAAGCGCGCAAAACAGCAATAAAAACGTGTTGCAAGCAACAACAGATTGCATAATGCATGCGATCAACAGTTTTCCAGTGGTAAAAGGTCTTGATAATTATTGTTGTAGCAGTTCGCCAACTACATAATTATGTAGCACATGACTTTCGTATTTTCATGAATCTAAAATAAGAATTTGCCCTTCTTGGCTAAGTTTTGAATTCACTAACTCAGGAAATTAGTATACTTCGCACTCTAGGCTAAGCACGGTGCGAGAGGCAGTGAAAATGTACATCCCAGTCATACATTATCACCCTCTTGCTGACGGTGAAAGATAGCAATCTTGCAATAGCAGATTTCATTTCTGTGGAGAGGCTGCAAAACAAATCCAAAGTTTTCTTAGTATTGCTTTCCTGTTCGCACCCCCCCTTTTTCCTCACCCAAAATTGCTCTGCTATGTTTGTTCCGCGAAGCACATCGTCAGTTTAGGGCATGTTTTGCAGAAAGCAGAAGTCTGCTGACAAAAAAAAAAGTGGAAATCCATTGAAATGCAGAAGATTTTCATGCCTGAACATAACAATGTTGTTGAACCTTCCCTATCTCCCTGTTACAAACGGTTACATTTAGTTAGATTTGTCATCCCTCCCACCTACCTTTTGAGTATTACATAATTTATAGAAGCCTCCAATGCTACTGTTGCAGCACACTGACATCAGGTAATAACATGAACCTGCATACAACTGGTTTCAGTAAATATTTTATTTATTTATATCTATATATATACTCATACTGGTCTCGAGAATGAACCTACATAAAAGGAAAAAAAAAAGTTGGAACAGGTAGGTTTTATTTTAGTATCTGGTTTTACATAGACAGTTTTTACCATGCATATAAAGTGTTTAACTTACATCATTAATCTAAGAAAAAATCTTACCCTGTGAAATCCGAGATTGTACTTGAGATTATATCATTAATCCCAGGAAAAGGTGTACTTTCTTTGGTGGATTTTGTTGAACTATCTCCTGAGGCTGTTTTTTTTACTGTTCGCAAAAACTTAGGCTTCTCTAAAATTTGAACTATATCTGATATGATCTAAATAAAAGAATATTTAGACTTAAAAACAGCATAAATTTTTACATAACCTGAAAAATATTTAAGCAAACTGTAGTAAACTACTCATCATTCAAAAATACAAAAATTTTTAGAATTTTAATTTCAGTGAATGTCACTTTCATCACCACAAGATTTGCTTGTAAAAAGGTTCTTACAGTACATGCATAATGACATACCATAATACGTCATATCTTCTCATGACACTATCATTGGAAACTTTACTTTGACAATTTACAGCATAAGTCTACCACAGTTGCTAGAGCAAAATTCCCTGGCTTTTCCAGAGCTTTCTTAATAAAATTCAAGACTATGTCGTTATAATGAACACATAATTTACAATAATGTATAATTTACAGAACATATTATTTATAATGAACACATACTTCCATATTAATTCAGGTCATCACTAAGCCTTTGCACACTAAGGTCAAATTATATCCGGAACACTTGAAGATAAAACCCAATGTACAGGCAATTATGACAGGCGATAAAAAAGAAAACATTTGATAAAAATATGCTTACACTTACTTATTTTAAATGGACAAATATTAAATATATTAACTTGATATTCAATTTTTACTACACATCAAAATCATACTTGCTCTTCTGAAAACATGAAGAATCTTTCTTGAAGAAAGAAGGAGTGTGTTTATGGAAACTTCTCACATTCAAAAGGTTTCATTATGCTGTGAACAGACAGCTGAATAATCTTGGAAAACTATTTCAAACAGTGGAATATACTCAAAAGTATCTAGGTAGGAAGCTTTAAGATAGACCAACTTTTAAAAAAATTCAAGTCATGTATCAACAAAATACCTTTTTAAAACGCCCGCTTTCTCCACAAATAATACCAACGAACTCCAATCACCAGTGGCTTTGGAAGCTAGTTGCTAGCATTTTTTAAGTTATCTCAAACCAGCGAGATGGACTCACATGGTGTTTCGTCAAATAAAATGGCTCTTCAAAAAGAGTGAAGTCTACTGCCCACACATGTTACCTGGCTCCTTCAACATCAAAGGGAAGCTCTTACTTTGGTAGATTACCTATTACCTCTTGTCTCAGGAAAAGTATTCTGCTGTGTCCATTCTTTTTTTATTCTTATTCTGAGTTTACAGTTAGTAAGATTCTTTATAAAGGTAAATTTGGAATCTGTCAGGAGACAGGATGTCTCAAAAAGGTGGTAACATGCTTTAATTCTTTATCTATTACTAAGTGAAAGGCTGAAACTTTGTACATAACCTCAATAGTATGCGGGGCATATTTTACAAATTGAGAATTTTTGTAAGGGTGCTGTATAAAAATATAAATTTTGCATTTAGTTATATTTAATCTTCTAAAATATTCATTCGATATCATAAAGTTCAGTACCTTTTTTATGTAACTTAATAATTTATTGTATTTGTCTGTGATCAATATTTTAGGAATCATAGGCACACCCACAGAGAGGGGGCTATGGGGCTAAAGCCCCCTCCCCAAAGCTGGAGAGTTAGATCTGAAAAGCTTTAAAAATTGAAAATCTTGTCATTAATGAATTAAAATGTCTTTCCTTTTTAAAATTGTCTTCACAGTATTTGTAGCCCCAGCCCCCCCTAAACTAAAATCCAGGGTACGCCACTGTTAGGAATGAAAGACTAAGTCAATGTTTTTAGGGCACCCTGTATGTATGTATGCAGAGTGCAAATAGATGAGAGGGGGATGTGGGGAATCATCCCTGGTTGAAGAATGTAATATCCCTGGTTAGAGAATTAGTAATTGATCCCTGCCAGAGATACTATTTATTCCCTGCTGAATAAATGTTAAAATGGTTATTGAAAATTTGGGATTGAAGTCAAGAAGTCAAAATGAAGGTAGTATGCTATCGTTTGTAACTATACTCTAGGGCGACTGCTTAAAATTTAGTCTCTTTTCTAAGCTCAAAACCCTCAAGGGAGGCTTCCAATACAGGTACATTGCATGTAGCTTGTGTATCTGTGATTTCATGGAACTAACAATCTATGACTTGTTGGAATATAAGTCAGTTCCCAGACGTGTCGCCGACTGCACTTGTCATGTAATATCATGTGAAAGAGAATTTACACCTTCCCTCATTTTTCTTTTCAAGTGCCCCCCCCCCCCCCCCCGAGAATGTTTTCTTGCAAATGTCGCCCCCTGGAGAAAATGTTCAATTCATACCCTGTATGTATGTATATACAGGGTGAATCTTAACTCTTGGACAAAACTTTAAGAGGTGGTAGGGCATATAATAAGGAATCAGAATCACATAGCAATATGGGGTCGGCAACATCGTCTTCATGTAGCTGTTAATAATAACTTTGGAAAAATTGCTTAAACAACAGAGCACTTTCTAACCATTGTTCGTCAGAAACTAATGTATTTTTCTCCGAAAACAGGAGACTAAAATTCATAGTTTAAAAATTCTATTTTATTTTATGTTTGAAATTTTTGGAGACGAGCCTATTATTTATGAAACTTGGTTAAGAAATTAGACGAACACTTCAATACTTTTCACAAAGTGATTATTACCGGGTAAGTCAAAACGGCATTTTTGAAACCACATTGCTATGTAATTCTGATTCCTTATTATGTGCTCTATCACCCCTTAAAGTTTTGCCCAAGAGTTTAGATTCACCCTGTATACAGGATGTCTAGTGCTAACGGTGCCCAATGGCTATTTCCTAAACCATTGGTCAGAGATACATAGTTCCAATTGCAAAAATTCTTTAAATAGTATAATCTATTATATCAGAAAAATTGAAGTCAGCAAATCAACTCCTATATAAGAATTATGAAATTTAAATTTTTATCGGTCCCCCGGTCCTATCAGTTGTATTTAGAAAAATTTTCTTTATACAATTTCATGCATAATAAAAAAAAAAAAAATTTCCTTCTACAACCAAAATTCACCGAGTTACAGCTGTTAAAGTTAAGCACTTTTCGAGCTGTGAAATAGGCGTTGTATACAAAATAAATTTGAGAAAAGTTAATGTACATGGTTTTGAGCTTTGTAATACTTATTAGCAATTTCAATAACTATTTTATGAATATAGATTACAATAAAGAAGATTAATGCGTAACTATGTGTACCCAATAAATTAGCATAAAAATATACCTTATACTGAAAATAGAATTTTTTAAATGAACTGGCATTAAATAACTTCCTTCAACTGCAATCCAAATATGTTCCCCGTGTAGAAAACTCTTCCTGTACTTTGTGTAGCACTGCATGCTACACATATATGATTTAGTAAATCTGACCCCAGATAGATTTTAATAGTGCTTGACTATAATCCTCTGTTTGAAGATCAGTATTCTAAAATTAGTTATGCTTATTTTTCCACATTATGCCAGAAAATAAAATCGAAGCCTATAATTTAAAATTTCAATACTAATATGGTCCCTTAATGGTTTGCCATAGCAGGACATTTTTATACATGGAAAAGTGACTTAAGTCAAAATGTTTGGTGCTTCAGAAATCAGTGAATTTTGGTCACAGAAGGATGTTTTTTTTTTTTTTTTTTTACTGTGCATGAAATTTTTTCTAAATTTTTTTTTAATATAACTGATAGGACTGGGGGACCGTATAAAAATTCGAATTTTTGTAATTTTTATAGAAATTGATTTACTGAGTTTGATTATTTCTGATATAATAGATCATACAATTTAAAGCACTTTTGCAATCAGAACTATGTGTCTCTGACAATCGGTTTAGGAAATAGCCATTAGACAGTGTTAGCACTGGACACCCTGTATATATATATATATATAGCTTAAACTCTGCTCAATATTTTAATACCTTCAATAAAATTAAACTGAAGTTTGAATAAATAAACCTTTTCTGAAGTTTTAAAACTCAAATCCGTTCTCCCATCGTCGTAAACAGGCTTGTGTGCTGTCATGTCAAAGCAGTAAGCTGTTTTATGTAAGCGGCCGCATGAGCATTAATTTTCAAATCAAAACAATCTATTGAAAAAAAAGAGAAAATTGAGAAGTCCTTATGCTTTTTGTTGAGTTTAATTTTCTTTTTAGTGGTAATTTAGTGAGCGAATTGTTCTTTCTACAAATAATAGTTAGATGTAAATTTTTTCGATTAGTTGTATTCAAATTTCTTTGCTCTTTAATGTAGCCATCCCTGATTGAATGCTACATCTGCCAGTGGTTTCTACTGCTACATAAAAGTTCTTGATCTTAGCAGTTTGCAGAGAGCACAAGGCGATGTTCTGCCAGCCAGCATGATGCAAATGCCGCTTCTAAATTATTTTATTTTTATACTGCGAATTGCAGGCTTTCTTTTATGTAATATATAATTAAAATAGAATTCTTTTTGGCTGTGGTATCAGCCTGTAAAGTTAGTTATGTAATCTTTTTTTTAACTATAAACTTAAAACTTTGTTTCTAACTTTTCTGAATGAATTTGCCTTAAATGCTTAGTAATGATTAATTCATATAATTTAGGCTCATGAGACCATGATATGATAACTGATGTAAGACTCGTAGAATGTAATTATGATTATTCATATCTTAATAATTGGATTTTAGTTTATTTCGACTCTCTTTCAATCTCTAAATTCAAAACTGGTAAGCAGTAGATGATAGGCCTTATGATGTTTTGTTCCTCAGAACAACAGAAGTTGTGGGCCAAACTTCAGGATTTTAGGGAAGTCACAGGCTGTATAATCGGGATTTATATGGGATTTTGAATGGTTTTTATTGGTTTTATATGGAGTTTTGATATGTTCCACGGGCCAGATCAAAAGCCATGGAGGGCCACTTCCAGCCCATGGGCCGGAGGTTGACCATATGTGCTTAAACATTCTATGGAAAGGGGGGAAAAACACATTTTTTGCCTATCCACCCACTCTTGAAACATATCCCAGTGTGCCATTTATGTTTCTTTTTTTTTCGACTGGGGGGGGGGGGGGGCTCATGGATGCAGCGTTTCTGATATTTTCTAGTTAATTAAGTCCATTTTTTTCATAAATTACGGTACATATATAAAGTCTTTTTTAACAGCCAACATCAAGTAAAAATAAAAAATTTAATGAAATTCATTTAAACTTAACTTTATGTGTTTCAAATAAAAATACTCACTTCATTTTCATATGGAATTATTAGTGAGCTGAATTCACTTAGCTTTGAATTAGCCAATAAAGCATTATATGGTGAAATTACCACGTCATCATTTGATGATGGGAAAACAGAAAAATTGATCCTATATATATTTAAAGAAAAATAAATTACTACATATTCATGGCAATATTAACTTCTGAACAATGCATTTTCATTTTGAAATAAGTTATGAAAAATAATATCATACAAGTAAAAGATTATATGAAAGTTATTAATTACTGCCTTTGATTATTTAATTTTTTTAATGCAAATTCAGTAGTACCATGGGCAGAACTTTTTTCAGAGAGCAACTGAGAGCTCATAAACTTGAAAGGAGTATAACTTATATGAACTGTATAGTTGATTACATTGAAATACCTATTTCCAACATATGAATGAGATATATTTCGGCTGCCGCACAGCCATCATCAGTCATCACATGCTTCTCTGTCAATGGCAATCTCGCCGCACTTCCCCTCCTCCTCGCTCTTGAACTTTCGCTTCATGACGTCACTCCAGGCTCTATCGATACTGGCATGCGTCATATCGTTGATGCTTCCCTCTGTAGCCAAAATATATCTCATTCATACGTTGGAAATAGGTATTTCAATGTAATCAACTATATAGTAATCCGGCATAATTCATCTTTTAAAATTTTTAATTATATGAACTGATTTAACAGAGGGCCAGAAATTTTTCATATTCCCTGATATTTCTCTGTTAGTGGATTTACTACTAGTAATTTCTTTCATCACAATTTTTTTAACACCAGAATGGTGGTAAAATCTTACGTACGGGATTGAACAGGAAGGTGTCATTTGGATGATTTGATGAAATTACTGATTTAACAAAATTAAAAGATTTTCAAATGCCATATATTGGCAAGAATAGTTAATTTACATGCATTGAATTATTTATATTTAATATTATTTGATAATTTATCAAATTTGTTAAAGTACTGTAAAAATATCAACAGTGCGATCAATTGAAACACTAAAAATATATTTGAATAATTAATTAATTTGATGTAAATATTGACTTCAGATTAATAAATTCAAAAACTAAAACCAGTGCTAACTAAAATAAAAGATAATTTATAAAATAATATTATTTTTTTCATTCACTTACCCAAAAATATAATTTACACTCTAAATCCATAAATGAGAAATTTGCATTACGACATTTTTGTTTTCTTATTGTAAGTGTAGATATTATAAATGGTTAATATGTAAAGCTTTGCATTTAAACTTTACATTTATTATACAAAATAATTAAAGTTGCATACATTAAAAAAAGAACCACCCTTTCTTGTACATTTTCGTGAGCGCAAATTTTTAGCATACACAATACTCTTATGATTTGTTTGCATTGCATTTCTGTACTTGATACTTTTTTTCTTTATCTATTTAACTCCTCAGTTTAGAATTATTAGCAAAACATAGACTTTAATTTATTCATATTATTCACAGCACAATGCACATGCAGCGTTCATATGTGATTCAGAACGTAAAGATTTTAAAGAGTACAGAATTCATATGTACTAATACTGATTTGGAACCACATAGAAAACAGCTGCCCTAAGCATGTTGCTCCTAAAGTAAGTAATATGAACCAATATAAATAACAATTGGAAAAATACATTTGTGAACTGTTTCTGATAAGAAATGTAAGCATAAGAATCCTGCCTCTGCTTTCCTTGCAATATTTTGCTCAAAAGAACAGGAAAAAGCTAACAAAAGAATGACAGTTCACAGATAAAGCAGTAGGGTGACAACTTAGTTGCAGTGAAAAAAACTTCTTTTTAAATTTCGAAATCCAATAGTGACCAAAAGTTGTGTTTTGTATTGAATAAGAAAAATACAGAACTTCAAATTTTTGAAATATATCTTGAGGGTGCACTATTGCACCAAAATGTCACAAAATTAAAAAAAACAGAGTATTTTAATATTATTTATAAAATACAAAAAAAAAATATGATTTATAATATACAATAGCAAAAAATAGTTGGATTACATGCTATTCAATGACTGTACAAAATTCTAGAATTGTCAAGAAATATCTAGAGGGTCCACTAAAGCTAGCAAAAAAGTACAAAAAAGAAAAAAATCATTTTTTTAAACAAAAAATTGGTTGAAAGAAAAATGTTACAACTCTTCTTTACAAACAACTATACTTAAATAAAGTATTAAAATATATATTGATGGTCCCCTGCAAAGAGCAAATAAGAACGAACAGTGGGAAAATTTCCTTTTTAATCAGAACCAGGTGGTGCTGATGATATTTTTCATTGCGCAATGTATTTTCTTTAGAAAGGAAATGATTGCTGTGAGATCGTCTCTCAACTCATTTTGTGTATTTGTGAATTCTATTTCCAGACATTAAAATCTGTTTAGCTAAAAGTAAACTTATTTAGAAGGTAACAGCATTTTTTCCCAGCTTTGATAATGCATTTCAGCATGAATTTGAAAACTAGCGGTGATGTTGAAGACCCGATTCTTGGAAAACCAAAGCAGCTAAGTGATAATATGTTGCCCACATACAAAGAAATTATGCAGTTTCATATGTTTGTACAGAATATTCAAACGTGATAAGAATTCTAAGGAACTTACAGTCAGCAAAAATATTGTAATCATGGCAGATAGATCAGAGTTAATTTGGAATTGTGCCTCAATTCCAATTTTTTCTAGAGAAAGAATTCTTCAAATGATTCGATCATTTCGCAATAAATATCAAAACCTTAAGAAATAGTTTAGTGGTAATAGAAAACAGAGCGAGACTGTCCAGCAAAAAGTTAATAGTTTTTTAGCTGAGTTCAAAAAGTTGTTTGATATTGCTGCTTGCAAATGCGAATTTGATAAGTGCAAATGCGAACGTTCTCACAAAGTTCCCATAAAACAACAGGCTTTTCTGTAGGACCAGCGTGACGAAAAAAAATTATTATTGACAGTATTAATAAGACTGAAACTATAAGAATTATGTAGAAAAATGAAAGAAAATCTTTGGAAGTGAAAAAAAAGTCAAAAATCGATTATAAGTATTCAGCAGAAAATTTTGATGAAGAAGAAATTTAGAACAATAACTTTCATAAAGTAACTGATCCTGATTAAATCTACAAAGAAAAAAACAGCACTTCGCAAACACGAGTTAGCTTGCCTACATTTTCAAAGGTTTGTGATTGGTATGCAGTTTCTGACAGGTCAGCAGCAATGATTGCTTCAGCGGTATTGAAAGACATGGGTATAATATCTGAAGATATGATGCCAAATGTTATCAATGCAAGAAAGGTTACACGAGAAAGACGGAAAACCCGAAAAATCTGAAAAGTCAAGAATGAAGAAAGTATAATGTCTGGGGTATTTTTTTCGATGGTAGAAAAGATTCTACACCTTCCATGGAGAAAAGAAGAGAAGTCTATCATCGAGAAACACACACAATTATGGAAGAGCAAGTATCTAGTAAATCAGCCTCATGACATAATACTTGGGTCATGTTTCTCTTGCAAGTGGTACAGCAGCAGCTATTAAAGATGCCATTAGGAATCATCTTATAAAGAAAAGCATTAACACCGACTTGATGTTGGCTGTGATGGCACAGTAGTCAACATCGGACGTAAAGGTGGTATCATCAAATTAATAAAAAGAGAGCTTTGAAAGCCACTGCAATGGCTAATTTGCCTGTTCCATGCACATACAAAGTATTGCTCTGGCACTTAATAGAACATGGATGATGGCAGATGGGACTACTGCTGGACTACAAGGTTTTTCTAGTGCAATCAGAAAAAACTGAAAAATTGTGAACAACTGCCTGTTGTTAAGTTTGTTCCTATCTGTCAGTATCAAAGGTTTCTTCTAAAAATTTAAGCACTGATCAGAAGTATCTCTTGGAAATAAGCCAAGCTGTTACTACAGGGCAATGTTCTGAAAATTTAACTTATAGAAATCCCAGGAAATTGTCCCCCTTGAGGTAGTTAAACACAGCTAACCGAAATTTGCACTTATACGTTGCTGAGCCACATCCTTCACCTGATCTCATAGCATTAACATCCTACATTGCCAAAGTATATTGTCCAGTTTGGTTTATGATAAAGGCATCTCCATTATGCAAGGATGCAGCTATCCACTTATGGCATATGATCAAGCTGTCCCGATACCTTAGTGAAGAACTTATGTCAGTGATTCAGTGAAATGGATTCTTCACCCACCCTGAAAACATTCTTTTGTCTATGCTGTCAGATAACAGAACACATATCCAAGAGTTGGCAGCACATAGAATTTTGAAACCCCGAGAACAACCCGAAATCCAAAATATAAGAAATTTCAATGTTCCAACGCTGAATTTCCAGGTGCAGGATTATATTGATCTGATTGATTGGAAAAGCCCTGATATCCAAGTTACTTCACCACCACTTATTTCAGAAATCAGGAATGATGAATTGAAGGAAATCAAAGGGATGGATTTACAATCACGATTTTTCAACATTTTCAAAATACCATGCCGTAAAAAATGTGCCATTATAAATAACTGTTAAACGTTAACATTTTTTTTCTTTTATATGTACTTTGCCAAACAATTAATACCATTTTCAGGCAAACAATTATTTGTAATGAAATGAGATTTTTTCCCTCTGCTTGTACCTGTTTGTTTTCAAGGTAAAAATAAAACAACACAGTAATTATAATGTCACTAGTTTATTAAAACAAGAAAAGAAAAAACATCACATGTTCCACAGCATCAGTACGATCGTCAATCATAAGTGGAAGTGGCAGTAGACAAAAAATAAAATAAGTGTTGCCAAAGTTGGCAAAAGGGAAAACATACCAAGAATACCAGAATTGATGAGATATCGCTCAAACTCAACACTCCTTCCTGATAGAACGTCAATTATGGTTACAAAATCCAAAAAATTTACACACATAAAATTATAAACAATACACAGCAATAATACAAACACAAAAAACAAAATAGATACTTTCTGGCGAAACCACTTATCAAAGAAATAGTGTTTTTCAGTTCATAATATCGATAAGTATTCATGGCTTACACAGTCCAAGTTTCATCACAAGGTTAACAAACGGAGTACTTGTTAGGGGTTCTGTAAGAATGTCGGCTAACTGTTCAGCTGAGGAAACATATTCTAATTTCAAAAGTCCTCTCTCAACCTTTTCCCTAATAGAATGGTATCGGATATCAATGTGTTTGGATCTTCTATGATGCTGTGGGTTTTGCGCCAGCTTTATGGCACTTTGGTTGTCCATGAACAAAGACGGTGTATTATCATATCCAGTTAGCTCCTTAAATAGCAATTTGAGCCAAACAAGCTCATTAGCAGCTTCACTTGCAGCCACATACTCTGCTTCAGTTGAAGAAATTGCCACAGAGTGTTGCAGTCGGGACCACCAGGTGATTGCAGCTCCAGAGTTAACTGAAACCATACCAGAAGTTGAACGTCTGGTTTTCTCCTCTCCGGCATGGTCCGCATCACTGAAGACAGCAAATTCTGCCTGTACTTGCTTCCTGTACAGAAGTCCAACACTACTAGTGCCACGAAGGTATCTATAAATTTTTTTGACATTTTTCCAGTCATCTTTTGTAGGGTTGGACAAGGCTCGGGATACTAGAGCTACAGCAAAAGCTACATCTGGCCTGGTAGCAACTGCTAAATATTGCAGACAGCCAACTGCTTCTCTGTAAGGAACATAAACTGGCTCTTTATCTCCTTCCTGAACTTTAGCCACTTCACAGGGTGTTGAGACAGCTTTGGAATTCTCTAAGCCGAATCTCTGCAATATCTTCTCCGCATACAGACTTTGGCAAATAAAAATATCACCATTAGTCTTCTGATCAATTTTTACTCCTAAAAATGAACTGAGAGGTCCATCAGTGATTTTAAATTCTTGTTTCAGATCAGAAATTAGCTGTTCTATTTCTGAAATACTTGAACCTGCAACAAGTCCATCATCTACATATAAGGCGATAAAGAATACAGAATTATCACTGTTTTTGATAAATAAACAAGGGTCAGCATGAGTTTGCTTAAACTGCAATTTTTTTATTGCCTTAATGAACCGCCGGTTCCAACACCGTGGAGATTGCTTCAGACCATAAAGTGAGCGAATCAATTTGCACACACGACCAGACCCATCATCAAAACCTTCTGGTTGCTTCATGTATATTTCCTTGTCAAGAAAGCCATACAGGAAAGCTGTTTTCACGTCAAACTGATGCAAGTAGAGTTCTCGCGAAGCAGCAACACTAAGAACAGTGCGCAAGGTGTCAAATCTGGCAACTGGTGCAAACAATTCATCATAATCGTAGCCAGCTTTCTGGGAAAAACCTCTGGACACAAGTCGAGCTTTTGCTTTCGAAGGTAGCCCTTTTCATCGGTCTTGATACGATACACCCATTTGTTATCAAGTAGTTGATGATTTTTCGGAAGTTCTGTAAGCTTCCACGTTTTATTTTCTTCGTGAGACTGCATCTCTTCAATCATGGCTTGTTTTCACAGCTCTGCTTCTGGTGACTTCATAGCATCTTTATAACAAGCAGGCGTCTCAATTCCAGTTAAAGTACTTATGAAAAGCACATAATTTTCGGAAAGAAATTGTGGCTTTCTTCGGTCTCTTTCAGGATAGCACCTGAAGCGTCCGATTCTTCTTCATTTTTCTCGTCTTCACTTACTTTGGGACTTTCATTTTCTTTTTCTGAAAAAACATCACTGCAAGTGATTTCCACTGTCCAGGGCTCGTAAGGGGATTCATCACAGAAAACAACATTGCAGCTTCTTTCGACTTTGTTTCTGGAAGGTATAAATACTCTATATCCATCATGAGCTTCATAACCAACGAATAGTCTCTCAACAGACTTCTTGTCCCATTTTTGGAGCCTTTTTTTGGGTTCATATACATAACATCTTGTACCAAATATTCTTAAGCACTTTATATTGAAATTTTCAGACTTTTCATACCATAATTCAAATGGTGTCTTACCGTCAACTGGAGTAGGACCTGTGTGATTCAATACATAAGTAGCTGTATTACATGCTTCAGCCCATAACTTCTTCAATAATCCTTTTGGTGAACCATGGCCCGTGCAGCTTCCACAATCGTACGATTCTCTCTTTCAGCTCCTCCATTTTGTTCTGGAGTTTCGACCATTGCTACCCTCAATTCAATACCTCTATCACTGAGAATCTTTTTCGCGGACTGATTGACAAATTCTGTGCTAGAATCACACAGTAATTGCTTTACAGTATGACCAGCAGTCTTTGCTTCATTAAGGAAGGTCTCTATACAATTTGGTGCTTCACTCTTTTCTTTCATAAAGAAAACTCGATGAAATTTTGTATAATCATCTTTAAGAACTAACATAAAACGCGAACCACCAACTGAAGCTTCTTCCATTGGTCCAGCCACATCAGCATTAATTTGTTCTGCTGGTTTTGTTGGTCTAACTGGTCTAGTCTTGAAAGATTTTCTGTGGTCTTTTCCATACATGCACCCAACACAAAATTCCGAGCCTTCTTTTGATAAAGAAATTCCTTGTTGTTGCAGAAACTTCATACAGTGTTTATTATTTTGATGTGCCATTCTTTCATGCATCACTTGAAGTGTGTCACTTGTACTTGAAATAAGCACAGTAACAGGTTTTCTAGGATTTATGGCAAGCATTTTCATCAAAAACAAACCATTTTCTGATCTTTGGCCCTTTGCAATAGTTTGGCAGCCATTTTTCACATAGCACAATTGATTTTTGAATTCAACAGAAAGCCCTTTACTTAATGCATGAGAGACAGAAAATAACTGATATTTTAAATCAGGTACATACCATACATCAGTTAGATAATGCTCCTGCCATTTACCAGAAACTTGGGTTATCACAGCAATTTGACCACAGCCATAAGCAACCAATGTTTGACCTCCTGCTGCATTAACGACTTCTGGAACGGCAAATCTTTTGAAGCTTTTAAATACGGTATTATCAAATGTCATATGCTGAGATGCTCCAGAATCAGCAATCCAACTTTTATCATCTTGAAAACCAGTACATGGCATTGCCACACCATAGGAGGAAGAATTCTTTTCTTTGTTTTCAGAACAGTTCATTCGCTTATGACTGACTTTTCCGCAATTAAAACAGGTAATATTTTGAGCTGCATTTGAATGTTTGTTTACACTATTCCATTTCTTCCCTTTATTCTTATACATTTTGACATTTCTACCGCTGGCGCGATCTTTTTCCGAATTCGGCAACGACTCTTGCCGTCTGGATCTTTCTATTTGTAAAGCTGTACTGCTTTCATTCTGCTGGTGAGCTATTTGTTGCTCAAAGGCACACAATCTCTCAGTCAAAAGTTGAATTGAGCGCTCTTTCAGTGGAATTCCTTCCCACACAGTGTTAAATGCTATGCATTCTTGAGGCAGCATCAAAATTATTCTAAATAATAACATCGCTTCTGGAACAACACAATTTAAGATACGTTGCAGTTCGTCGTTAGCTACACTAAAAATATTTTGACTGCGACTGATAAAAGATGCAATATTCTCACCTTGTTTCCATTCGAGATGAAAAAAATCAGTCCACAAGCGGTCAAGTCTATGTGTCGACGATTTATCATAAATGGCGACCAGTTTTTCATAAGCCTCTTTAGCCGTCGAACATGTTTTAATATAATCGAAGTTACTATCATCCAGAGCCTGCGAGATGAACAATAACGCTTTTGAATCAGACATTTCAAAGCTATGTTTAGCTTTTTCTAAAGCGGCAGCATCCGCGTATCCGTCACTCATTTCCGGGAATTTCTTATCACCCGTCACATAGCCTGATAATTCTTGCGTTTTTAACAACAGTAATAGTGACATCTTCCACCGAGTCCAATCTTTCACCGATTTCAATTTTTCCAATGTGAATTTTAAGTCCGCAGGTGCCATTTTTATTTCTTCTTTTTCAACACCAGAAAGAATAGAAAATGGCTCGCTTTCACTTCACGTACTTCACAAATAAAAGTTCGTTTTCACAAATAATAAATACGGCACTTACGCAATTGAATCGTTGCTGGGCCCATAACCTGTTTGTTTTCGAGGTAAAAATAAAACAACACAGTAATTATAATGTCACTAGTTTATTAAAACAAGAAAAGAAAAACATCACATGTTCCACAGCATCAGTACGATCGTCAATCTTGAAGTGGAAGTGGCAGTAGACAAAAAATAAAATAAGTGTTGCCAAAGGTGGCAAAAGGGAAAACATACCAAGAATACCAGAATTGACGAGATATCGCTCAAACTCAACAGTACCTCACTGTTTCCTACAGTGGACCCTCAGGATATTTTCTGATAATTCTAAAATTTTGCACGGATATTAAACAGCATTTAACCCAAATTTTCATCGAAATTGGGTTTTAAAAACTGTATTTATTTTTATCTTAAGAATAATGCTAAAATACTCAATTTTTTGAATTTTTGAGATACTTTGGTGCAATAGTGGACCCTCCAGCTGTATTTCAAAAATTTTGAAATTCTGCATTTTTCTTTTCCAATACAAAACACAACTTTTGGTCGCTATTGGATTTCAGAATTTAAAAAAAAGTTCTTTTCACTGCATAAAAAGTTCAGCCAGCAAAATTCAAAAAAAGGTTCAGCTAGCAAAAATAGAAACATCATAATTTTAAAATAGAACACATAATAGTTGTTTTTTTTTTTTTTTTTTTTTTAAACATGTTGACATGAAAGAGAAAAAGCAATGTTGCTGAAAGATGTGGTTAATTCACTAGTATAGTCCTAGTTTTGATAAAAATGTACATATCTAACAGTCACTTACGACATTCTGAAAATGCTGCTTAGAACCACTAACTTAATGTACAGGGTGTCCAGTGCTAACGGTGCCCAATGGTTGTTTCCTTAATTGTTAGTCAGACCACACATAGTTCCAATAGCAAAATGTTTCAAATTGTATAATCTACTATTATGTCAGAAACAGTCGAAGTCAGTAAATCAATTCCTATAAAAATTTTTATACGGTCCCCTGGTCCTACCAGTTATATTTAGAAAATTTTCTTTATACAATTTGATGCACAATTTAAAAAAAAATTTGTCTTTCTACCACCGAAATTCACTGAGTTACAGCTGCTTAAAGTTAGAGCTCTTTCGAGCAGCGAAATAGGGGTTGTACACAAAATGAATTTGAGAAAAATTAATGTGCATGGTTTTGAACCTTGTCATATTTATTAGCAATTTCATTAACTATTTTATGAATGTAGATTGCAATAAGGAAGATTAACATTTAAGGATGTGTATCCAATAAATTAACACAAAAATATAGCTTATACTGAAAATAGAACTTTTTTAAAGAGTTCTTTAAATAAACAAACTGGTATTAAATAACTTAAAATAAAAAACAAGGAAATAAAACACTTCATTTAACATTAAATTAGAAAATGAAACATTTCAAAATACAAATATAAGCATTTTAGAAACTTAAAATAACATTATAAATTCTGTTAGATAACATTTGCTTAAAAGTAGCTTTCACTGACTGCAATATAAATATGCACCCATGCAGAAAACTCTTCCTGTACTCTGAGTAGCATACTCGGTGCTACACATCTGCATGCTGCACATATACGATTTAGTAAGTCTGACCCCAGATAGACTTTTACAGAGCCTGACTATAACCTTCTGATTCAAGATTAGTATTCTAAATTATTTTTGCTTCTTTCTCTGCATTATGCCAAAAAAGGAAATTAAAACCAATATTATAAAATTTCAATATTTATATGGTTCTTTAACAGTTTACCGTAACGGGACATTTTTAAACATGGAAAAGTGACGTAAGTCAAAATATTTGCTGCTTTATAACTCAGTAAATTTTGGTCACCGAAGGACAATTTTTTTTTATTGTGCTGCAAACTGTATAAAGAAAAATTTTCTAAATATAACTGATAGGACCAGGGGACCGTATAAAAATTTAAATTCCATAATATTTATACGGATTGATTTATTTACTTCAGTTGTACCTGATGTAACAGATTATATAATTTAAAGCATTTTTGCAATTGGAACTATATGCCTCCTAAAAACAGTTTAGAAAATAGCCATTGGGCACTGTTAGCACTGGACACCCTGTATATTAGGCCTTTGAAACAATATAGCATAATGTATAAAACATTATGACAAATGTTTGAAGAAAAATATGCACACATTACAGTTACAATATACATAAAAATTCAAAAAGGGTTGATTTGCTTATTAAAAATAAAAAAGCTCCTGAATAAATGTTACGTAGTGAAAACTACATTTTAAAAATGACCAATCATGTGGCACCTACACAAGTTCTTCACATAAAAATAACATGAAAATAGAATACAAATACCCATAAATTCAACATAGAACATAATACACTATTCAAAAACTTAAAAATACTTGACCATGAAAATACACAAAAATTCAATGCAAAAATTACACACAAAATCAAAAATCTCAAAAAGTGTATGTTTAGAAAAAAAGGAAAAATTGGGTGTAAGAAAAAAATGTATGAAAAATTTAAAAATTGTAAAAAGTTGTAGCCTTGCTGACATAGCGAAGGTCTACAAAATTGCAAGCAGACATGTCAGACAAGCATTTCCTATCTTGCCACAAAAACACAACAGAGACAAGTTTCCTAACAGGGACAAGGGCGAAGCATGCACCAATCATTCAAAATCCTAAAGTGAGGAAAGCAAATTAACCGTAGCACCTAAATATGATTTTCACAAATAAAATCAACATTCGGCATTGTAGTGTACATAAAACTTACAAATGTGCAAAGCACAGGGCGAAAACTGAATCTCGTCTCAACAACGGATGCAGGAAGCTCATTAATTTCAAATGATTCAGTTTCCTAAAAATATTTCAAAGTAGGAAAACCAATCCAAAAGAAGGAAAAATCCTTTTTCTTCTTTTTTATTTAATAAACACCAATGTAGAAAATGTGAAAAGATCTTAAAATTCAGTCAAAGCAAAAGAAACATTGTTTACTGATTGCAAAAATACCGAAACATTAACTTTACTTATTATATTTAACAAACAAAAATACTACAAACTAACAAGCTGCTGCACACAAACTAAACAAAACAAGAAAAACATTGCCAAACATAGCGTGAAACTCGCATACTCAAGTGTTATTTCTTGGACCAGCTAGGGAGTACACAACATATGTACATCTCAAGCAAGTGCGAATTCCCTAAGTAATTAAAATACGTGCATACATCAATGTCTAGTTTACAAATTATAATATGGTACAGGAGCAACAGAAGAAATATTAGTTTGAAAATTATCGCAGAGATAGCTAGCTCGCAAAGGAGCAACAATAAGCCTATCATTGGGAACACACCTAAGCAGACAGTCCAGAGAATTAAGTCTGATTAGTAAAAGATATCAGTGAATGTTTAATTATGACCTGAAAAAGTCCCTCAAATTCAGGTTTAAACTCATCAATATACTTAAAGTCTAAGAGCCAGCGACCGTCAAACCTTCATCATAGTATAAAAGCTGAAACTTTCTCAGCGCATACCCCCAACAGAGGTGGGAACAATCGGCCACTATAAAGTTTGGATGATCTTGGCTTTGGCAGGTAACAGGAGGCAAAGGTATATAAAATTCTTCATATGTAGCAAAGGTGTATAATAAATGTTCTTCAACGCAGTACTAGAAGTCACTTTATCCCTTCCCAGACACTTTTGCATCGTGGCAAACCCCCGAGAGACAACCTCAAAGTCATGGAGCCGGATTTATCGGATAATTTCTTTATATAGAATTATTTATGAGTTCAAAAAGTTCAAAAATTATTCACTATAATTTCCATCTTAATACCTTAATCAGAAATCTGATATGACACCACATGACTTTCTTGTACATCTGTTATATTATAAATATTTTCGGTGTATTTCATCTAAACTTATTTTGTTTGAAAGACATAAAACACTGCAGTAATAATAAGGTTTAGCGATTTCTAGCCAAATATTTCTGATATTTCCAAGCTGGATTCAATTTGAAAGATTTCTTTTTGACACTTCATTGGTTGATACTTCACCAAAAGCCGAAGACGAGATAGTTAGCGAGATTCTGGTCACAGCAGAAATGGTGATTCATCAAGATGAATCACTATTTTGGCTATGACTAGAGATGTCAGTATCATTATAATGAATTTAAAGTGTCCATACACCTTAATGTATTTAATGTCTTAGGTAACCCTGTAAAGAAATTACTTTGATTGCAATCAAAAAAGAGATGCGCAGTTAGCTGTTGTAATAGGTCTAAATACAAAATTTCAACATTCTATGGTAAACAGTTTTAGGGTTCTGAAAAGTAGTTAATTTTGGCGTTAAATTTGGCGATATTTCTGCAAAACACGTGAAGGTCGATGACAAATGGTAAGATTTTGGGCAAACAATGAAATGACGGAAATAGAATTAAGTTTTCCATGACTTTGAGGTTGTCTGGCGGGGTTTGTCACGATGCAAAAATGTCTGGCAAGGGATAAAGTGACTTCTAGAACTGTGCCGAAGAACATATAAAAAAATCGCGCTTTATGAAATCACGAAAATAGAATTACGTTTTCCATGACTTTGAGGTT
This sequence comes from Cheiracanthium punctorium, assembly GCA_038373885.1. Taxonomy (NCBI): domain Eukaryota; kingdom Metazoa; phylum Arthropoda; class Arachnida; order Araneae; family Cheiracanthiidae; genus Cheiracanthium; species Cheiracanthium punctorium. Next base: position 261,975 of record JAWZYV010011967.1, on the reverse strand, counting down.
GTCTGGCGGGGGGGTTTGCCATGATGCAAAAGTGTCTGGCAAGGGATAAAGTGACTTCTAGTACTGCGCCGAAGAACATGTAAAAAAATCACGCTTTATGAAATGACGAAAATAGAATTATGTTTTCCATGACTTTGAGGTTGTCTGGCAGGGGGTTGCCATGATGGAAAAGTGTCTGGCAAGGGATAAAATGATTTCTAGTACTGCGAAGAAGAACATATAAAAAAATCACGCTTTATGAAATGATGAAAATAGAATTACGTTTTCCATGACTTTAAGGTTGTCTGGCGGGGGTTTGCCACGATGGAAAAGTGTCTGGCAAGGGATAAAGTGATTTCTAGTACAGTAGAACCTTGATCTATCGTTTTTTAAGGGGTGTGTAGTAAAAAACGATGCATGCAGGAAAACAACGAATGTGGGTTAAAGTCTAAATATGAAGAAAACAGTATTTATGAATACACACAATGTGTGCAGTATACCAAAAATACTAAATTTGTTACCAAATTGTAAATGAAACAAATTGAAGTTGTGTAGAAATTAAGTAACACTTATTTTTTAAAAATCAGTAATTTTACACTGGGTTTTTCATTAATCTTGTAATTAAACAAAAAATTTTAAGATTTACAGGATTTTTTTTTGTCTTTTTATGTGTATTCATATTTGTATATAAAAGTCATACAATTTCAAATATCGTTACTGCATAGGATAAACTGGACACTAGTGTTGGCTCAGTCTCTTCGGCATGAATATTCTTCTCAGCTTCCGTTATTTTCATTTTTTGCATTACATTTCTTCCATTCTTAGGATACCGCACGCTGCTACTTCTAAATCAATGGAAATATAATCACTACATTTCACACCATACACATCCCTGCTGGATGTAAGAACTCTTCATTTATACCATCATCAACCAGAGATATCATACCAGGAAGTAATTAAATTTGTAAGCCATATTGATCCACTTGACCTTCAATTTCATTTTGGTCAGAAAAAACATCTTACAACGATGAACGCGGGAAAGCGAATTTTTGACGAATGATGCATGCGGGTTTTGCTAACGTTATTTAAGTACAGTTTGTGCAGGGACCGTAGAAATAAAACGATCAATACGGGAAAACGATGAATGCAGGAATGATATATCGGGGTTCCACTGTACTGCGAAGAGCATATAAAAAAATTAAGCTTTATGAAATGACGAAAATTTTCTGCAATTTTATACACCTTTGCCACTTGTTACCTGCCAAAGCCACAATCATCCAAACTTTATAGTGGCCGATTGTTCCTACCTCTATTGGGGAATATGCGCAGAGAAAGTTTCAGCTTTTATATACTATGACGAAGGTCTGGCGGCCGCGGGCTCTTGCTCTATTAGATCAATAGAAGTAAACAATGTCCTTTTCATTAATATTTTTTTAGTTTAGGATGTTTAGAATGTTTAAAATTTCTATTGAGTTAAACATCATGAATATTTCTATAATCTTGTTTACAAAATCCATCTAGTTCTTTTAATAATTTGTATGTGTGAAAGTCATTAAGGCATGGTTCAGTAGCATTTAGATCAAAAGAGTCAAAAATAAGAAACAGTTCTCTTCCAAAGTGTAACAAATTTGGAGTGCAACAAGTAGAAAAATTAATTGACCCATTGTACAGTGATTTATGAAAATGGAAATGTGGGTTACGACCAATTATCTATGCTAGGGATCTAGGCTGGTGGTGGGATTGTCCTCTGTGGGGAACTTTTTAGGAGGTCCTAACCCATATTTAAGTGAAGTTTTGGAGAAAACTACGGAAAACTCCTAACGGTTAGGTCGGCGGATGCGACCAGGTTTTGAACCAGGCATCTACTGTCTCCCAGTTCAAAGTGCTAGTGCTACGCCACTGGTCGGGCACAGTGATTTATGCATTAAAAGTGCATGGTCAAAACGATGCCCATCTAATAGTAAAGAATTAGCAGAATATTTAATGGTAGTATTAATGCGTTCTGCAATAGAATTTGATTGGGGGTGTTTCCAGCAGAAGAGTGATTAATTTTTATACCTATTTTGTCGTGAAAAGAATTAAATATGGAATTAAATATGGAAACTGTGGTTTTAAGTCAGATAAAATTACAGCTTGGACGACCAATTACCGTAATTTATGGAAGAAACGCCGCACCCACAGAAATGAGCTTAGTTAGCTAGAAAATCATCAGAAATGCCTCACCCGGCATAAACGCCGCAGCCGCGATCATTGGGGGGGGGGGGGGGTGATCGTGGTCAGAAGAAGTCAACGCCAGATAAAATTCAATATTTTCTAAAATAATTTCTTAATTAACAAAAAATAAATAAATAAAAAATATGTTGCCTTACTTATTAGACCTAATTTATTAGAAAAGCTATTAAGTTGATTGGATATATTTCGGGAGAAATTGGATAAACGGTAAAAAAAAAAATCTCCGTTTTTCTCCCCCTTCCCATAGAATCTTTTAAAGTATTCACCGCTATTTTACGAAGCTTACGATTTCTATTTTCAAGTAATCAGATATCAATGTTTATATTCACAAAGGCAAATTTATAGAAATAAAAAAATAACTTCTGAAAACCTTCTTGCATCTGCACAAAGTTCGGACAAACTACCAGGCGCCATTAAAATGAAAACAGCAATCGATGTGTGAGAAGAGGCTCCAGTTAAAAGTAAACATTCCCCACCCCCCCACCCGCGGATGGCCAGCTGTTGAATTACGTAATGAGCTCGCTTCAGCAAATTGTTGTTTTAAACTGAATGTTGTGTAACAACTCTTGATCGTTCTATTTATTTATTATTTTTGATATTTATAACATTGGGATTTATTTTAAAAGCACTCAGCATTTCTTGAGCATACCAATTTGTTGGCAGTGTTTATTCGATAGAGTGCTCTTGTACAGGGCGCAAAGCCACACGACGAAAAAAAAAAAAAAAAAAAAAAAAAACTTTTAGATTAACTTTATTTTATTTTATTTTTATTTTTTTATTTTTTTGGGGGGGGGAGGGGAGGGTTAAACTCGCACCGGGCGCAACATAGACTAATTTTGGCTGAAATTCAGTATTTTAAGAACAATAGAGGTTCGTGTGAGAAACGGGTGCATTTAATAGAGGGTAGTGCACTTTTGCGGTATTTTACAGAACTTTAACCCTTCAAAATATATATTCAAAACTTCATTAAAATTTAATTATAGTTCTAAAATGTAGATGTAAAAGACTTACTTCTAATTTTTTTTTTCTTTTTACTTAATTGAGGAGACATCGTTTGAATGTATGAAGCCATCCACTTCAGAGCACGGGAAATGGACCCATCTCAGGGCGCTCTGACTTTCTCCAAAACTGGATCAAAGATCAAACCTCTTTTCTATGGGGGTAGGTTCGCATTCTGATTCGCTACACTGTGATCTGTGCACGCTAAAGAATACGTGCCGGTGGTGGCGACCTCTTTTGAGACAATTATCACTAAACAAATTTTTCGATTTTTCGTTGAAGATCGGCTAAAAAAATTAAAAATATTGTAAACGCCGCACCCGGTAGAAACGCCGCACTTACTATTTTTTAACTTTTAAACTCATAAACGCTGCGGCGTTTCTTCCATAAATTACGGTATAAAAAATGGTAAAATATTTTAAAAGTGCTTCAACAACAATATTGGTATTTGTTGAGCTACGAGGTACCAATTCAAGGTGTCTAGAAAAATGATCCGTAACTGTAAGTTCAGTTTTTGCATTGGAAAATGGCCCAACAAGATCAATAGCATTAGTATGGCCAGAAAATTTAGGAGTGTATGTTTGTGACAAAGGTGCAGGGTGCACAGGGTGATGTTTTACTTGAATACACCTAGTACAGGAAGCAGCAATGTTTACTGTCTCATTATAAATACTTCCCCCAAAATACCTAGCAATCAGAAATGCATCTGGTTTTTTAAATTCTAAGTGAGAAAGGTGTGGAATAGTTAAAACTTTGGCTTTTAGAGATTGTGGTACAATAGTGTAATAACATTCATTTTTGCACATAGAACAGAAATGCATCTGGTTTTTTAAATTCTAAGTGAGAAAGGTGTGGAATAGTTAAAACTTTGGCTTTTAGAGATTGTGGTACAATAGTGTAATAACATTCATTTTTGCACATAGAAAATTTTTCACACATTGATAATTTATTACCAAGATGGATCCAAATGCAGGAAACTTTTCTGCATGACCCTTTTGTAAAATTTCATTATAAATAGGAGAGAGTTCAGCATCTCTTTGCTGTTCATGGAGAAATGTTTCATGAGAAACCTCCAACAGAGGATCTCTACCATGAGGAGTTTTTGTAAGCAAATAATTAACAAAATTATCATTATTATTTAATTGATTGTTGTCAACAATAGGTAAAATAAAATCTTTTTCAAAAATTAAATTAGGATTAGTATTGACAATTTGTGTAACATATTCAAAACTATCTTGAGACAAATAATCAGCCAGCACATTTTGTGAACCTGGAATATGTTCAAATCTAAAAGTATATTCTGATAATTTCATAAGCCATCTGGTTATTACGTCAAGAGGATTAGTTTTTTCTAATATTCTTTTAGAGGAGCACTATGAGATAATGTTACAAATTCCTTATAACACAAATTGTATTTAAATGCAATTATTGCAACTTTATAAACTGCCATTAAGTCTAACTTTATGGCTGGATATTTTTGTTCACACTTGTTTATATTTTTGAAAAATAGGCTACAGGTAAGAACTGGTCATCAAATTTTTGTAAAAGGCAGGCACTGATGGCGGTTGATGAAGCATCAGAGTTTAAATAGAAACTCTTGCTCCAATCAGGTAGGCAAACCATAGGCTGCAAAAAGAAAATTTGTTGAATCTGTTTAAATAATTGATCATGAAATGCAGTCCATTCAAATTTTGTCTTGGGAGTGGTCGAAAAGATTAATGGTTGAATAATTTTAGAAAAAGCAGGAATTAAATGTTTGTAAAATGTAGCTAATCCAATGAATCTCTTTAACTGACGCTTAGTGGAGGAAGTGGGGAAGGAAGTAATTTTAGCAATACAGTTGGTTCTCTTTAACAATTTTCAAGTAACAGTGAAAAATAGTCCTTAAACAGAGATCGCCCTTAAACAGAATTTCTGAAAAAATAACATTTCCCTTCACACTTGACAAGCTTAGGCCACACTTGACAACAATTTTCACAAAAACTATTGATTTTCAGCCATCTATATGGGGGTGAAAATTGTAGCATTTTGGCTCCCCTATCATGTCTTGAAAGGAATACATCGAGTTACCAGTAACCCTGTATGAGGATACAGTGTATACTCCATATTAGGACTGCAAGGAATGGGAGCAATGTTTTCAAAAAAAAAAAAAAAGTTTCTTTTAGGACACCTTATTGCAACATTCATGTTAAAGAATATAAAATAGAGCTATTAGAAAATAAAGCTATACACACTTCACTTTTTTTGAAAATTCTTCATTTACTTTTTCAAGAATTGCACTGCCAAGACCACTTCCAGTGCCTAAAAATAGAGAACACATTTATGTATCTATAACTTTTCAATACATAAGTAATAACAAAAATGAATGAAAAATGACTGTCTCACTTAAATAACCAGAAAGCTTTAACAAGGGTCATATGCAAAAAATAGAAAGAAAAATAGATCATTTTTTCCTCAAAAACAAGGTAAACAGAAGGAAATTTGATTTTAAAAAGTAGGAAAAAAGACTACATTAAGAAAAAATGTCTCTCGTTACTTTTCAAAATGTCACAATTTTTTAATTTATATACATGCCTCAGATAAAAAAGTTCCCAGTTGGTAAATTTGTGCCCTATACACTAATCATGTGAAATATAAATTTTTAGCCTTTTATCACAAAATGTTTCAGAGATATCTTTACAAAAAGATGGTCAGAGACTATGATTTTGAAAGTAATGCTTATTGTATGAGTGCAAAACATTGCTTTCCGTCATAATTTTTATACACAACCTCTGAAATGCAATCATCCGACCTGATATTTTTTCCTTCAAGAACCACTGAAAAGTGACTAAAGTCAGCATATATTTATCTTCATATTTCTGTTGCTTTCTATGATATAGTTCTCAAATTTTGGTAGATCTGATTAGTAGTATATGGGGCACATTTTACTAATTGGGAATTGTTTTGTACAGGGGTCATGTACAAATTTTAAAATGTAACTTTTTGAAAATTAAGGAGAGGAATTTTTTCTAAATACTAGTCTTTTTTCCTACCTTATTTTGAACATTCTTTCAATTTACATAGCCCACTTATCTCCAATAAAGAACTAAACCATGTTGTCACCTTTATGGGACACCCTGTATGTATATATACACACACAGTCAGATCCAAATTTAACAAATTCATCATGAACAAGAATTTTATTCATAAAATGAGCACAAACACTTAATTTTCAGTCCACACTTTATAATATTTTTTCGGGCATGGCTGAGAATATAGAAAATGAAATGAAATATAACTTAAAATAATCTTTTCTTGAGGGAGAGGGGTTAATTTCCTAAAAGTGCAGAGATATATAAATGAGCTATAGAAAGAGAATAAAAAAGAAGTTCATACGCATCTCAAGTCTAAAATCTCTGTAGTTAGAAATGCATATATACATTTTCCCTTAATTTTAGTTCGGCTTCTTCCTAAGATGTCCCATGATAAAAATCAAACTGTCCTTTCTTTGCTCTCTTGATAGCTTGACAGAGAAGATACTTGTTTTATTCATATTACGGTCTTATGGTACAGTGCAGAAACAACTGCGGATGGATCAATATGGGTATCAGTGATATTGAGTAAGTAAGATTTTGTTGTTGTCAAGGAAGGACTAAACTTCCTTGTAAGTTCAAATATTTAAAGGTATCTTCCTTGATCAATTTTGGCAGAGTGAAAGAGTAGTGGAATTATAAAAAACACTTCATACTAATTAAGTTACGTTAAAATTTATTTTAAAAGAATTAAAGACAAAATTTGTTCGCATTTTGAGCATAAATAAAACAACAATACAGGAGCAACCGCTCCGTACAAACAGCATGAAGAACTGGGAAGTGGAAGTACAAAACACATCCCATATCACCTTTTATACCAAAACCCAACACATTAACATAAATTTACATACTGCCAACAATGTCGGGGGAAGAAAAAAATGAATGCTTAATTAGATTATGAACACACCACGATTTCGAAGAACCGAGTACAGGAGATGACGCAAAAGTGATGTCATAGTTTGACAGCTCAATAACACACACAGCAATTTAGCCGGATAGAGATAGACACAGCAACACGGCAATGCCGATTGCAAAACATAAATATGCTTACAAAAGCACGCGAATGGGAGACAGAGTGTGACTTTTAAGTTCTTTTTCCTAAGAATTGGCCCGCCTCTCGCTATGTCTTAATGTTTCCCAGCTTGGGAAAAAAAACTCTACAATTTAAAAGCATTCATCCTTTGTTCACAAAACTTAATTTTACAAAAGTTTACATTCAAATCAATGTGCATAAGACACAAGGAGTCCATTTCAATATATATATATATATATATATATATTTTCCCTCTTTACTTCAAAAGTTTCTTATAATCAAAAAGTCTCTAAAAGTTCATAACTGATAAAGGTCATTAAAAATTCCATTTCAATATATATATATATATATATATATATATTTATATATTTTCCCTCTTTACTTCAAAAGTTTCTTGTAATCAAAAAGTCTCTAAAAGTTCATAACTGATAAAGGTCATTAAAAATTCTAATGTTTTAGCATTAGTTCAAAAATGTTCCAGATATCAAATGATAATCTGGACTTTGAAATTAAAGTTTAAATAAATTTGCATGTAATTCTTTTAAATTTAGTTTTACCAAACCTTTAACGAAACAATCAGCCAAATTATGTTTAGTGTTTACGTATTTAAGTTCGAAAAGATTATCGTTTAGCAAATTTCTAACAAAATGGTATTTTATATCTATATGTTTCGTTCTATGGTTTTCAATTGGAGATTTTGTGAAATTTATTGCAGCTATGTTATCGCACCAAAGAGTTCAGTTATTTATTTTAATTGTAATTTTAAGTTTATCATAACTTTCTTCTCAAATTCTTGCTATCCACATTAATTCTTTACTGGCTTCGGTTATAGAAATAAATTCACTTCCCATTGATGATAGTGATACTCCCTTTTGTTTAAAAGATCTCCAATGTACGGGTAATTTATCTATTAAAACTATTATTCCACCCATAGATACCCTATCATCTCGACATCACACAAAACCTTCTATTTCTAAGTTACTTATATTTGAAAGGTTTAATTTTAAATTGTGTGTAGCATTAACGTAACCTAAAAGTTTTAAAAGATAGTCCCAATGGGTTTTTCCTGGATTGTTTTGAAATTGTGATAATATGTTTACAGCAAAAGTTATATCAGGTCTTGTACGACCAGCTAAATAAGATAAACATCCAAGTATGCTTCTGTATGGTAGTTTACTCATTTCAGTTATTTCTTCTTCAATTTCAGGACATTGCTGTTTCGAAAGAATTACACCGTTTGCTAAGGGTAAAGATGTTGTGGGAGCTTTAAAATTTTTAAATCTTTTTGAAATTTTGCTTATATATTTGTTTTGATGTATAACAGATTACCCTCATCTCTTTCAAATTGTACACCTAATAACTTTCTAGTTTCACCTATTATTTTTACATCAAATTTTCCTTTTATTTTTTCAATTACTTCCGTTATATCGCTATGGGTTTGACTTAGCAACACAATATTGTCAACATACAATAATAGAATTACTATACTTTTATATATATATATACACAATTAGTTCATGACAAGGCTTTGAAATTAAGAGTCTTTAGTATGTATCTCTAAAAACCATTCTCGTGCACTTTGATGCAGTCCATACAGAGCATGTTTTATTAGACATACAAGATTAGGTTTTTCTTTATCAACGAAACCTGTGGGATGATACATATAAATTATTTCGGTGAGAGGAGCATATAAATAAGCATTCTTAATATCTAATTGACAATTTTTCCATTTATAAAAACTTACAAAGATGCAAAAGAGAATTCTAATTATTGTAAAATTTACCACCGGGCTAAAGTTTCTTCTACGATTCGCCCTTTTGCTGGCGAAAGCCCTGTGCTACCAAATGAGCTTTAAATCTTACAATTTTATTATTAGAGTCCTTTTTAGTGGTAAAAACCAATTGATTTCCCAATATTTTTGAATTTTCAGGCTTAGGTATCAATTGCCAGACTTCCCTCTCCCTCATTACTTTGATTTCTTCATTCATTGCTTTTAACCAATCCCTGTGTTCGGGAGTTTTTAATGCTTGCTTATAATTTGAGAGTATTTTGATGTCTAGTCATAAAGATGTATGTTGAGTAGTATGGGCTTTCGGGCTAAAATTAAAATCTGACTTATTAAATTCTATTCTATGTGAGTTACAATAATTTTCGATATCCTTAAGAGATTTAAGAGAGCCTTAAGAGACCTGCCCTTTTTAGAGCCTTTAATTTTATAATAGATATCTGTACGTGATCCATCCTTGTGTGGAACTGCCTCGCGAATCCATTCCACCTTATGAGAAATACCGTCATCATGACTACTAACTTCCGATTCCTCCCCACTCGTTTGACTTATTATCTGTTCTGCATCATCCTCCTTAGAGGTTTCATGTTCAGAGTCCAACTCATCTCTATTGCAACAAAAAATTACTTTTGTTTTTACAGTTTCATTTTCTTGTTTAGGGTCCAGTACGCTACACTTGCATTCTCATTTGAAAACCACACATTAATAGTTTCAATCAACCTTCGATCCTGAGGGATCCAAATTTGGTACCCGCGAATTTTCATCACGTACCCTACAAGAATACCTTTCTTTGCTTTACTTTGAAGTTTACTTCTAAGCTGTTTTGGTTGTACTACATATACCGCAGAGCCAAAAGGTCTCAAGTGTTTAATTGATGGTTTTCTACCACTGTACAGTTCGAATGGAGTTTTTGATTGCCCTTCACGGCAAATTCTATTCTTAGTACAGTGCAGCACCGATAATCCGGCATCGGCGGGAATGACGCGATGCCGAATTACCGATTATTCCAGATTAGAGATGTGTTGAAAATTTCTATTAAAACCATCGTCGATCACGTGCTACTGACCAGTGTATTATTTACTTGGAGGAGAGACTAATATGGAGTGGGCATGAGGGGAGAAAAGTGAAGCCACAACTGTAACCGGTTTTTCCTCCGTCCGCTATGTTCTTCTGTCGGGAGAAAAATGAAGTAACCCTACGTGTAGCCTTGGGAGGCATAGTTCGGAGTTGAAGAGCCGTTTGGAGCTCATATGATTTATAGAGCCACAACCCCCAAGGCTATGCTTACAGTTACTTCATTTGCTCCCCATAGGAGAACTAGTGTGTGCCCACTCCATATTAAAATTTTCATAAAATATAACACAAATAGTAACTGAAATTTATTTAAGTACTAATTTAAAATAAGTGTATTAAATTGTTATTAGAATCTAATTAGCTTTTGTATTTATATTAAATACATCGGTTAATTTGACTTGCTTAATTTTTAATTTTTTTTATTGGTTTTCGGTATTTAATTGGTTAATTAGCATATGCACATTCATCAGTTGACTCTCAAATATAAAACCAAATTTATTAAATCTCTCCATAGTTTGTACCATAGAGTTTTATTTTGCAAGCTGAATTATTCCGAATTTTACTCTCTTCAGTCTCTTCACAGCTTCTTAATTAGATCGAAACATACCAATTACCCCCTCCTTTCCCTCTTGCTTTTCAAAGCACTGGCGAATTCCTTCCCGCGATAGTTATTGCATTTTGCATGGTCACAGGATGTCTAGAAACAAGGCAAAGTGTCTGAAAGTAGCCAAAGCCAAGTGTTTACGATGATGCGTAAACATGCTGTCTCGTTTTAAAAACTCATACATATTAATGTACTATGAAAGCACTTGCATTATCTTTGAATTCTTCATTCAGCTACACTGCACCTTTGACTGCAATTAATTTAAATGTAATAAGCGAACCAAGCCATATTTACTTTTGTTTTTATCTCGGTAGTAGAGAATGCATTGATTCAAATATTTGCAGCAGTAATGGTGATCGGCAAAGAAATGTTAGGGCCGAAATACAAAACAAAAAGAAAAATATTTGGTGAGAAAGGATCCATTGAAGGAGAAAAAAAAATTAAGATAGCCATACATCAATTAAAAACAGCATTAAAAGTTCTGGATTTTGAGATTCCGGATCCTTTTGGGGAAGGGAAAAAAAAAAAAAAAAAAAAAAAAAAAAAAACGAGACTAGTGCCGGATTATAGATGCTGCTAGATTATAGGTTCCTGGTTTATGGATGCTGCACTGTATATGTAAAATAAAGAAGGGCTTCTGCCCAAAATCCATCACTTAAGCTTGCATCCATTAATAACGCTTGAACAGCATCCAATGCCATCAAATTATACCTTTCCGATACGCCGTTCTGTTGATGTGTATAAGGATTTGTCCTCTCATGCTTTATTCCTATTTTTTCAAGAAAATTTTCAAACTCAGAACTGCAAAACTCCATCCTGCAATCTGTTCCAATATTTAAAATTTTGAGATTAAGAAAACATTCAGCTCAAACTTGATATCTTTTAAAAGCGTTGAAAGTTTCGTTTTTATTTATTAAAGGAAAAACTGTTACTTTTCTTGAGAAATCATCAGTAATAGTTAAAAAATATCTGTGCCCTTCACATGATGGCTGGGGATGGGGACCGCAAAGGTCCATATGTAATAACTCTAATGGTCTTTTTGACCTAATTTTAAATAAAGGTTTTTGCTCTTTTGCTTTTGGACAATTTACAGGGTTCACATAACTCAGCGTGCTTTAATTCAGGTAAACCAAGAACAAATTTTTTTTTGCTAGTTTCAACTATTTGTTTGAAGTTAATATGGGCAAATTTTCTATGCCAAGTATTTGGATCACTACTTTTTATAACTAAAGCTTCAGGTTTATTATTTAAATATGAATATTTTGGATAAATAAAATAGAGTCCGTTTTTTAAATGAGATGCAAATTGAAATCTCCCTTTATTATCTCTAACTATTATTTTTCCTTTTCCCCATTCAAAAGTAAAACCCACCGAATCTAACTCATGACCAGATATTATATTCCTCTTAAGTTGGGGAGAATACAGCACATTTTTTAACACAACATCGTTAAGAGACTTATTTACAGAAAATCTGACTTCTTTTCCTTCAACAGGAAATGAAATTCCATCTACTGCCGCGGTCATAGTAGTATTATTTATTGGTTCAAACTTAGTAAAAAGTTCTCTATTACAAGAAAAATGGGTACTAGCCCCCGTGTCAAAAATCCAGTCCATTTTACTGGAAGCTAGGTTTTCTATATTATTGCTAACTTCTACAAGACTATCAGTCTTGCAATTTTTATTCTTGAAATTTTTTCGTTGTTGGGGGTAATTTTACTCTACATTTTGCCATTAAATGACCGGTCTTTCCACATCTGAAACATTTGCATTTTTCCTTTTGATTAAAACTATTTTTAGAAATATTTATATTTTTACAAGAAACAGCATTATAAGTTTCAACACAATCATCCAGCTGACTTTGTTTTAGTCGTATCTCTTTGGCAATGAGCTCTTAATATTTTAGAAGGTTTAAAATTTTCATCTTCCCAGCGATAAATTGCTTGAACAATAGACAAAAATTCGGGAGGGAGCTTTCTAATTAATTAGAAAGCATGATGCCATTCATCGGGTTTCTTCCTGGCATCCTCTAATTGGTTTACGATATTCTGGAGACGAGCTCCAAAAAGACCTATTTCCTCCCCAGGCTCAATACAACATTGGAAAAATATATCCGTTAAACCAATAATTCATGCCCTTGAATTGGGACGAAAATGATTTTTTAAAATCTAATTTGTTTAGGATCATCCACATCACAAATTAAATTCAAATAAATTATACTAAATGCTTTATTTTTACGAGTTTTAAATGACCTTACCTCCGCAGGGTCAGGAGCTTTATCGTCAACTGCTACAGGTGCTGTTTCTTTGATGCAGACGATTTCCCAGGCATCTTTATGAATTAATAAAACTTTCACGTTATGAGACCAGGTGTCGTAGTTGTTCGCTTTCAAAGCATCAATTTTTATTTGAATTTCCATAAAAGTTCAAAAAGTCCCCAATTAAACACTTAACTAGCTGAAACCCGTCGAATTCGACGGTCACTTTATTATATATAAAAAAAAATATATAGAATAATTAAAAAATATATAGAAAAAATTAAAGAAAATAGTAAGAAAATCTGAAACACTTTCAGATTTTAACTACGCACTAAAGTACAACATATTAAAAACGTATCATAATCCATGCGTCCTCCATATTTTCTTTGCTTATTCCTGCAAGTTGGAAAGTGTATCATTATTCATGAGTGTGCCGTATTTTTCTCCCTTGTTCCATAAAACACATCTTTGCATTCGAAATCGCCTACTAAGACTGTTTTACAATTTTTGCCAAGCATCTCCCAACTTTGCCTTTTAAATACTATTTGGAATGTGCATCATAATTCATGAGCGTGCCATGTTCATTTTTCTTGGGTTCATGTTTACTTTAATGCTCCGACTCTCACCAAAATGGCGATAATTAAACATTATGCAGTTACCACGATGACTTTTTGTATGTGGCAACCGTAATTTAGTATTAATATAGTGATTTGGAATAACTGTAAGTACAGCATTCCATTACATATTTATTTATTTTGGGTTGCCAATTAAAGTAGTTTTAATAATTAAGTGTCTTTAAAATCCTTAACTGGTGCGTTTATCGCTATTTTGTTCACTTTACTTTTCATTTAGTTCTTTTGGAAGCGTTGAAAATCGTGCATAATTCCCGAGACAGATGACTGTAAAGTACGCCACAGAGTGCGGGTTATTTAGGTTGGAGAGAGTGAGGCCGTTAAAATAGGAATCAAATCTTTCTTGTTCCATAAAACACATTTTTGTAATCGAAATGTAACTTAAAGTTGCCTATTAAAGCTGTTTTACAATCTTCTCCAAGCATATTCCAACTGTACTTCACCATTTTAAATACTGTTCGGAATGGCATCATAATCGATGAGTGTGCCATATTTGTCTTTCTCGTTGCATAAAACACATCTTTAGAATTAAAATCTATATTAAAATTACTTACTAAAACTATTTTACAACCATCACCCGGCATGATTCGGTTTTTAAGGGTTTTTTTTTTTTTCTAGCAAACTTGGCGATCAATTATCAAAAATCGCAAGCCTTGTCAAACTTATTCTCCTCCCCCCCCCGTTTCGCGTTATGTGGCAAACACATTTAGAAAGATTTTCACCATGGCAGTTCATCTCTACAAAACCTGTCTACAAATCATCTCTACAAAACCTGTCTACAAATCATGTCTACAAAACCTGTCCACAAATCATGTCGACAGAATCGAGTACACAAAGTCTGGGCGTGAACGAAATAGCACCCTAGTGCTAATAAGCGATAAAGCGCCAAAATAAAGAAGGCTTTTTATGACTGCAAAATGTATTTAATAAACCACAATGTTATTTCTATGGTGAAAAATTGCACATTTAGATCGATGGTAAAGTTCCAATATCAAATGTTCAGACGATCCGAATTTATATTTATTCGGTCGCTTCTACACTTTAAAAGCGGTTTCTTATAACACGTAATAATTAACTAATTAAATCTGATTCTATTTTTTAGAACAACACATTTTTTGTCACTACACACTGTTGCCACATTTGCCACACAACATTTACAAACGGATGCAATTTTTAACAAATATTTTTCGAAATAAATCAAACCTTATGGAGCTTACGCATATCAATCATTTATGTAAGATGGTTTTTTAGAACAACACATTTATTATCACTACACACTGTTGCCACATTTGCCACACAACATTTACAAACGCATGCAATTTTTAACAAATATTTTTCCAAATAAATCAAGCCTTATGGAGCGAAGGCAATCGTCTGCGTCATCAATCGTCTGCATTAATAAACCACAATGTTATTTCTATGGCGAAAATTTGCACCTTTGCCATTCCGCCACGCCTAAACCGTTCGACTTCTTCTGATTTTCTCTTTTGATGGCACATCTACGGGCCAAGACCTTTCTTCAGACACCTCAACCGAGTATTTACACCCAGCCGTTCTCTCAATTCGGTTGTCGAAAGAAAAAACATGTTTCAAAATAATATATAGATGCACACAGAAGAGTCGCTACTATTCAACAGAAAACTTGAAACACTGGAACCACAGCAGGGAAGAGGGCCACCATCTTTAAGATCAATACAGCACCAGAAAAGGACGGAAAATACTTTAAACTTGAAAAGCAGAAGTCAACAGGCTTGAAAACACCACTCGATGAAAATCTAGTCAGGTAGAAACATTCGGCGAAGACGATTAAACACCACCAGGGAGGGATACTCAGACATCACCTCGAAGCAGCAACTGATGACTCGCAGACCTAACAGGTCTTAAAAATCAACCAAAAACCAAAAGAAAATATTCTTCTAGACATCAAAATTAGCGATGAGTACATAATTTTCTCCATATCTACTCATTTTGGGATGGCTGCAGCCCCATCAGCTACCCCCTGCAGTACCTGTGTTGGTCCAGTACTTAATTCAGTTCTATTTCATTTTCAGTTTACAGAATTATTAATTTCAGCTAAGTAACAGTTAAGTTCTTCTCACCTTAATTCTATGATCAAAATTTAAATCTCTTTTTAAAGAATTACTTATTTTCATCATTAACTTAAAGTTTTCCTGGCTCAGTGCGTTCTGTTTTGCAGTGATATCGCAATCTTGTGTTGTCTTAGTATGAAGTTGAACTGGCTGCGTGTGCTGCTAGCCCGTGGCATAATCTGGCAGTGATATCATTTGACGCGTTCTGCATAAGTCAGTGACGGCCGTGGTCAAAAATGTTATTGCAGCCGGAAACATATGACTCCCCCCCCCCCCCCTTCCTCCAGACAGGAATGGAAAATCGTTGTTACTGAATTTGAAAGCTGACGGATTAAGCCCTCACCCAGGATTAAAAAAAAAAAAAAAGAAATTACATAAAAAATGTAAGAGATCCTATTTTACTTCCATAAAATTGACATAAATTTCAACCAGCTGCTCCTATCCTCAAAATTGTATTAATCCGTGTCTGATTTGAAGTTTCCTGAGAATTTTCTTTTGTAATGATAACTTGAGAAGAAAAGAAAAAAATAAGAAAACTTACTTATTTTTTATAAGTCAAATCAATCCTCCTTTCTTTTAAACTTGCGAAACAGTCAGTGATGTCCTCATAAAAAGGTGTTGTTTTAATTAAGATATCATTAATTTTAAAATTTCTTTAAAATTCCCCATGTTTAAAGAATTTTCTCGCTCGCCATGTCCTCTTAATGCCAGTTCTTGCTTACTTAAAAATACTGCTTTGATGGGTAACTGTATGAAGCGTCTATTCAGGCTTACCTTCTTGATAAATTCAGCAATATAAAGTCGAGAGTTTTCCTTTAATTCGTCAGCAATTTAGCTCCCACTTCTTATCAACTTAAATTTTAAAGAATTTTTTAAATGTTCGATTGAGCTTTCATGTGTTTTACATGCTCGTGTGATGGTGGTTAATCCATCCTATCCAGTACCATTCCAAATGCTCTTTTTTATCTCAACGATTGAACACGGGCAACAAAACATTTTTTTGTAAATAAAAACTGCCATATAGCCACAAGAATAGTGCATATCATCATAAATGGAAGCTACGACCATGCTGAGACGAACCTGCTTTTTTCTTATGAATGGACAATTTTGGTGTTGGTCTATTTTCTTTTAGTGGTTGTCATTTATCAACCATCATGTCATTTATCTTTCCATATGTTAAACAGAGTTTCAAGCAAGACGCAAACTGGATAATAATAGGGCTCCATGTTTCGAAACGGTTAAATCATAGATTCCAATAACGCATGGACACAGTAACAAATAAAGCTAAAAACTTTCAACCTTCCCAGATTAAAAAAAAAAAAAAAACTATTGTTTCCGTTAGAATGGGCTAGAACAGCAGTTCTCAACCTTTTAACGTCGTGCCCCCCCCCCCCCCACATTTTTCAGCATACATTGAGTTTTTCAATCTTTAATAATAAACATTTTAAGCGAAAATGGATATATTTTTGAGTAAAAATGAGAATAAATAAGATGATTTTTTAAAAACATGCATCACTACTTGCTCTATAGTTTCTCTCGCCCCCCCCCCCCCCCCCGCAAATGTTATTTGGGGGGCACGCCTCCCTCAGGTTGAGAAACGCTGGGCTAGAACATATATTCTGTCTCTTTATTCTTTCCCTCACTTCTCGTCCGAGCCAATCAGTTCGTCGAATTCATAAGTGCAGCCGTAGTCAGAAAACCTTTCTTCAGCTGAGTCTTAGCTAAATACACCCTATGCTATCCTAAGCAGGAGAAACTGCTTACGTAGTCGTTACCATGGCAACAGTGCTGCTAATTCCTTAATCAGCACTGAGGGCTGTACCGGGGCCACGCGAGATCAAGCAAGTTTCCTTTACCAGGCCGTAATACTAGTTCGGAAGAAGGACTGTGACATCACAACAGACACCCGGCAGGACTGGAGATAAACCAGTTTCAGGAGAAGGCTTCTCTGCTTTGCTCGTGTGTCTGAATGAATCTACGCTATTTAATCTTCAACTAGGTAGCTGCTGCATATAGTAAATCGCTTCAAATTAATGAGTTTTGGACAAGAAATTTTCAGATTATAAAGTAAGTAATTACACTTTTGTGTTATTTAGTTTATATGAATTAATGCTATGCAAGTATATTTTCGCTAAGCCTGGTAATTTCTAGCAGTCATATAAGTTTCAAAAATTAAAACTAACACCACGTGCTATTGCAAAATTTTGACTAGCATTTCTAATTGTACATGTGCATGCACGGTTCCCGCTAGAGTGCGAGACCGCGAGAATCTCGCATAAATTTCTTAAATCTCGCGCAAAAAATATTACAGCGCGAGGTATTCTCGCGCTGCAAAATATTCGCCACCTGCGCGAGATTCTCGCACGCTGTTTGAAAGTTTAAAAATGCCAGTTTACAAATACAAAAATTTGTTTTTACTCTACTACTGTTGGATAATGAGCGTGCCGCGGCCGCAATGAAGCGTCTTCCCCCTTCCTCTCTTCAGTTTCTGTTCAGAGATAACGCGGTTAAATGATCGGAATGCAGAGGGGGGAATATTAATTAATGCTATAGGCGCTGAGCTGACGTGTTGATTTTTCTCCCTGCTTGCCAGCTGTAAAATGTTTTGTTTTTCTATGTGTGTGAATCGTATATGAGTTTTGAGAGCATTTCATCTGTTTGTTTTTTTATATACCACCATGATTTATAGAATTATTGATAACCTCCGGCAGTTTGAAATTTGGACCCTCCCCCCCCCAAAAAAAAGAAGCTGGAATTTTCCGGTTAAATGCCGGATAATCTAGCTTATACTGTAGTAAGAATTTGAACTTATAACTATATCTGTTTTAACTTTGTGACACATATTTGTATCTTACCAACTTTGTAGTATAATATAATTTAATATTTATATAAATATTAAGTTATTTTATATAATTTTATTATACTAGATAAAATATTATAGTTAATAATTATTTTGCTTAGTTAAACTGGATGTGATACTTTGAATAAATTTGAATATTCATTAACTTTGAATATCCCTTTAACAATTCAAGTGCAAATTTAAGCAATCTTATTAGAATAGCTGATGGAAATATCAATTTAGAAAGTTTTCCATATGATCAAGCTGTACAATTTTTTAATGAACGGAAAACATCGGTGTTATTGAAATTGTACTATAAATAAATAAAATGATGTTAAACAATATTTATATTCTCACGTAACTTTCAGAAATCTCACTCAAAATTTTTGGATGGGTGAGAAATCTCCCCCAATATTTTTTTCTAATGGGAACCCTGCGTGCATGCATGTATTACGTAAACTGCCATTTACATTATCATAAGTATTTCTATGAAGTAGTTATATAGAAAGTAATTGCTTATTTTGCTATATTAATGCTAATTTAATCTGCATTCATTATGAATTATGACAGTTATGCATTACTTATTTCTAAATATTTTACATATAATGTAAAATGAAGTTTTAAAATTAAATGTTTAATCCTGTTTTAAAATTTGTAGTAAATATAGTTAAAATGAAAATATAAAATATGTATGTCAAAGTATATCGTCTAACTTCTTTTTTTTTTTTTTTTTTTTTTTTCCCACTTACAGATGGGTAGAAATTGTTGTGTCTCTGGATGCAGATCTAATTACAACAAAGAATTTGGATACATTTCATCTTTTTTATTTCCGAAAGATGAGTCACGACGCCAGCTTTGGATTAAAAAAATCAACAGAGCTAATTTTAAACCCAGCAAAACAGCAGTCGTGTGCATCCAGCACTTTTCAAATGAATTCATTATTCGTGAAGACAGTGTTGTGAGAGATGATGGAAGCATTTTGACCGTTACCAGAGACAGACCGAAATTGACAGCAGATGCTTACCCATCGATATTCCATAATCAGCCTTCCTATCTCTCAAGTGAGCCTCCTCATAAAAGAAGGTCTCCTTCTGATAGAGATAAAAAAAAATCAGAGAAAGAGACGAAGAAAATTTTTTAAACTGGTGTATGCTGGACAAAATTGAATCTTTTGAAAAATTTAAAGAAGGATTCGCCTCAAAGCTGGGAAAAGACTGGCAGTTTATAGAACAACTTGATTCTATTTTAATTTATAAAGTGGACTTAAAAGATGCTCCAAAAATATCTGTTTCATTTCTTGTGAACTATGATCTTACTATCAAAGTTTGGCATGAAAACATTTTATTAAATTTGAAATCATTCGAATTTATATTGGAAACTGAAAATAAATGTGATAGCTGGACGAAATTTGATTGTTTGTTAAACCTAGTAGCCAGTTATAATAATGATAATTTTTGTTTTAAAGACTAATTAAACCATGTAATGGATATCCTTAATGAATATAAAAGGAAAATGGAGTGTGATGAAGGTAAGAGAACATTTTATATTGATATTATTATTGAACAAATCTCTCTTTTAGATACAAAAAAATATATTTATTCATCCAATTACATCTTATTTGCTGCTAAATTTTATTTCAGTTACAAAAATGCTTATAACTTTATTCGTGACTCAAAAATTTTAATCTTGCCTCATCCTGTCTACCTAAAAAAACTCTCTTCCCCTTTAAAAAGTCATAGTAATCTTGATAATAGCAACCATTTGTATTATTTGAAAAAGAAATCTGAATTACTTAAAGAAAGTGAAAAAGTTGTTTCCCTTTTACTTGACGAGATATATATTAATCCCTCAATTTCGTATAAATGCGGAGAAATTATTGGTACAGCTAATAATTCTGTTGAAGAGGCTACTACCATTCAAGCTTTCATGATTACATCAGGGTTTTCTAAAAATAAAGATGTAGTCGCTCTAGTACCAGTAAAAAATCAAACTGCAGACATTCTTCTTTTTAACACAGTAAGTATACTTAATATTTTAAAAGAACTAAAGTATACAGTATTATGTCTAATTTCCGATAACAATAGAATAAATCGTAATATGTTTACCAAAATGTGTGATGGAAATTTATGTTCATTCATTAAAAATCCAGTTGAACCTGAAAAAAAATTATTTTTCCTCTTTGATTCAGTTCACTTAATTAAATGCGTGAGAAACAATTGGCTGAAACAAACCACCGAGGATCAAACTTTGTTCTTTCCCAATCCCCTTAATTATACTGAAATTTTTAATGCAAGTCTTCAGACATTAAAAGATATTTACGAATCAGAAAAAACATCAATAGTCAAGACTGCCCCAAAATTGTCACAGAAAGTTCTTTATCCGACGTCATTTGAAAAACAAAACGTTTTATATGCACTTAATTTATTTCATGAAACTAATAGAGCTGCTTTAAGTTTAAACAATGGTCTAAATAAACACAATGGCATCATAACATTTCTTGATTTTTTTCTTAAGTGGTGGAAAATAGTAAATGTAAAACACTTGCAAAAAGGTACTAGATTCAATGATGACTTTTGTAATGCAATAGAAAATAGAAATCATAGTAATGTAGTGTTCTTACAAAAATTTAAAGATTGGCTTCAATCTTGGCAAAATTTAAGTTCTCTTAAACCAGCCGAACGAAAAGCTCTAGGCCTTCCTGATAAAGGCAGTATGCTTACAAAAGAAACCCATTTTGCCTTATCTTTCACAACAACAACTCTAATTGAATTAGTTATTCATATTTTTGATACGTACGAACCAAAATTTATTCTTCTTGGAAAATTCCAAACTGACTCCTTAGAAGCTAGATTTGGACAATATCGACAAATGTCTGGGAGTAATTATAATGTGTCTTGTGAACAGGAGTTTGAATCAGAAAACAAACTTAAAATTATGTGCTTTCTAAGCTTATATTCTGAAAGAAGAGGGGAATTTAAATTAAAGTCTATAGAACTGGAACACCCAGAAAAGTTTCAGGGAGAAACATCCATCCCTGAGATTTTATATGAAACTTTGATTTTTAACATTGAAATAAATTTTAATCAACGTTCTGTTCTTGTTTTCATAGCAGGGTATGTTGGTTATCAAACCTGTAAAAAAATTAGCTGTCAAGAATGCCATAAAATTTTAATCACTGAGAAAAATCTGGACTACGAAGTTGATGGTATTAAAATAAAAGAATATTTTTCACTTATTGATAGAGGAAATTTAAAATGGCCCACAAAATTGCTAATTGATGTTGTTATCGAGACATATTCTATATTTTTGAATCTTATTAGTTATAAATATGAATATGTATTTCTGAATTGCAAGAACCGAAAAAATGTATTGGAACAATTAGTCTTCGAAAAATTTGATATTTTATCAATGATTCCACTGAATACATGTGTTTGTAGAAATAGTATAGAAAATATAATGGAATATTGTTTGTCTGTCTCATAATATTTTTTTAAATAACTATAGTAAAATGAGAAATGATAAAATTAAAATAAAAAATTCAAAAAGAAAACTATCCACTCTACTTTCCTAGTATGAAAATTTGTTTTTGCCAACGAAGTGAAAATTGAGTAAGAAAAAACTTTTATCACCATCAATTTTTGTACTATCAATTATATAAAAAATAAAGATATTGGTTATTTTTTTATTTACAGTCAATTCGTAAAAAAGGCAATTGTTTTATTATACTAAATGCTTTTTCACATCTATATAATAATTATTCTATTTCAAGAAATTAAAACACTAACTTGGAATTTAGTGCGTATAAAAATAAATTTCTTCATGTGTAAAATGTTCCATCATGATTTTTCCTCAATTTAAATTTAAAAAAAATCTTTTTATTATTCTAACTCCAAATACTCTTAAAACATTAAATTATTCTATTTAAATTTCGTAATTTTTCAACATAGTGATCGAATTAAAACTTTAATTCGTAATTAGAAAATATTAAAATTGTTATGTGAGGTTTTATTTTGTTATTTTGATTCACAGTGGCCTTATGATATAATATTATTTCATAACTACGTCCTTATCCTAAATGTATATTTGTTATTGGAAAGCTAAATTTTACTTTATCATTTTCAAAACATCACACTCCATTCCCTTTTACATAAAAATTTTTAAAAAGTTTATATTTTGTATAATTATACATAAAAGACCTGTTAATAAATAATTTATTGATGTAATCGATATTTAAAAATGATCATTATTATTGATTTGCCATTTACTAATTGAAGTATTTATCTATGTTCAATAAAATTGTTTCTTTAATCAAATTGTGTCTCTTTTACTTTTTTAGTTTACTGTTTTTGTGATGCTTAACACCTTTAGTAATTAGAATAATAATAATATAATTAATTTAAGAATTAGCATTTTCAAAGAAAAGTTGTATTCTTCAGACCTTTCAAAATATTCTGTTTCAGGAAAAAAAAAAAAAAATGATTGTTTACATTTTGCAAATATAGCATTATTACAATCAGTAAGTCACATTTCAGTCATTCTGCAAGCTACATTTATTTCTATCCATTTACTATCATTAAAATAAACTAATTTCACCTCCGATTTCTATACTAATCCTATGGACTAAGCGCTCGAGAAAGGGTGTCTGCTGTGACGTCATGAACAGCAAGGTTTCGGCCCGGTAGAGGAAACTTGCTATTGCTATCTCACGTGGCCCCGGCTGTACCAACGACTTTTGCAGTTGAATTGCGGGAAGATTAAAGGGCTTTTTTACTGAATGAGCAATCCGGCTGTTACTACAATACTTTGAGATTTTTTTAAATTTACCATAGGAATTCCATAATTCTAATCTGAATTTAAGAAAATTTATAGAATAAATTATTTTAAAGTATGTGCTGATAATTTCAAGTGCAGCCCAGCAGTACTTGCTGTATCCTACGAGCTGCCACTGGCATAAGTGGCGTGCGTATTTTTCTGCTTGCCTAGTGTGGGTGTATCAACTTCCTAACGTGGCAGTATTTAAATGGCAATCGCTGTGAGATTGGCAGCTTCATTTCATTACACATTAGTGATGCATTGTGAGTGATGTTTTGAGCTTCATGTTTTAAATATGTGAATTACAGAGTGAAGTATTTTTTGATAAAGTGTTATGCTGCCGATGTGGGCAATTGGCATTAATTTGATGGAAACGAAATATATTGAGTTTTTAATTAAAACCTCTGGCATCCTGCAGAATCATGATGTTGAAAGTAAGCCTATTTTGTATTGAGTTATTGAACTGTGATAGCTGTGCATTTAGTTTCTTTTAAACAATTTGTTAAGTTTGAAATTTCTCAGTACAATAGATTTTAATGCATTACTTTACCTAGTCATTGTTTTTCTTGTTATATAAATGATTCTAATATAATTAACTATTAATAAATTGAAAATAAGTGGCTCATTTTTATATGTGGTGAACATTAATCAAACCCAAAGAGGGTGTGTCACCTGTTGCCAACAACTAGAGAAAAATTACAGAATAAAGTTAATAGAATTAATTTCTATCAGATACTGGGTAATAATTTAATTTAAAAGTTATAATATAAACTTATAAGCACATACTAGCATAAAATTAATTTATTTACATAATACATAACAGGTTCTCCAAAAAATTATCAGTGTTGTACTGTTTGGATAGAGCAATTCAGCATTCAATTTTCTAGCAAGAGAGTAACATTGGGAGAACATTTTTGGTTAAATTCTTCCACTTAGACATGTTGTTCATAAATGCTTTCAAACAGAACTAGAAAGATTTTCAGAAATTCCATAGAAAAAAAATCATTCCCTGTGGTCACAGGCTAATCTCATGGAATTGAAAACAATGTATATCCTCAACCACTTCAAAAAAGTTTCTATCCAGTCCAGTGGCATAGGAACTTTGTAAAAGTAGGGAGAGCTGTGACAAGTAGCCGGGGCGGGGGATGAAGGGGAGTTGATCCCCCCCAATTTTTATGAAAGTAGTAGTACTTTTCTATTTGCGACCTGGAATCTGGAGATCACCTATAGGCGAAAATGGTTTAGCGCTACATATTCTCCCCCTCCCCTCCTGAAATTTGTTTTCTGGCGATGGCTTTGAGCTGCTGAGCCTGTTGTGAAGTTATAACCCAATTTATAATTACTGCATTTTTTTTGTGACATGATTGACAGATTTTTAAAGACAAACTGTCTCTAAAATCCGGAATGCGGCTTTAAAAATCATTAATTTAAAAAAATCAAGTATTTATTCTAATTATCTAATGGAATAAATACTTGATGAATAGAATAAATACTTATACCATCATAAGCTCCTATTCTATTAGATTCTGTTAAAAAAACGATGATATCTGATGAAATTTCTTATGATAGAATGGATGATGGCTGGCATCAAATATCAAAAGTTACTAATGTATCTGGGCAAAAAAAAAAAAAACCCTTATATTGCCAAAATTGATGCTGGCCATTTTACTGATACCGCACAGTAATGCGGCTATTGAGAGAGTGTTCAATGTTATAAGAAAAAAATCATACAGTTCAGAAGCAGTTTAGGTATAGAAAATTTAAATGCTCTTTTAATAGAGAAGTTAAAATCTTCTTCCAAGAAAGAAAACTGTTATCAAAAGACCTTTAGCAAAGAACAATTGATGTCAGCAAAAAAATGTATGATGTTGGCTCTCTGCCATCATAAGAAATTTCAGGAACTTTCTCCAATTGGTAAGATGCAAATTCTGCTTCAATTCTGTTTATTTCATCTTTATCCATCAGAGAAGGAAATTTTTTCATGAAAAATTCTACCGACTCATATGATTCTCCTTAATGAAATGTCTGCAACTTTAGCGTGTTTTAATACATCGTTTTTTAACAGAAATTTTTTTAGCACATAATTGCATGCAGCGCAAAAAAACTTGCATATTTCAGTATAAAACGGAACCAGCTGTTCATCTGTTAGCTGTGCTTCAGCAAGATCGGATCTCGTCTTTGCTCCAATAACTAAATCGCTGTCATCTTTCTGATGCTTTCTTTTATTGAAATTAATATCCAAAAGGGAAATTGAATCACTAGATAATGCAATAGGTTTAACAAACCGAATAATAAGATCAGAGAAAAAAGCCACCAACTTTTTCTGCAGTAAATGTAGGTGATTCTTGTTGTTGACATTCATTAACAGAGTTGAAAATTGGGAGTACACTGCTTAAGAACAAAAAGTATAGTTTGGATAGTGGATTTTGAAGATGTAAACTTATATCATCATTTTCCTCAGAAAAATATTCACACAGGGCATCCCATTGTTCAAGAATACGGTTCAGTGATTCGAGCAGTGAAAGCCATCTGGTACTTATTAAGGTATTCAACAAACAAAAGTTAAATTAAAAGTCATTGACTGAAATTAAATAGTCACTTGATTTTGTCTGAAAAAAAGTCTAAGCAGAGTTCAAGTCCATGTCACTTAAATGCACAATAGAAGTTTTTGGTTTGAATATGTTTTAGACAAGAAAGACAAAGTAGGTACATTTTCTGTGGTTTATTGGAACAAATGATGATGATGACATTACACAGCACATGAGATGATGATGATACAACATATTAGACAGCATCCATTGAGTAGCACAAAAAACAAGCTTTTATAATAAGTCGTCACCGGCAATCTTTTAGATTTAAAAACACAACATACTGAATCATCTGGACACATCAGCATGGATCGCACGGATCCCCGATCCGGTTCTATTGAATCACATCAGTAAGCGATGTGGTTTATGGCTAAATCTTTTATTACACACACATCACAGCAGCAGTGGCTGAGGGAGGAGCTCACACAGACTAAAAAATAACTTGTGATGCCTTTTTTTATATCTGCCAGTTAGTGCGGGACTACGATAGATATTTGCATATGAAAATAAAGCATTCTTATTTTATGCAAATTAGAAACAATGCCATCTATTGCCAAGAAATATAAACTTTATTACGGCAGTAAAGATATGACGATTTTTACACCGCCATTTTTAAATGTTAGCGAACTTACGTTTTCACTTAGAAAGCTTTTAAAAGAAGTTTACAAAAAGGTTTATTCTTCACTTTAGCAAATTTAGAGATAAAATGTCATGGAAATAAAGGGTAAGTAAAAAAAATAATGTTTTTTCCTAACAAGGGCCCGCCTTCCATGACATTTAAGAAACTGGCAAATTCAAAGGAAACGAAAATTACAGAGGTAACCTTTCCTCTTTAACGAAAAAGCAAATTAAACATGATGCATAAAAAAACACACTTCAGGTTAGTAGGAACACTATATACAGTTGTTGCTGGCCAGCATAGTTAGTATACATTTCAAAAATTACTTCATTTCAAAAAATATTTCAACTCATTTGAAAATACTATATAGATGCATTCAAATATAAACACTTATGCTATAACATTAATAAACACATTTATAATTATAAAAATATTCATACTTCAAAAATACTTATATACTTTCAGTGCACTTTAGAAAATATTTACATTTTGCAAAGTTTATTCAATACAATACAGTACAGTACATTGCAATGAAAAATACAAATTAAATTTGAAAAAGCTCAAATTGAAATCAAACTGGGATCAAGCTGGGATGCATCCCAGAAAAAATTTGTAAAAAAAAAGTTTGTGTTAACCTGTAACACGTTATATGCCTGACACAACACCTTACAGACTAGGGTGGACATATAGGAGCTTCCACTAGCCAAAAGTGACTTACTGAAACAAAATTTTAACATCTCCTGTGATTGGAACGAAAATACGTTACCCTTAGAACTAACCAATCACCTCAGAATTCTCTGGAAAATTACAGTTGCACCTCGCGAGACGCTTTTGAGGCTGCTCGAAAACTTCAGAAAAAGACCAGAGCTAGGAATAATGCACTCCGTGGGGAACTTTACTCCCTCGACTGTAAAAATGTCAGACAGACATAATTAGACAAACACATTCACATAAAGTTCATTTTTCTTTGGGTTTTTTTTTCCATCAAAAATTTCAAAAAAATTTCCCCCTTTTCCCCTCAAAAAGTCTCAAGCCGAAGGGCTTATAGGAGACAAAAAATTGCCTAGGTTCCCACAAACGGGAGTAGGTCTTTTAGACTTAACTAAAAATTTTGTCATTGAAAGTGGAAAGGCTAATTTTGGGTAGAAGTTTCGTGAAAACGTCTGCAGGATTTTGTTTAGTGTTAATATATTCTAATTTAAACAATTTTTCTAAAACTAGGCTTCTTAAGAAATGGTATTTTACATGTATATGTTTTGTGCGATTATTTTCTATAGGAGAACTTGAAAAGTCTACAGCTGCACGATTGTCACAAAACAAGGTAACCTTTAAATTTTCTGGGAAAATGTCTAAACATCTTAGTTCATCTAGGATTCTATACATCCATAACAGTTCTTTTGATGCCTCTGTCAGGGCAATAAACTCAGACTCCAAAGATGACAAAGCTACGCATTTCTGCTTAAAGGTTCGCCGCGAGATTGAGATTTGTCTAATATTAAGATGTGACCTCCCATTGACACACGATCATCTTTATTCGAGGCGAAATCGGCATCAGAATAACAGTTTATTGAAATTTCAGCTTTATTTGAAAGTTTTAGCTTTAACTTCGATGTTAATTTTACATATCTCAGTAGTTTTACCAATTGGTTCCAATGGTGTTGACCAGGGTTTGACTGAAATTGAGAAAGGATATTTACAGCGTAAGATATATCAGGTGTGGTTCTACTAGCCAAGAACGACAAACATCCCAAAATATTATGGTAGGGCAGTTTTTCCATTTCCTTAGTTTCTGCATCATTACTAGGACTTTGTGTCTTTGACATTACGATTCCTGGTGCGATTGGCAATGATACTAAGGGTATCTAGTACTTCCTAAATCGCTCATAAATTTTATTGATGTAATCTTCTTGGTGAATGAATAATCCTTCCCGATTTTCAACAAATTGTACCCCAAGCAGTTTCTTCGTTCTACCCAATTTCTTTAAATCTACTTTATCTTCTAAAAGTTTAATTACACTCTCTATTTTTTCTTTAGTTTTAGATATAAGCACCATGTCGTCGACATACAGAAGTAAAACTAAACTATTTTCATAAATGTAGACACAATTAGCCCACTCTAGCTTATTAAAATTTAACTCACTTAGAATTCCATGTATTTCATTGAACCATTCACGTCCGCTCTGCTTTAAACCGTAGATAGCTCTATTGAGCTTACAGACGTAGTTTTCTTTACCTTCCTCTTCAAATCCTTTGGGCTGCTTCATATAAATATCTTCTTTTACTGGGGTGTATAGCTATGCAGAATTGATATCTACTTGCATATGGGACCAATGAAAATGTCCAACTAATAGAGAGAAAAATAATCGTATTACAGAAAAATTGACCACGGAACTAAAAACTTGGTCGTAGTTTTCACCTTTTCTTTGACCAAATCCTTGAGCGACCAGTCCAGCTTTATATCATACTATTTTACTTTCCAAGTTCTGTTTTACTGTGAATACCCATCTGTTGCCTATTATTTTTTAATTTTGAGGTACGGGTACAAGTTTCCACACTTCCCTTTCGTACATGACATTCATTTATGCAATCATAGCTTTCATCCATTCGTCTGAATTTTGAGAATCTATTGCTTGAAAATATGAGTTTGGAATTATTACATCCTCTAGTCAGGAGCTGGTTAAATTAGTTTCGTCTTTCACAATGCCGGTATAGGTATCTTTACCTTTAAAACTAAATTTTTCAGGGTCATACTTAAGTCCCTCTTTCTTGCAATATGCCTCAACCTCTTTACAGGATCGTAATCTAATATTCCTTCCCGATATACCGTAGTATATATCATTTCTGGACCTGTCTGATCTAGGGACGGCTTTTCTCATCCAAACTACATTTTTAGGTCTTTAGACTTAGAAAAACATATTGTTTCTTCTCCCTCCGCCTCATCGGATTCACCACTACTTATTTCATATTTTTCTTAGGATGTGCTAGGTTTCTCGTAATCTTCTATTTCTGGTTCCTTTTCTTCATTAGAACTTTCTGCTGCTGTAATTGGTTCAAGCACGACTCCACTGCTCTCACGAGTGGGTAAATTTTCATCAAAAGTTACGTTACTTGTTTCTACAACTTTCCTGTCACTCGGTAGCCACAGGTAAACATAGCGTACCCAACTAATATGCCCTGTTTTGCCCTCATTTCGAGCTTACTTCGTAACTGACGTGGTACACCTACGAACGCTCTTGATCCAAAGGTTCGTGTATGCTTTACGGAAGGTTTGCGACCACAAAATAGCTCAAATGGTGTTTTAGATTGGTTTGCGTGGCATACCCTGTTCCAAGTGTATGTGAAACATAACAGTGCTTCTGACCAAAAACCATTTCCCAGTTTACTGGAGTATAACATAGCCTTTACAGCGTTCAAGGCCGTGTAATTAAATCTCTCACTTACACCGTTCTGTTTTGGTGTATACTCGTTGGTTCATTCAGCTTTAATGCCTTCCTCCTCCAAAAATTTTTTTAATTCATTATGACAGAAATCCATGCCATTATCAGTTCAGATATTAATAATTTTTCTATTTAAAAACCATTCTGCACGTTTTCGATACCTTTTAAAATTTTCGAAGACTTCAGATTTCTGCTTCATAGGATAAACAGTGACCTATCTAGAGTAATCATCTGTTATTGTTAAAATGAATTTATGTCCCGATATTGATGGGTTAGGTAAAGGTCCACAAACATCCATGTGCAGAAGTTGGAAGGGTTTGTTCGATCGAATCTTGGGAATACTTTTAAAGCTCTTTCTTCTAGTTTTTGCTATTTTACAAACATGACAAGGTTTAGAGGCTTTAGATTTAAAAATGGGTAGGCCAAACGCCTTTCCCTTACTAGTTTCAATTACAGCATTACAATTAATATGACAAAAATGTCTATGCCAAAGTTTTAAGTTTTGATTATCATTTTCTGAAGAAAAATTAGCTTCTGCTTTCTTTTTACTAGTTATTATTGTAGGGTAAACATGGTACAAACCACGTTTCTTCTGTGCTGCAAATAATTTTTGTCGGTTACATGAAAATACCTCTACTTTGTTATTTCCCCCTCTAAATGTAATGCCCTCAGTGTCCAACACAGGACCTGACAGAAGGTTTCCCCTTAATTTAGAGGAATAGAGGACGTTTTTTAATGTTTTTAAAACTTTACCACCTTGAAATTTTAACTCGACTGTTTCCCTTCCCTCTATGGAACAATCAATGCTGTTTATGGCAATTGACATCGACCGACCTTAATTGGTTCAAAATTTTTAAAAAGTCTTTTATCCCAACAAAAATGAGCACTTGCCCCTGTATCAAAAATCCACAAAGAATCATTTAAATCCTTGCTTGTGTGGGCTTCTATCATATGATTCTTTGGTTGTCGTTTGTTACTTTTACGATTACTGGGGGAGGGATCCTACAACTAGCAATTAAATGTCCTATTTTACCACACCTATAGCCCTTTCTAGTGTCTTTCTTCACATTATTTTTAGGTGGGACACGTTTCACTTGTACTAGACATTGCGACAGTAGTTTGATCACCTACACTTTGCTTTAGTCTGGCCTCCTCAGTTAAGAGTTTGGCTAAAACTAATTCGAACTTAAACGTTTCATCAGGCCAGCAGTAAATAGTTTGAACAATTCCCTGATACTCGGAGGGTAAATACCTTAGCAACTGAAATGACTGATACCAGTCAGTTGGGGAGCGTTAGCATCTTTTAATTGCTTAGCTATCATCCTTAACCTGGCTGCAAATAAGCCTATTTCCTCCCCTTCATTTAATCTACATGAAAAGAATTCGTCTGTGAGTCTCATAGCATGAGCTCTGGACTCAGGTTTAAAGTGTTTATTTAATTTTTCCCAAACTTCTTTGGGGTCATAAGTGCCAAAAATAAGAGGTTTGTATTCATTAGAAATATTTTAAAATATTGTGCTATAAGCACGCCCGTATCTAATCTTGTAATCTCTTAACTCCTTAGCATCAGTGTCAGGGGGCCTTTTTTCTACACCACTGATGATTTCCCAATAATTCCTATCCATCAACAACACCCTTACACCTTCCTGCCAAGACTCATAATTGTCGGCAGATAACTTCTCTATTTGGGTAATTAAATTTGATGAAGCTTCCAACTACAATTTACAAGAAAAGATTAAAAACACTACGGGCCCGCCTTCTTATAATTTTAAGGCACTTAAAATCTGTTTGTATAGGTTAAAAACACTTTAAAAACAAAACACATTATAAACACACTTAGCATATTCAAAACACATTTAAACTTGGGCAAGGAGACCCATAACCGGAATATTAAGGTATTCAACAAACAAAAGTTAAATTAAAAGTCATTGACTGAAATTAAATAGTCACTTGAATTTGTCTGAAAAAATAAAGTCTAAGCAGAGTTCAAGTCCATGTCACTTAAATGCACAGTAGAAGTTTTTGGTTTGAATATGTTTTAGACAAGAAAGACAAAGTAGGTACATTTTCTGTGGTTTATTGTAACAAATGATGATGATGACATTACACAGCACATGAGATGATGATGATACAACATATTAGACAGCATCCATTGAGTAGCACAAAAAACAAGCTTTTATAATAAGTTGTCACCGGCGATCTTTTAGATTTAAAAACACAACATACTGAATCATCTGGACACATCAGCATGGATCGCACGGATCCCCGATCCGGTTCTATTGAATCACATCAGTGAGCGACGCGGTTTATGGCTAAATCTTTTATTACACATACATCACAGCAGCAGTGGCTGAGGGAGGAGCTCACACAGACTAAAAAATAACTTGTGATGCCTTTTTTTATATCTGCCAGTTAGTGCGGGACTACGATAGATATTTGCATATGAAAATAAAGCATTCTTATTTTATGCAAATTAGAAACAATGCCATCTATTGCCAAGAAATATAAACTTTATTACGGCAGTAAAGATATGACGATTTTTACACCGCCATTTTTAAATGTTAGCGAACTTACGTTTTCACTTAGAAAGCTTTTAAAAGAAGTTTACAAAAAGGTTTATTCTTCACTTTAGCAAATTTAGAGATAAAATGTCATGGAAATAAAGGGTAAGTAAAATAAATAGCGTTTTTTCCTAACAGTACTAACATATTTTAAAATTTTATGCGGCTTCAAACCACAAACTTCCTGGCACAGCTTTAATCCATTTTTACTTTTGAAGCTTTTATCTAAATAGTAGTAGATATTCAATAAAAATTCCTCAACATCGAATAACTTCAGTTCAGCAGTTGCCTTTTTTGCAGCCAAGTGCAGAAGGTGACAACAGCAATCTATATTTAACATTGAAGGCTGCATTTTAAGAAGAAAGGCAACAACACCTTTGAATTTACCAATCAATGTATTAGCATTATCTGATGAAAATGCTATACAATTGTTCCACGGAATATCTTTCTAGTTTAATTCTTCGTTTATGAGGTTATAAATACCTTCTCCAGTATTGTCAACAGTTTGTCCGATGGAAAGCAGTACCGTATCAATTTTACCAGTAATTTCATTGAAGAAAGATACTAGTATCGGATATAACTTATTATTTTCAGTGTCAGTACTACCGTCCGTAGCTACACAAAAGGGATTCTTTTCAGATGGTCTACAATTTCGCTTTGAGTATGCTTCGCCATATCTTTAATAATGGCCGAGGTTTTTGTTCGTGCACAGCTGTATTTTTTTGCAATATTGGAAGCGGGAAACATTGCCCGAAATAAAGCAGCAGCATGGTAGGTACTCGCTATTGGCAAGTTATGTTCTATCAAAAAACTTAATAACATTTGTCAAAGCATTTCCACTTTGACAACTGTAGTTTCCTGATCATCGGTGAAAAATTGGGAAATAGCTTTGCATTTCCTTCTTTTACCATTCTCCTCATGTTTTTTCAACACCACATGCCGACGAACATCGTCCCGTCTACCATACTTCACCAAAATATCACAGAAACAAACCGTGCAAGAAGCACAGTGTTCGGATTTTGCGCATTTTACGATGCATGGCCACTCTTGGGTATATTCCAAACGATAGCGTTGAAAAACTTTCTTTTTCTTCACCTTCGGTTCAAATTCGGAACAGTTTTCTTCGGAATTGCGTACAAGTGAACCACTAAGAGTCGTTTCCGGAGTCTCCATATTTAAAGCTATGGCAAAATTAAAATTTTAAAAATTGCAAATTCAACGCAGAAAGTAAATAAAGTAAATACACCTGATCGATTTCTGTCAAAAAAACAAAGCAGCACCACGTGGGCAGAAAACATTACAAACAGGCATTGCCAATAACGAGAAGGAAAATTCTCAGATTATCGTTCTTCCAAATCATCACAAGAGATCCGCCCAGGAGTGCAGACGTCATATAGCCATTCCTTCTGCTACTGACGTGTCCAATAAACTGTTATCTGAATGCCTGTGTTTACGCACGTGTAATGTTTATTTTCAGCGAACGCTTGGTTTCGTTATGTTATTTTCAAACACAAACTTTTTTTTTTTTACTAAATATAGCCAGTAAAATTTTATTTTTGGTTTTAATATGATAGTGGAAAGAGCAATCATATTTAGAAAAATTTTTAGCATTATCATAGCTAAATTCCATATTATTTAAAAAGTAGTGGTAGTGTTGCTATTGAAACTAGCTAATTGCTATGACAAATGATTTATAGGCACATGATTGTTGCAATTGTGTTTACAATACTCCTCGTTTTTCTAAGGTCCCAAATTGACATAATGTAAGTCAATAGAATTTTTTTCTCACTATCTCAAAGAAAATATCTTGTGCCACTTATCTTGATTTTTACTGTAACTTATAAATTTGCTAGCTGATTTTTCTTTGATCTTCAAATTTTGGAGAAAATGCCTTTAAATAAATTGTCCCATATTTTTAAACATGCATCCAAATTTTAAATCAATTAAGCTTGAAGTCTTTCCACCGAACACAAAACTTCAACTTGCTGATCAAGGTATAATTAATAACAGCTCAAGATGACACTGATGAAGAAGAGGACTCTTCAGTTTCTATCGATGACAATGTGCCAACAAATACTGATGTTCATATGAAGTATCATATTTATCATTCTAATGAAGGTGTTTTAGCATACTGGAAGATGTCTAATTTGTATAAAATTAATTATTTAATACATGAGGGTAACATGAAATCAAAACTAAAACAAGTTTGAAAAAATATCTAGTAACCCTGTCCTAAATAAAATGAGTCAATTATTGTTTTGATTCTGTGTGTTGTACATCAATTCTTCTTCTAACATTAATCCAAATGATCAAATTAAGCATTTGTAATCAGAAAAATAAAAATATTTTGCTTCATACCTTTAATTGATGATATATCTTAACCACATGATTAAAATATACCCTTAAATAAGATATTGGTATGTGTGATTTTCGATACCTTGAATTTCGATTATCTCAAATATTTTTGCTGATCCCAGTAACTTCCAGATATCAAGAGTCGACTATTTTCTCCTCAAACTAATCCTCTTCCACTATCTTTACAAGAATTTTTATTTTCACAAGTCTGCAGGTTTCAATGTTTGATTTCATTAAGCGGCAGTTTTAATACACATTTATATTGATTTGATTCCATTCTTGGAAATTTGTTTAGATTAAGCAACTGATTTTTTAAACCAGTAATTTTACAATGACCTCTCACTTATGCGCCTCTCAGTTATATGTGTCTCTCTTTTATACATGAATTTTTAAAGGTCCCATCACAAGGAATAGGAAAATAATTATTTAGGTCTCTCAGTTACAAACACCACGTTGAACTGCCTCTCTCAGTTATACACGAAAATTAACAGGGCAATTCCCAAATCCTGTCACACAGATGCATTTTTCTCTGTCATCCTAGAAGGCAGTGGTTTAGAAAATGCGAATGTCAGGAATGTTGATGAAAATATCAAGTATATCTAAGATATTGAAACTGTTTTTGATGAGTTAATGGTAATGATGATACATAAGATGATAACGATGCAACTGATCTTTCTGTCCCATCATACGCTACTCCTTTAGGAGCCCTAGAAAAATTGAAACGTTACTCTTAAAAATGACTTAACTGCAAATACAATAACACATTTTAATTGGGACTAGAAGCTATTCTCTCTGAAGAGGATTATGGAGACCTATTGGATCTTGTCTGATAGCCGTAGTTCTCTCCACCATCTTAATAATTGGCTTCTTGTGGGCGACAAGATCAGCTCCTCTATCCTGCTTAAACTAAAGCTCATTTCACTCAATCATGACGTTCATTTGCAATGGATACCTTCACATGTGAATTTCCACAGGAATGAAATGGCCGATAATCTTGATAAGGACGGTTGCAGGATTTCAACAACTCCCTCTTCCGTACTTACTTTTCTGGAATTATACTCCAGGGAAAAGTCAAAAATCACGAATGAGTGGGAAAACTCCCCCCTCCTACATTTGGTACATGAGCTCAAAACCAGGTTTGTCCCTTGACCTCCTGTGTGACAGACGTACCCAAACTGTGCTCTCAAGACTTGCTAGCAGTCACATCAAGTGCTTCACTTTCAACGAGGGCAGGAAAACCTTCGCCACCTGCACCAAGTGCCAAAATCTTCAGGCGTCTCCTGAGCACCTTTTGTAATGCATGGGACTCTCTAAGGAGGATCTTTTTAGTAATCCTCTTCTTGTCTTTGACTTCCTAACAGCCAACAAACTCGTGGATCTTGTCTGACGGAGTTAGACGAGGAAGATAAGCAACAACAACACACATTTTAATGAGTTGGAAAAGATTATATTACAAAAGTGGCCTAAACTACAACAACCTACAGTGT
This sequence comes from Cheiracanthium punctorium, assembly GCA_038373885.1. NCBI lineage: Eukaryota > Metazoa > Arthropoda > Arachnida > Araneae > Cheiracanthiidae > Cheiracanthium > Cheiracanthium punctorium. Next base: position 225,523 of record JAWZYV010011967.1, on the reverse strand, counting down.
TGATGACGTTTTATAAAGTAATGTTATTTTAATTAAATTGTCTCCTATTTAAAATTAAATTACACGCTCTTTCTATTTTTGAATTAAAAGTTAAACTCAATGGTATAGTTAAATATTTTAAAATATAATATTACTCTTTTTCATTGAAATATTACTAAGCATATTTTTTTTTCAAATATTTTGTCTATAATTTAGATAAAGGGTGAGAAAATAAGACCCTTTCAGTTATACACAATTTTAAATCGGTCCCTTAAAGCGTGTCTAAGTGGAGATTGCTGTATTTGATTAATCTAAAGTGAATAAATCTTCTAAATGTATAATAATTACCTCCTCCAATAGAATAAATGAAATAAAACGCATCTAGTTCGTCACACGCTTCTACTTCTCTACGAACAGCATTGATGATAGTATTTAAATGTCTTGAACCATAATGTGTATAGCCAACGAACCTGTTAAACAATAAAAACCAATTAAATGATTAACAAATCATTCTTTTTAAACTATTACAAGAATAATAAATTACTATAACAACTACTACTACAACAATAAGTATTATTATTATTATAACAAAGATTAATAAAGTATATGATAAAAAACAGAATTTCAATTCAATAGAATATGATGGAGCCACCTGCTAGTCAGAAAAATATTTTGAAGAATGTTAGGCAATGGCATAATGATAAGTTTTGAAGTCCCGATGGTTGGTTGGTTGGTTAGTTGATGTTTAATGGCACAAGGTCCAGAAAAGACATACTGCGCTAGACAAGGTGTGTATATAGTAAAATAAAGTTTTCAGGTAAAAGGTGTTGTATAAAACATGTAAAGCTAAAATCCATGAGGTCTAAAACCAATAAAAGCAAATTGTAGAAAGGTAAAAGGTAGATTAAAAAGACAAGAGCATCTGGATGGGGGCTCCCATCCAGATACCAGACAGAGAAAAGTATATACTTCACAATGAGTAAAGAATATTGATACGTCGAAGAAAGGCGAACAGATTACAGTACGGGGGTTCACCCAGTATTTCATCAAGTTTGGGATGAGAGCAGTTAAAAAGTATTTGGTAGAAATTGGTAAAAGCAGTGCATGAGGTTAAAAGATGGTGAATGGTGAGGCAAGTATGACAGTGGGGGCACTCTGGAGCAGGTTCACCAAATAGTAGGTGCCTATGAGTAGGCCGCGTATGAGCGATGAGGAGACGTGTCAAAATGACATCTGGTCTGCAATAAGGATGAGATGACCAATGTGTGAGTGCTGGACAGATAAAATGAAGTTTGTTCACAGTTTCACTGTCCCATTTATCGATCCATATACTTTTCACTATGCTAGAGATGCTAGACTTTATGTCTCTAAAGGAGAGATTGCCGGTGTATGGGAGGGTCGCATCCTTGGCTAGTGTGTCAGCTTTCTCGTTTCCACTGATCCCGATGTGACTGGGTACCCAACAGAAGAGAATCCTGTACCCCTGGTTTAGGAGTTGTTCATACTTATGTAAAACTTTCATGATGTAGCTATGTGTTTGAGAGCCAGATTTTAGGTTTTCCAGTACACTGGGGGAGTCTGAGTATATTATAAAGTTCTTTGCATCATTTCTGGAGATGTACAGAAGGCTTTCATAAATGGCCAGTAATTCAGCTGTAAAGACAGAGCAAAACTGAGGGAGGGTGTAGCTGCATGTAAAATTTCTACCTACAAGGGCAAAGCCAACGTGATTTCCAGTTTTAGAGCCATCTGTATATTGGGTATTTGTTCCTGTGGTCTAAGAGCAATTTCTGATATATTATGGGGTCAGTGTCTGGTTTTGAAAAGCCTTTAAAAGGTTGTAGGTATGATATCTGCAACATACCCCAAGGGGGTATGTCATGAAAAGAGCAAGTAGAAACGTTAACATCCTCCAGCTGCGTACCAACAAGGCTCCTATGAATCCTTAGTCCGAAAGGAGGAGTATATATGGGACGATTTGCATAGAATCGGTCAAGATGAGTATCTATGAAAGAGCTCTTTAATGGATGTGAGGCATGAGAAAGAATACGAAAATAAGTATTTAGTGATAGCTTATGACGTGTGAGGGTGAGAGATGGCTCATGGCAGGTAACGTAAAGACTATGTACAGGTGATGTTCTAAAGGCACCAGAGCAAATGCGTAGTGCAGTATGATGCACAGTGTCTAGTTTTTTTTAAACTGATTTGCATGCTGACCCATACGCACAGCATGCATAGTCCATTTTTGAACGTATGACATCACGATAAACCCTCAAGAGAGCATCACGGTCTGCCCCCCAAGAGGTATTGGTTAAGACCTTTAAAATATTAAGCTTTTTCTCGCATTTACTGTGAAGGTCAGAAATATGGTTAGCAAAAGTAAGTTTTTTGTCGAGAATTAAACCTAAAAATTTGACAGAGTCCTTCATAACAATGGTATTATGACCTAGATAAAGTTCTGGATCGGGGTGGATCCCACGTTTTCGGCAAAAATGTGTACAGACTGTTTTTTCAACAGACATGGTGAAGCCGTTTGTGTCGCACCATTTTAGGATGCAGTTGATGGCATTTTGAAGCTGCTGTTCGATGAGACGCATATCTTTCCCCTGGCAGGAGATTTGAAGGTGATCTACATATAGGCTACCGTAGACGGTTGGGGGCAATTGATTAAGAATATTATTGATTTTTATAGAGAAGAGGGTGACGCTAAGGACGGAGCCCTGGGGAACACCCTCTTCTTGTGTGAAATTATCAGACAGAGTGCCGTTGACCTGGACACTGAAGTTTCTGAGTGATAGGAAATTTTTAATAAAAATTGGAAGATTGCCTCGAAAGCCTATATTATAGAGATCTTGAAAGATGCCGCATCTCCACGTTCGGTCGTATGCCTTTTCTATGTCGAAGAACACTGACACTAAGTGATTCTTTCAGAGGAAAGCATTACGAATTTGTGCCTCTAAATTTAAAATGTTGTCTATAGTGGATCTGCCTTTGCAGAAGCCACTCTGAAAGGGATGTATATAGTCCCCAGTCTCTAAAATGTAGACAAGGCGGGCATTAACCATTTTTTCCATTAATTTACAAAGACAACTAGTAAGGGCTATGGGACGGTAGTTACTAGGGTTAGACGTATCTTTTCCAGGTTTCGGGAAGGGAATAACTATTGCATTGCTCCAGGCAGAGGGAAAGGTTTGTTTGTTCCAGATTCTACTGTATAGTTTTAAGAGGTTTAGTAAAGAGTCATAGGATAAATGTTTCAGCATTTCATAAGTAATGCCATCAGGACCAGGAGAAGTATTGGAGGATTGCTGTAGGTATTTGGTAAGTTCATTGATGGTAAAATCACTATTGTATGGAAAGTGTGAGGAGGTTTTAAATTTTTTTTTTTTTTTTGTTCAGATTGTTGTTTGTAAGAGAGAAAATGGTTTGAGAAGGAAGTACTGCCTGATATGGAAGCAATTGTCTGACCGATGTTATTTGCTATTTCTTTTGTATCACATATTATATTATTATTAATGGACCGACAGGATATTGAAGGGTTATTATAGATTCCCATGGCTCTTTTTGTTTTCATCCATAGCTCTTTACTAGTAGTAGTGGGTGTTATGCTAGACACATATTTTATCCACAATTCCTTTTGACATTGCCGCCTTATTTTCCTGGCATAAGCTTTAGCTTTTTTAAAAAGAACTAGGTTTTCAGTGGTAGGGTACCGCCAAAAACCACTCCAGGGTTTCTGCTGCTGTTTTTTTTTGCTAATGTACAGGTTTCATTCCACCACGGTTTTTTATTGCGCCAAGGTGTCATGCCCGATTTTGGAATATTGGCATCAGCTGCTTTAAAAATGACCGAAGTGACTTTATCCACGACCTCTTGAATAGTGCCTTCAAGAATGTTTGAGGTGATTTTGGATAATGCAGTAAAGGTGGGCCAATCTGCCTTATCATAAATATATGTAGGTGTGGTAAAGGTGCCTTTCGGATTGTAGTAAAGGGTGAGAGAAAAATCAGAAAGTGATCACTGTTATGTAAGTCACTGGAGACTGAAAAGTTATATAGTGGTAGGATAGATGGAGAACAAATAGCTAGATCTATGGCATGGAAGGATTTAGTTGGGTAGTGGAAGTAGGTATTATCCCTGTTATTCATAACGCAAAGAGAAAAGTCGGTTAACAGCTGTTCAGTAAGTTGACCTCTATTTTTTGTGTCTGTGCTGCCCCATAGGGGGCTATGACCGTTCATGTCCCCCAGGAGGATAAAAGGAGGATGAAGTTGTTGGATAAGACTATTGAGAGAGGTTTGGCAGATGGTTTCATTCGGGGGAAGATAAATACTGCAGATAGTAGTAAGATGTTTGAGATGGATCCGAGAGGCAACAGCTTATAAAGTTGTGTTGAGATTGAGAATATAATACGGATATTGATTATTTATTAAAAGGGCAACTCCACCGGAGGCCCTTTCCCCCAGCTCATAGTCTTTTCTAAGGATGGTATAATTGAAAATTTGTGTTTGTTTATTGGTTTTCAGATAAGTTTCCTGAAGGGCAAGACATGCAGGGTTATAATCATAAATTAGGATTTTGAGATCATTCATTTTATTTTGAAAACTGTGGCAGTTCCAAGAAAGCAGCAAAGTCATGATCAAGTGATGTTAGGGATGATTGAGAGCTTGCTTTTAGTCCCCGTAGGTGTAAGTGGGGTACTAGGGATGTCATCATCATCCATGATATTGTCTGAAATGTCAGAGTCAGTAGAATCTAAATGCAGTATTGAGTCATCAATGGGCTTTTGTGGAAGGATATTTTTAAGTCTGGACTTACTGTATTTTGCCTTATAGGCAGCAGATTTTTTGATTATAGGTCTGTTTTGAGTGGAGTTGTTGCTTTGAGACTTCTTCTTAGATGTGCTTTTTTGTAGAGCTTTGGAAGAATTATTTTGGGTAGAAGTTAAGTGTTTAGTTTTAGTAGTGGAAGTAGGTATAGAGACAGGCACAGATGTTGGTGGCTTGGTTTGTATGACAATTGATTTAACAGATGACTGCTTCAGCGTAAGACTGACCAGGTTTGGGGGTATGGGATTTGAGTACTTTACGGGCTTCTGGATAAGACAGTCCTTGTGTGGCACGCAAGGACTGGATTTCTTTTTCATACGACCATTTCAGGCATGCGCGGGAATATGAACAGGGGTGGTGCCAGCGTGGGGGGGGGGCATTCACACACACACCGTCAGGATCACTGGCCCTCCTGTCAGGGATTTTTTTAGAGAACTTTTTGGTTTAGAAAAACGAAGGAAATTTTGCAACCAGATAAAAAATTCCATTCCAAGTGTCTGACCCGATCGTAGAGGTTCCGTTCACTTCCATTCTCATTCTGCTTGGAATTATACCATATTCATATACTGAATATTGATTATCTGAAGCTCGGAGTATGTTTCTCGGGATTCGAAGGAACCAGCGAACAAGATCCACATTTCTAGGGTAAGCAGGGTTGCCCGATCTGCTGACCATTGACTTCGTAAAGACCTTTTTAACTACGACTTTGGTGAAAATCACTGGGCTTTCCTGTTAACCAAGAACAGATAATTAATGACCATCTCATCATAATAATTTTTGATATACGAAACCAAAGTAAGAAATTTATCTCTTACTCGAATACTTTTTTGAGAGGCTGTGCAGTACTGAAACGTAAAATTTTGGGGTTTTATCGTTTGGCCCCCTGTCGGGGAAGATGGCCCTCCCGTCGGGGAAAGTCTGGCGCCATCACTGAATATGAAGGGTGATCTTGTTTGCAGTTCACACATTTGGGTGGATTAGGTGTCACTGTCGTGGCCGGAGATCCCACAGCGAGCACAGGTTGGGGAACCACGACAGGAAGGTTTGGTATGGCCGAACTTTTGACACTGAAAGCATCGAGTAGGATTAGGTATGTATGGTCTAACGGCACATGAGAGGTATCCTGCTTTGATATGGGAAGGAAGTTTAGGTGATTGGAAAGTCAGAATTATATGTTTGGTGTCCAGTGTTTGGTTATTGCGTCGGATAGAGATTCTGCGAACTGCACAAACATTTTGGGATTTCAGATTTTCAAGAATTTCAGTCTCGGAGCAGTGTAATAGGTCAGGTTCGGATATGACGCCTCTTGATGAATTAAGTGTCCTATGGAGTGATACAGTGACAGGTTTTAGGCCGATAGTTTTTAATTGCATAATATTGTTTGCCTGTTTGTTATTACTTACTTCTATTAAGATGTTGCCAGAGTGTATGTTTTTAATTTTTGCAACTTCTCCAACATTAGCAAGTATGGTTTTATGGATTAGAAATGGGGATGTTTGGTTAAAGTTTCCATCCTGACATTTTACGAGAAAGAATTTTGCGGTAATAGCTCCCGGAGTGAGAGAGTTCGGAACGTTGACGTTTTATAAAGAAAGTGTCGAATCCATATTGGGGATTGGACATTCGGACCCGACCGCACCACCCACCACGGAGCCCAACAAGGGATGCATGTACATGCACCAGTGCTTGTCGGGTCTATACGCGCACATGACATCCCTTAAGCAGCATCCACCCTTAACGATGTGCCCAGTAGATGTCCGTTTGCTTGAACCCTAGCAGTTGGCCGAACCAGTACCACCAGCTGATTGATACACAGGGGAACGCTGTGTACCTCCCGTTTACCCGAAGCCGAGGCCAAAGCAATGTGTTGGAGAAAATACCCCTCAATTACCAGGATCCCCATTTCCGGCGACACGGGTCTCCACACACGGCAAACACGTGGCAGTTTAAACGCCAATAGAAGCTGACTGCACAGAGCGACCACAGCTTCTAAAGGGGGGCCCTCAACTCCAAGGAGGAAACTACACTGAGGGAGAAAGCAAAGTAGAGAGGAGGGTAAACAAAAGAGGAGCGAAAGATCGCTGGGGCCCCGGGATTGCGACACCCATGAAAACCTAAAGAAGGTCTTCCCCCTGAGGGGTTTGAAGTCCTGAAGTAGTAAGCTTCAAGTACATTGAGGTAATTTATCAAAAGCCGTTGGGCTGAGGGGCACTATTCTCATACCTGCCAACTCTTCTGGTTTTGACAGAAGACTTCTGTTTTTTTAAGCTATCTTCTGGTCTTCTGCCAGAAGATATAATCTTCTGATTTTTTTTTTTTAAATTTAGTTGATATATTAAAATGTATTGCAAACTATGCTAAAAAATTAGTAAATAAATAAATCCATTTCAAAATAATTTATTAAGGTAATCATTTCAACAGCTAACAGCAGAATGATGTTGTATGAGTGAGGTCAAAGCGTTTGTGAGCAAATCATTTATCGATAGTAAGTAAAAAAAAAAAAAAAAAAAAAAAAAAACAGAACTTCATTTTGTTTCTCCCTCAGTAATTCATTTGAAAATTAATGCTAACATACTTTGTTATGAAAATGACTTTTCTGATGAACTATTAGTAAAAGCTATAAAAGCTACTTTGAACCAGCTAAAAAAATCTTAATCTGTTTATTTTTCAACATACTTTGGTTAAAAATAAAGTCAAATTTTCATTTATTTAATTATTTTTATTTTTGTTAAAATACTCTGTTATTATTTTACATTAAAAAAAATATTCAGGTAGCTCTTTTCTATTGCTATTTAATTTCGTTTTTATTTCTATACATTGCTAATATAAAAAATAATAAGAAATGGCAATAAACTGGGTGTCTTCTGTTTTTACTTCTTATATTTAAAAATTATCTTCTGATTTTTTGTGAAATCTTCTGTTTTTTCAACACGAGTCTTCCTGTTTTCGGCTTAAGGAGGTTGGCAGGTATGTATTCTTAATCCTGAGATTAGGGGGTGAGGAAAGGCATAAATAAGAAAAAGTATACACAGGAAAAAGGTAGATCATAACTAAGAATAAAAATGGCTAAGCTTTGAATCATACTAAGAATAAAAATGGCTAAGCTTTGAGACATGTAAAGTGGCCTCATTATCATTCACTCCAAGACACCCAAATCTCTAGAAATCTACATTTAGTATTAAATCTTAATACTCCCCACTAGAAAGGCTGGGCATTATTAATAAGGGAGAGTGGGCCAGCTAATGGGACAGTGATAAAATTGTATTGAAAATATTTTTAAGAAAACATTATGTTAAACTTAAATAGCAATACCAAAGCTGCTATGTTTAAGACCAAAAAAATCAGTCATGTACAATTATGCGAAAAAGTGCATTAAAGCTTGTTTTCAACTATAAAAAGTAATTTCAATTTTTTATACTTGTGACATATTTGGCCGTGGTAGCCCAGTGGTTAAGGCGTTGGATTAGTAATCGGAAGGTTGTGGGTTCAATACTGGCATACCACTAAAGACCACCATGTACATGCAGTGTATGTGCATAATAAATGTGTGGCTCCAAAAGTCATCTTGGCAGTTGCTAGCAGTTTCCGAGGGTTGCCAATATTCAGAAGTCCCCCACCTTCAGATGAGGTTCCAAATTGTGATGGGAAATTCTGGGAAAGACATATTTGAGGTTCTAAGCGACACATTCAGTGACGTGAGCTGTCCTCTCCTGGTAAATAAATAAATTAATATTACTTAAAACTATTCTTAAGGCTACTAATTACTATAACAAAACTATTCTATTTTATATCAGACTTAGTTTAATTATCATTAGATAAGCATTTGTTAAGTAGATTAGAAAAGTATAAAGTATGAGAAAATGGGGACTAACAGGATTAACAATAAAGGCTTTTTCTTTCTCCAAAATGATTACTGTTGTCTGAAGAAAGTTTAGAGAGCTTGAAATTCCAAATCTGATCAATAAAAAGTTTAGGCTGAAAACATTCACCTTTGGACTTTTCTCTTGCCACAGGGATCAATAACACTGTTTTTCTTAGCAAATTTGTCAGAGAGAAAGAGGAGAAATTTTGAATTTTAGCAAAATAATCACAAATAGATAAATGGTATAAACAACTGAGAAACAACAATTCTATGGCCTAAAATCTGAAAGTAGAGCTATTTTTTTTTTCCAGCCGGATCATGCCATCCTTTATCTGTATGAATATATATCCATATCTTTGGTAAAATAGTTAAATTGACCAGCTAACATATATTATTTACTTTGATTAAAATAAAGTTTAAAGCCTGATAAAAGTTTAATAGAAGTTTATTATACCTGAAATAACCATAGGTGCTGACTCCATGGGGCTTGAGGGGAATTCAGCTCCTTCAATATTTTTATCGAAGGGGCTGAGCCCCCTAAAAAATTTCGCTCCAATCTTTCTACTGTCAAATAATGTTTTTCCTATATCAGTTAAAACTCAGAGTGTGGTGCTACTATTTTGTAATAAGACAAACGCCTGTGGATACAGAGATTTTACACAAAGAAAGCATAAGTTTCTGTGAGCACTAACCATCTCAAATGAATTGGTCAGAAAAACTAAGAAATCTTTCTTGGCTTTTCAGATGATTAGCAGATAAAATAGCCACAAAAGGATGACCTTGGGACTGAGGAAGCAACTTTTTGGCAGGGGGTTGCTTTCATCCTAGAAGAGTCAAGAAAACTGCAAACTTGAGGTGGTCGGCAGCTTTCAGTTGACAAGAAAGAGCTACAGCATTGTAGCTAGTGGTCATGATCGCTCCTAGCAGGGTTTGAAGTTTGCACCCCATCAGTGCAATGTTTGGAAACTGTTGCCCACAAGGGCTCCTAGCTGTCAGAACCTTATCCGATATACCTTATCCGATAAAATACATCTCCGTAGAAAAAAATAACTAAAAATCTGCGGGGGTTGAATTTTCCTCATTCTTTCTCCCTTTTTCTCATACAACTTTTTAGTCAGAAATACCTGTAATAACCTATTCTTTGATAAATCATACATAACTTTTAAGAGAAATCTTTTTCGTGATGAAAGTAGTATTATCCATAATAAAAACACACACAACAAATAACTGAATACTGGGCTTGAATAAAAAAGGCTGTTTTTAAACTTAAAAAATTTTAACCACAATATATTTTTGATAAATTTAAGCTCAAAGTGCAAATTTAGAGTTTTTTCAAATTTTATTTCTAACCTTTTTTTAAATTTTTCTGCCTAAGCAGAGTTGAATTGACAGAAATGGCAGGGTAAGGTAACAGAACATCTTGAAAATTATCTCCGGATACTTAATACGTCACTTTATAGGTTTGCAAACGTGAATGTTTCTAATGTAAAATAAAAGATAATTGACCTTCCTTTTTTGTAAATATGTCATCCAAAATTTTACCAAAGAAAGTGAAATTTATTTAAAAAAATCATATGGGTTTAACATAGAGCCTCTTCCTTTTTCTAAAATTAGTAACATAAATCAATGTGCCACATCAGTGGCCGAGTGCATAGCACTCTCAACTAGTAGACAGGAGGTGCCTGGTTCAAATCCAGGTCACATCCATCAACCTACCCGCAGAGGTGTCATTAAGGAGGGGACAGGGGGGGAGTATCCCCTCCCAAAAAATATCCCAGTTGGCAAAATCCCATTCTTCACTTGGTAAAACTATGTTTCAGTTGGAGGAAAAAAATGTATTTTGGACTCAAACTTCAGAATCTTATTATTTTTTATATATTTTTCTACTATCATTTTCTTCTCTTTCGGATTGAGACAAGCAGGATTTTTTCTAGGATTAAAAAAAGAATAGCGTAGTAAATCATGGGAGGGCGGTCAGAGAATCCACAGACTTGGCCAGGACTGAAAGGACATACTCAAGGTGTGTGGTATCCTATGAGTGTAAGATGACAGCAAAATATGTGTTTTTTGCATTTATGTATCCCTCTGACCCTCTCTTTCTTCCTTTCAAGTATAGTATAACCTCGACATCTCGAAGACGAAGGGACACTGAAAAAACTCCGAGTTTTCGAGGTAAAATAAAAGGAAGCCAGTTTGTAAGGGAAAACTCATTTATTCGAGATATCAAAGATTTTTAAATATCGGGGCTACACTGTATTTCACTTTTACCTTCCCAATGCACCCCATATTTGGCTATTAATGAATGCAGAAAAGTTTGGAGAAGATTTTTCATTCGCTGTTTCCTGTCAGTCCAGTGACCCCTCCAGATTAAAAAAAAAAAAATCTACAGGAGAAACCCGGGACTGTGCATACTATCTGGATCACAAAAGATATGATTAGGCACCAGATTACTGTACTATTTCCTATTGTGGTGTATTCTTTATGAAGCTGATGATGTGTATGGTGTAAAAAAAGCAGGTTCTTACAGCAATTAAAATTAGACATTGAGAAAGTCACTCATGGCTATATTGTTTTGATTAATGTACAATTCGAGTTATTGTTCTTCAGGTGAAAAGGCTTTAGAAAAAATTTGAAAGTAAAATATGTAATTATTTGATTGATAGATATTATTTATGTGTACATTTATTTGCATTCACAACAGAAAGTAAGCAGACAGCAATGGATTAACCATTGACTATTACAGGGGTAATCGTGCTGCGCCTCTATTTTTTTGTATCCAAGTATAAAAAAGAAAGTATATTAAACAATTTATTCACAAACACTTTTTAGCTAAATTATACCATACCGCACCATGTTTCATGTTATGCCGTATACTATGTTAAAAAAGCTGCAGATATAATAATTAGTAGTAGTATATTAAAAAATCATTTAATGATCCACCATAAAAAAAAAATTAAGGTTTTTTGAATCATCAACGAAGCATCCCCATAAACTGCAGCTGCAGTCATGAAGAGAATGCAGAATTTTTCTGCGGAATGATGAAGGCCATCATCTTTTTTCTGTTTTCATTTTTTATCCTAAAATTGCTTTATCTGCTCTCTTTCATTGTCTTAAATATCCCTTACTAGATACTCTGCCCATCCCCACTGGTTCCCAATTCGATTAAAAACCAATGCAGGGAAGCAGGGCCGTACCCCAAAAAATTTTTAAGGGAGACCAAACAGTGAAAAAGACCGAATTTTTCACAAAAAGACTTAATCAATATTATTTTGTTAATAAAATTTTTAATTTTGGTTAAGGGGGGGGGGGGGGGGGGGGGGGGGACTGGACTCCCTGGGTACGGCCTTGCAGGGAAGCAGTGGCGTACGCAAGGGATGGATCCAGGGAGTCTGGACCCCTCACAAAAGAGTTAACTTTTATGGAGGTGCTCGTAATTATAAAACACTGCATAAATTTTAAAGAAAAGCTTTATTTGGTGTACACAAATTCTCTGGCACAGAAAAAACAATATCACATCTCGGATGAAATTTTTGAGAGAAGTGAGAAATAGAATAGCAGCACGAGCATGGCAAACTGCGTGTTGGTACGCAGTTGGTACGTGTAGTTAACTTGTAATACACTAGTATCAATTGCAGAAATTGCTGTGTAAAACTTGGTTTCATCATTTGTGATAGAACTTAAACTGAATTGAGCTTCGAGTTGAAGGAACCATGTTTCCGGATCTTTCTGCCAAAATGGCGAAGGTTTAACGGCGACGCGCGCCAATTCAGAGGCTGCAGCTGCTGTGCCAGACAATGCCATATTAAATAACGTGAATAAGCATAAAGTCCTGTAGTATTCAATTCGGAAAAAAACTTCTCTGTTCGCTTAAAAGTAAAATAAAGCAATTTTTGCGTCCAGATGATAAACAAAGTTAAAAAGATCTTACCACGGCAGAGATTACGGCGAATTAAAGAGTTGGCGGAATATTCTAACGGAGAAGTCAACTTGGAGAAAGATTCCTTCTTAAAAAAAAAACAATCAAAGTAGACGGGTCACCATTTTATGGAGGTGCTCGTAGTTATAAAACACTGCATAAATTTTAAAGAAAAGCTTTATTTGGTGTACACAAAGTCTCTGGCACAGAAAAAACAATATCGCATCTCGGATGAAATTTTTGAGAGAAGTGAGAAATAGAATAGCAGCACGAGCATGGCAAACTGCGTGTTGCCACACTTTGACTCATTAAATCAGCATGTAATTTTTGACAGTTTTATGACTTTACCAAATATAATTGCATGTTTTTCAATTATGTTTTTATTTATTTATCTTAACTGCTAAAGATAAATAAATAAAAACATACAATTATATTGAATCGCGGAAGAATCTATAAAAGGTAGCACAATAAAAAAATTGCTGTCCGCATGCTGTGCACTATCTTGTCCCGGTTAGGCTCTGATGTCACCTTTATGGTGCTGGACTCCCTCCAAGGCAAAATCCTTTGTGCACCACTGCATGGAAGTAATAGGAGTCTAAAAAAGGAAATCTTAAACATTACTCCCCCTTTGCATATGCCACTGGCTGAACTTGTTGCACAGTGGAAGTAATTTTATTTTTGCCCTTTATCAAGATGCTGAAAGGGTTATAGTGAAAAGAAATGATGGAAAATGTGATTTGAAACAGGTAATTTTGATTAAGGTAACTCTAAATTTTCCAAATTTTGAGTTGGCATATTTCATAGTTCTCCCCACCCAATCATGATGCCCTCGCTATGCCTCTGCCTACCCGTTTGGAGTTTCCTCTGGTATTCTCTAAAACTTAGTGTAAATATGGGTTAGGACCGTTTAGAAAGACACCCACGAAGAGCACTCCCCTCGAGTTAATAATCTACCATAAATTCAAAAACGAAAAACATGTGACTTCTGTTAGGAAAATTGACTGTAAACCTTACCTTAAAGGTTCCATGACATGTGGTTGTTGTCTCTTTCTTATGAAAGGATGCTGGATAATTTAATTTTTATTATCTGCCTTAATCTAAAGGCACTTCTGGCTTTTTTTATTTTCCTTAATTAAACTTTGTACTTAACGTTGTTATAACTTCTTTTAATATTAAAGCTTCAAACAAGCACATATTTGCTAGCAAAACATTTTGCGTTGTACACATGTACTATGTGTTTTCATATTTGGCCGCTAGAGGTGCTGTATTACCGGCAATTTGCTGTGAAGCTATTTTTCTTTTTCTTTTCACATCACAGGATCGCAGAAGTCCATGATGCAGTTGCCCGACCAGATGAGAGTATTTAAATCCGCCGCTCACTGCAATCTCGAGAGAGCCAGCCGCTACCTCTACTGCTCCAGCAGCAGCCGCTGATGTTGTTGACGTGGACCCTGCCCATCGCAATTGATAATGAAACTTGGTTTTCTGCTTTTAAAGAGTAAACGCGACGTTGCCGACATCATATAAAAAGAAGCTAAATCATCCATGGTTATAGATCGGTGATATATATAATGTTATTTTTTGCTTTAAACTTATCTGTTCACCTTCCTCTGTAAAAATCTTCATACATCATCGCTCAACAATAAAAGAAGTATAAAGGTAGAAAGTGGATATAGATCTGCAGTTCTTTTTGTCATCTTTTATATCTGATAATCCCTCAATTCATTTTAACAAGACTTCAATAGCTTTCAGCTCTAGAAACTCTGCTAAGAACTTTTAAGTATTCCAAACAATTACATGGTTATGGGCCTCAGCCGTTGAATATTATTATGTTGAGTATATGCATGTATGTCTTATTTTAACTGTTTACAAGATTTTATCGAGCATTAAGAGGTCAGGCCCTAATTAAAGATTTTTAATTATAAGAATTTGAAATTGTCTGAAAAAAAAATGGAAACTATATCGATACAGATTGATAAATTGAGCTCTGATAATTATGAAACGTGAAAGGAGGACATAAAAGTTTTGTTACTAGATAGAAATTGTTGAGATATTGTCACAGGCAAAGAAATTAGACTGAAAGAAAGAAAAGTCAAAGAGCTGAGGGATTATAAAATAAGATATGGTAGAGCATATAGTACTATATATTTAAAAATATCTAGTGAATATAAGCCCCTCCTTGCCAGAACATATGATCCCAAAGAGATTTGGGAAAAATTAAAGAAACATTTTAAACCTGAATCAAGAGCTCGTTCTATCGCACTGACAGATGAATTCTTTTCATGTAAGATAAATGAGAAAGTAGGACTATTTGGAAGTAGGACTAGGACTGAGGAAGTAGGACTATTTGGCACTCGTTTAAAATCAATTGCAACACAGTTGCGTGAAGCCAGTACACCACTAGCGGATAGGCATCAGCCATTCCAATTAATTAGATATTTACCTCCCAAATACGCTGGAATTGTGCAAGCCATCTATAGATAGGATGATGATGAATTTAAATTTGATAAAGTTTTAGCTGAGTTGTTAGCCGAAGAAGCCAGGTTAAAACAAAGTTTGGGTAACCATGCCGCTATTGCTATGTCCAGTCAAGCTAAACCTGAAAAACGTACCCCACGTAGAGGAAACTTTAAATGCAGTGGTAGCAGCAGGAACATTTTTAAAAAAAGGATTTGTGTTTCAAAAATATAGGACAACCTCTTGTATGTCATACGCTGCAAATATTCTGCAGGATTTTAATGTACAATATATTTAAATCGCTGTGGTAAACTGATAAGGGACCCTATAAATATTGAAATTAAATTATAGGTTATAATTTCATTTTCTGGCATAATGCAGAGAAAGAAGCACAACTAATTTTAGAATACTAATCTTTTTAAAAAAAATTATTTTCAGCATAAGCTGCATTTTTATGTTAATTTATTGGATACACATACATAAATGTTAATCTTCTTTATTGCAATCTACAATCATGAAATAGTTGATGAAATTGCTAATGATGTTACAAGGCTCCATGTACATTAATTTTTCTCAAATTCATTTTGTATAACAACTCCTAGTGCTCTAATTTTAAGCAGCTATAACTAGGTGAATTTTGGTCATAGAAGGAGGAATCTTTTTCTATTGTGCATTAAATTGTATAAGGATTTTTTTCTACAGTGATCGCCGCTTATTTTGGTCGGTGGTTTATCCGGTCAGTCGCTTATTCCGGTGAAAATGGGTATGAGCAGAACTAAATGGCCAATTGCTAAGGTTTTCCGCCTGCTACCTTGGTAGTGAGTGCTGCTTTATCCAGTCAGGTAATATTTGAAGATCAGGATTTTGCCTTAATTAGCTTTTAGCATGGAATGAAAGCCAGTCAAAGATGACACATATCTGTGTGGAGGCTTTAAGGTAATTCAATGAAAACAATTGTAAATATACTTAACAGAATTTTAATAAAAGTAATGCTCAATCCGACACACGGAACCAATGGGACACCTGATGAGGATGATGACAACGATGTGCACCCGAACCGTCTACGTGTCACAAGAGTAGATTCACTGAATGTTATAGATCAGAGGTTCCCAAACTGGGTGCCACGGCACCCTAGGGTGCCACGAGCGTAAGTCAGGGGTGCCGTGGAGATAATCAAGAAAAGTGTTTTGGTGGAGTATAATCAAATAATTTCCTCTGAACTGGTATCCCCAAGAGAGCCAAGCCGATCACTAAGTGGGCTCAACAAAAATATTACAGTCAAGTTCAAGACTGTCCTGTAGCCTCTCTTTTATAGGAACACCCTGAAATGGGGGTATTGCCAAAATTCTATATCTCTTTCCCAAGAGAGTATTTTCTTGATAATTAGCCCTAGGAACAAACAAACAAAAAATAACGTAAAATGCATCCAAACTGCTTCATTCTAATCTTCATATTCATATTGCTTTAGAGGAAATTTGCCGCGAAATGTTTTTAACCTGAAAAGGGTGCCACGAAATGTTTTTAGCCTGACAAGGGTGCCGCGGGGAAAAAAAGTTTGGGAACCCCTGTTATAGACACTTTACGTAGAGCATTTGAGGAGAACAATGTAAATGATCACCTCCTTTCAACATTAAGAAAAATTGAATTTGCACTAATTGACACTATATCCCTAAAACAGTCTTTAATTTTGGATTCCCCCCCCCCAAGAAGTTATATATTTTTTTAATATATAAATGAATATATGTATTTTTTTATATGTCCACTTCTTTAATCTTAAATAAATATGTGCATAATTAAGCTATAGACTAATACATTTCATATATATTTTGATTTCAAGTCAAACATTAGCACAACACCTTCTCTACGGGGGCCAAGGCCTGCACTGCCAAACCGCACCTTCGTGACCATAGGCTCGGCAGTGCGGATGCATGTGCCTCGGCCAGGTGGTCAGCCTGACATGAAGCCTCCAGTGTTTCACCCCAAGCAAGCTTGGTCTTCATTTTATCGACTCACTCAAGGGATGAAAGGCTGAGTCGACCTTGCACAGCTCGGGATTCGAACCCCCGGACCTGTGGGACAGCAGCATGGTGTGCTAACCATTACACCATTTAACTTATTGATTTTTTGATTTAATTTATTGATTTTTTCTTAAATTTTCTCACTTCTACTTTAGTCCCGCCATTTGTTTCGAATTTCGGTTAATCTCAATCCATGCCGATGTGACCAGAATAAGCAGTGGTTGCTGTATAACTGATAGGACCAGGGGACCGTATAGAAATTTAAATTCCGTAATTTTTATAGGAATTGATTTATTGACTTCTATTGTGTGTGTTTTTGATGTAATAGATTATGCAATTTAAAACATTTTTGCAACTGGAATTATGTGTCTCTGACTAACGGGTTCAGGATATAGCCATTGGGCACCATTGGCACTGGACACCCTGTACATTCTTTCAATGAATTATCTATAATTGATTTACAGTTCCATAATAGAGCTTCATAAATTATTTTATCAAAAGAAAAAGAAAGTAAGAAAGAATTACAATATTTATCTTTTGCTAAAAAAAGCTTGATCTTGGGGAGGGGCTGGAAACGAAAATTTTCAAACTAAAGGTGTGGGGATCATAGTATTTGCTACTTCTGCTATATGGCTAATCCGGCGCTGTTTGACTCTACTCAAGCATAATACGCCTTAGCAGATACTACGATGCAGGTGCCATCTATCATCTTCATTTTAAATCGTTTGTTCTTCCGTACACTTTATGCTTGAACAGCACAAAAAAATACATGAATAATGAAGAGCTCGCTAAAATAAGCTTTCACTTTACGAATAGGATGACTTTGATTAGAACACGTGAAATTAAAAAACGTAAACATAGATTCTGAGTTTAAAGCATTTTCTGTAAGAGAGAAATATGGAATTTTCATGGCATTAATTGAATGAAGGTACAGTCAACTCCCTCTAATCCGCACTCGCTGGGACCAAGGGTTGTGCGGATTACAGGATTTTGCGGATTATAGGTCATTTTTTTTTGTTTACATTTTTACATTTAGAATTTCCCTTTAAATTATAGTCAATTTACTGTAAACAAATAGGAAATGATGAAAGAAAATGCATATGCTATTGAATAAAAACACAATTAAATGTCAATATAAATACAATAAATAATACAATTAAATTTAGAGAATTTACTAAAGGACAGATGAAAGAAAATATTTATACTGCTGAACTAAAACACTATTTTATTTAATATTAAATACAATTACTAATACAAAATTAAAAGAATAAATTCTCTCTAAATTTTTATTTATTTTTCATTTTTTCAAACATTGCAGTGATTGTAATTTATTTAAGAGATTTTAATTTTTCTTCAGAAATTTTGCCCTGAAGCCTTCTAATTGTCAGTAACTCTTGGTCACTGACAAATGATTGCTTTTGCAAAATGTTTAAAGAGACCCCAAATCTGGAAGTTTTTCAACAAACAAACATTCTTTTTTTTTTTAAGGGCAGTTGTTGTTGTTTTTAATTTCTTTAAAAGACCGTTTTTAACTAAATATATATCTATTATAAAATAAACAAGCTCAATCAGAAAGGGAGGAATTTCAATGGTCGCTCACGAAGGGGGGGGGGGGGTCATGCGGTGCATCATTTGTATATTTGATATCTCAGAATTACATTAATTTCAGATTTTGTGAGGTAATTTTCGGTTTCTCCTAATGTAAAAATATTCTATGCTATTATATAAGCTCTAAAGAGGAAAAGAATGTTATCCTTTTCACACACACACACGTGCATTACATTTCAAGTGCTGATGATTCATTATTTTTGCATGTGCTCCTCCGGCAGCTAAATATAAACAAAGAGAAAGGCCATGTGGTCTGTTTATGCTTTTCTTTCTTTCTTCCTTCCTACAGAACTACAGTTATGTGGAGAAAGTTTTTGTTGCATAATAAATCGCTAGACAGAAGATCAAAAGGGTGAGGTAGGGGGAGAATCGGAAAATTGCGCAACTGTTGTGTCGTCTGCCAAATCGCGGTTTGCGTTTAAAGTTAAACATGTTACATATTTTCACCCAATTTTAATTGCAACGGTCAATCTTTACGATCATCTCGCGAGTTTTTCTCTCTCTCATAGAGCAAACGTTTTCGTTGATTGTTTGTTTTATTCAGGAAAAGAGTAAAGCGATGTGATTAGACGGTGCATTGCTTTGGAGTTCGTTATTTACATCCATTCACTGCCTGAACACATGCAACTTAGCATATAAGTTTTCGTAAGTTTAATTACATGATAATATGCTCAAATATATGAAATTATTTACTTCAAATACCTGTGGAAAACCATTAATAAATGTCTTTATAACATTCAGCCAATCAAATAACTTCTATAACAGTAATACTACCAGTCAAATGCCGCTCAAAATGTAAACAAACAAGTTTGTTTACATTTGAATTATATCGCGGATTACAGGCGTTCGCGGATTATAGAGTCGCGGATTAGCGGGAGTTGACTGTACTTGAACTGTAGATCTAGAGTACTATTTTAAATACAAAAACATTGGTTTTAAGAAAATATCTTTTTTTCCTTATTTTTCTTTTTTATTGAATACAAATTTATAACAGAATAAGAATAGTGCATTCCAATCTCTGACATACAAGTACTTCAGCATCGAAATGTGACGCCATCTTGTTTTTTGGATGACCGTGTTCCCAATGGTTATTTGTGAACAATAAATATCCCAACTCTTATGTGTATTTAATTTCTGACTTACCTGAATTGTGAAACTCTCCAACTTTAAGCGCCACAATAAAAGGTTAAGATAAAATTTCAACAACTTAAAGCTAATTAAATAAATTCCCAAAGCCAAGCAGTTTAATTCAAATGCTAAATGAACTTAATAACTTTTTGTTAAATTTAAACCTCGCTTTAACCGTGGCTTGCGTCAACAATCGTTTAAGACGCACGGCTCCGATCTCCAGTTCGTCAACAGTCGCCATCTTGGACGGGCGTAATGGTTGGTTGGCGAAGTGAGTATCGCCCGGAGAAAACTGTTTAAAGCTGTTCATCCAATCACCGATGCGCTCCCGAAGCCCGGTAAACGCCGTTCAACCGCGCAGCCGGAGAACAACTCAGAAATGAGATGCGCAGTCGGCAGTGATAAATAAAAGGAGGAGCTTTCGCCGTAATCGTGGCAGATAAGCAGATAAGCAGATAAGCAGTTAAGCAGACCGATAGCAGGTCGACAGCAGTCGAGGCAGTTAGGCCGATCGTCGCCGTTAAGCAATTAGACAGTCAGGCTGTATTAACAGTTGACAGACGTTTTTGGCGAGCGGTAATGCTCTTTAAGCTCCAAACATGTTATTTTTAGCCAGCTAAACCTGCTTCTATTTAATCTTTAAAATGACAGTACGTTTTAATCAACATTTAATGCCGATTTTTTTAACCTGGTTTTAAAGTGAAATAAATGTTAGAATTTCTGTTTGAAGTGCCGTCATATAGAACGTCGTGTTTCATCGTAATTTAAGGATCTGAAGTTCTCCCTGTGGACTTGTTCTCTTCAAGGTAAAGCAGCTTTTGAAATTGAGATCTAAACGGCTTGTAATGTTTAAATTCATTAAACCATTTTTGCCAGTACTTATGAGTTTCTTCAGACTGTGATATATTCCTGTGATAAAGCATAGCTGTGATATTTAATATTTCTTTTGCAATGAAATCCTGTTCTACAAGTAGTTGCTGACTGTGATACATTTCTGTGCCAGACTGCTATAAATAAAAGTAGATGTCTCTCAATTCAGTTGCTATCCTTGTTTCCATAACACTCTTCACTCATGGCCAATCACTTCTCAAGACCAATTTTGTTTCCCGGGTGTTGTCATTCCCAAATTTAACCTGGATTGTCGGCACTTGCGGGAACAGACCGCCTCTCTGGATCAAGGCGAATTACTATTGGTTGGCACACAGTGGAAAACGAGAGCAGAAACAGAAAAGTTTAGCATATTCAACTCTGTTTTCCGCCCTTGATTCTGCTTGATAGAAACTGAAAAACCAGACGTTCGTCAATTTTCTGCTTTCCACCGTATATCCCACCCATGTAGATTCCAGGCTTAAAGGTTTCTAATGCGTATGAACGTTACATCTGGAGGCAACCTACCAAAACTCCAGACTGTTAGATCGGCAGCCATGCGATGGGACCCGAACCTCTGACCTTCACACTTCAGCCATCTACCATATTCAAGTTGTTCATAATCTCATAATTTTGTGCATCGTATTGTTCTGTACTTTTATATCATTATCCTGACATAATATTAGTAATATGATTTGTTTCCCTTCTTTTTTACTGTATTTTATTATCATTTTATGTGTGGGGATGGAGGGAAATAGTTTTCCTATTATGAATCAAAATCTGCAAAATTCTAAAGCAAAATCTGCAAAAATCTGCAAAGCTTATGCAACTTAAATGCTTCTTGTCGTCTATGGTCAAGGGTATGAAATAATTTTCAGTTGAAATTACGTAGCTAAAAACTTGACATAACAACTGCCAGTGTGTTAACGTTGGGCGGGAATTAAATTGAGCTAACATTGTCACTGCAAATAAAATATCGGGTCGGGATCGAGTTGCTAAAAACAGTAACGATCCGATCAGCTGTCTATACGGGACTTCTCCTTCAACAGAAGGTTCATTGCCGCTCGTTACAAGTTGGCCTGGCGACATTGGCAATTTACATTTAACAAAAGGAATATTTTTAAATTTTTCTTTAAGACGACTAATACATTGCTTTTGGTGAATAGCCCAATTTCCCTGTGAATCCTTAAATTCTATACCTAAAATTTTCTTTACTTCTCCTAAATTTTTTATTTCGAATTTAGATTTTAAAAGTTCAGTGACTTAAACAATCTTATTTAATTGAGAAAGAGATCTTGAGAATACTATTAAATCGTCTACATAGATCAAAAGTATGACATTACATTTTAAGTGCTACACAGAATTCGTTTTTGAGAACGGGGAAAACCCCAGACTTAGAAAGTAGTATTAAGCTCTGAATGCCACTGTTTACCGGCTTGATGCAAGCCATAGATTGCTTTATTTAATTTCAAAACATGCGATTTTCGTGTAGTACCATCAGGAAAATTAAAGCCCTTGGGCGTCTCCATAAAATGTTCACGATCTAACCGACCATAAAGGTAGGCACATTTCACGTCAAGATGCCTATGGAACCATTTTAAGGAGAGGACCAAAAGACTTAGAAAAAGATAAATTTCCTCAAAGTTTACAACAGGGGAAAAAACTTCGTCGTAGTCCATACCAAACACTTGGTTAAAACCCTGGGCCATGATTCTCGCTTTAAAACCGCTTTTTAATGACGGCGTGGATTCCTTCAATTTGAAAACCCAACGGGAACCGATTACTTTCTTGTCCGCAGGTCGAGGCACTAAGGTGTAGATTTCTCTTGCTTTCAGAGTCGAGAGTTCCTCATCTATGGCACGTTTCCACTGGGAGGCTTCCGGGACGACTACCGCTTCTTCATACATTGAGGGCTCCATGATGCACAGAAATATTTCACCTTCAGTAGAATCGGGCTCAGAATCATCGTTGCTTGTGACTTGAGGGGAGGGCACAGGATACGTATTTTTAAAGTTGAAATAGGTAGCATCATAGATTATACCGTGAGAGTCACAGTACTCCTTGACCTTTTTGGCTCCTCTCAGATGTAGATTGGAGTTTGGTGGGTAGTAATATACATCAATCCGACCTCTTGTTTTGCCGCTCGCTCTCTCCTTCTCCACGCGACGCCAGGGAACGTCTCGGCAATGTGTCGATTCAGCGGGGACTTCTTCGGAGACTGGAGCTGAACTTCTAGGCACAGTGTCTGCATTTTCCTTGGGAACTTCTGCCAGTTGAGGGATATAAATCTGGAATTAGAATCGAACAAAGCATTTTTAGTGTATCCCTTCACAAGCTCATTAAACCAGACGTGTTTCGTCTCTAAAATTTTTCTTTCTCTAGAAAGCCATATGCGGTACCCAACGGTGTCAAACACATATCTGACACGGACACCTTCTTTGGTTTTTGGGTCAAGCTTATCCCTCCTATGTCATTCGACATGTATGTAGGCCAAACTGCCAATAACTTTTAAGTGTCAAACACTGCATTTCTTTTGAAACAAAGTGTAGGGAACTTCATTAGCTATGCTTCTATGAGGAAAACGATTATGCAGATAAATGAAAGTATGGGCTAGCTCAGCCCGCAAACCTTTCGGTAATTCGGCTTCAATTCTCATGGCACGAATACCATCAGATAAGGTTCTATTGAGCTTCTCTGCAACGCCATTCATCTCTGGCGAGTATGCATTAGTCCTTTGATGGACGATCCCCCTATCGGTGAGAAATTTTTCAAATTCGTCAGAGCAGAACTCAAGGCCAGAAGTCAAGAGCAGAACTGTCTGACCGAACAGTCTTTACCGGCTTATCAAACTGTTTTTCGACTTTCAAAATAAAGTTGTTAAACTTTTCAAAACAGTCACTTTTATACTTGAGAGGAAAGACCCAGGCGAATCTTGAAAAATCATCGACAGCCGTGAGGAGATATTTCGCCTGGCCAAATGAGGGACCAGACGCGCTACTCCATATGTCGGTATGGATTAATTCCAAAGGTCTTTTCGACGTTCATTCACCATAGCCTTGAAAATGGGCATGCGTGATCTTCGCTTGTATGCAGGGGTCACAAATTTGTGGATTACCACTTAACTTGCTCAGGCCGTAAACTAAATTCTTTTTAGTTCAATATTTCAATGCCTTCACATTCTGGTGACCAAACCTGCAGTGCCACATCATGATGTCATTTCGACAATTACTTTTATTGCTGACCAAAGCTTCTGCAGAAGGAAGGTCCGAAATGATCCTTGAATGTAATAAATACAAACTTCCCGCTAATGGGGCTATTCCCATGACGTCACCTCTCGAATTTATCATGGTACATTTTGAATTATGGATAATCAACCAATGGCCATGTTTATCCATCAGACTTCCTGATATTGAGTTTTTCTTTAAAGACGGGCCCCAGTAGACTTTAAGAAGAGTCAATACTTCGTTGTGGCCATTCACGTCTAAGCTCAGTGAAACAGAACCATAGCCCTTGGCTTTAATGGTTGCACCCCCTATACCTTGCACTTCAACATCGCATGACTGAAAATTTTTCAGAAAGGACTTATCAGCGATGAAATGGTTTGACGATCCCGAGTCAACTACCCAGTCAACAGTTTTACCCAAATCGCTCAACAGACTTATTTCTTGGTCAATCACGGCAAAAGAACAATTATTGAGCTTACCTTTCGGTTTCTTCTTACTTTTCGGCAGGTTTTTACATTGGGGGAGAGGTGTCCAGGTTGTCCGCAACGGAAGCATATTCAGGTTTCTTTTCTGACTTCTGTTCCCAATGGCTGTTTGTGAACAATAAATATCCCAACTCTTATGTGTATTTAATTTCTGACTTACCTGAATTGTGAAACTCTCCAACTTTAAGGGCCACAATAAAAGGTTAAGATAAAGTTTCAACAACTTAAAGTTAATTAAATAAATTCCCAAAGCCAAGCAGTTTAATTCAAATGCTAAATGAACTTAAAGGAATAACTTTTTGTTAAATTTAAACCTCGCTTTAACCGTGGCTTACGTCAACAATTGTTTAAGACGCACGGCTCTGATCTCCAGTTCATCAACAGCCGCCATCTTGGACGGGCGTAATGGTTGGTTGGCGAAGTGAGTATCGCCCGGAGAAAACTGTTTCAAGCTGTTCATCCAATCACCGATGCGCTCCCGAAGCCCGGTAAACGCCATTCAACCGCGCAGCCGGAGAACAACTCAGAAATGAGATGCGCAGTCGGCAGTGACAAATAAAAGGAGGAGTTTTCGCCGTAATCGTAGCAGATAAGCAGTTAAGCAGACCGATAGCAGGTCGACAGCAGTCGAGGCAGTTAGGCCGATCATGGCAGATCGTCGCCGTTAAGCAATTAGACAGTCAGGCTGTATTAACAGCTGACAGACGTTTTGGCGAGCGGTAATGCTCTTTAAGTTCCAGACATGTTATTTTTAGCCAGCTAAACCTGCTTCTATTTAATCTTTAAAATGATAGTACGTTTTTAATCAACATTTAATGCCGATTTTTTTAACCTGTTTTTAAAGTGAAATAGAAGTTAGAATTTCTGTTTGAAGTGTCGTCATATAGAACATCGTGTTTCATCGTAATTTTTACATATCTTAAGGATCTGAAGTTTTCCCTGTGGACTTGTTCTCTTCAAGGTAAAGCAGCTTTTGAAATTGAAATCTAAACGGCTTGTGAAGTTTAAATTCATTAAACCATTTTTGCCAGTACTTATGACTTTTTTCAGACTGTGATATATTCCTGTACCTAGCTGTGATAAAGCATAACTGTGATATTTAATAGTTTTTTTTGCAATGAAATCCTGTTCTACAAGTAATTGCTGACTGTGATACATTTCTGTGCCAGACTGCTATAAATAAAAGTAGATGTCTCTCAATTCAGTTGCTATCCTTGTTTCCATAACACTCTTCACTCATGGCCAACCACTTCTCAACACCAATTTTGTTTCCCGGGTGTTGTCATTTCCAAATTTAACCTGGATTGTCGGCACTTGCGGGAACAATAAGGGTTATGGGCTTGCGTTGTAGAGTGAAAGCCCATGACTGAAGATATTGAATGGAAACCCCCAGTGCCGAGATGGAGGGGCAACTGTAATATTTGAAGAAATTCTTTAAAGAGGTTTAAAGCTTACCCTGAAATCTCCGGAAGTCTTCGATGTTTATCCTGAAATTAGAGATGATTCTGAATCTAAGTTCAATTTGAAGTTTAAAGTTGAAATTTTTGACGATTTTGAAGTTTAAAGTCAAAATTTTTGAAGTTTAAAGCTGAAATTTTTGATGCTTTTGAAGTTTAAAAATTGAGAGTTTTTTGAAGTTAACCCTTGAAAATTTTTTTGTCTTTGAAATTTGACATTTTTGAAGTTGAAATTTAGTACATTTCTTTGAAACTTAGAATTTTTGAAAAATTTTTGAAATTTTTGAGAAAGATGGCTAATTCACCAGGTATCTCAACTTTCTACCAAACCGAGAAATTAAATGCTACAAATTACTCCTCATGGTGTGTTGATATGAAGTTCCTACTCTTGGAGAAAAATTGCTATGAAATTGTGTGCGGTAGGGAGAAAAGCCCGGTGATCAAAGAGGGCGCTGTCACAGAAAAGGATGTGGAGGCATTTAACGTCCGAAAAAGGCTTGCATTATCTATGCTGTACCTCAATGTGCACAGTGATTTCCGACAAATTATCGGTGATTTAGATAACCCGTGTGAAGTTTGGGACCTGTTAAGAAAAAATTTCAAGCCCGACAACCGCAGTCATCACATGCAGATTTTCGGTGAATTGATGCAAAGTAGAATTCAGCCGAATGAGAATGTCAATCTTTTTGCCTCACGGATCCAGAGCTTGGCCAACCAGCTCAAGGACAGCGGAAAATCTCTCGATGAAGTTTTTCTGTCATACCAATTTCTTAGAAATCTGCCGTCAAAATTTGATTCAATTGTCCAAAGTGTTCTACGATGGGACAGTGAAAGATTTGTGTTTAAAGACATCGTCTTGGAAGTTGTGGCGGAAGAGACTCGACTAAACCTCCGTGACTCCGATAGAAAGACGTCAACGAAGGAAGCCTTTAGTGTCCAGGGAAATCAGGCAAGGTGTTTCCGGTGCGGTCGTCTGGGACATTTCCAAAGGAACTGTCGTGTCCGTCCAAGGTCTCCTAGCCGTCCCAGGAACAGATCTCATAGTCCGGGTGCGTGCAGAGTCTCCAAATCAACATCCAGCCCAGCAGAAACCGAGTGGCAAAGGTCCCGAGGTAGACGCCAGAACCCAGGTAACCAGTCGAATAAGAACACTATCCCCAAGACCATTAAAGGTAACAATTTAAGTTTTTTTGTGGCAGAGGCCAATCTAAATTGTAATGTCGACAACCATACGTGGATTTTGGATTCGGCCGCCAGCCACCATTTCTGTAATGATCGCAGCATCTTCTCTAATTTCGTGACTGTTGAGAATGAAAATATGGTGCTCGCTCTGGAGGATCTAGAGTTTCCAATTAATGGAAAAGGGGATGTAAAACTTAAATTCTGTAAAAATGAATGTATTTTGAAAAATGTCTTTTTCGCTCCAAAATTAAAGAGAAATTTACTGTCAGGCCCCATGCTCGATCAGAACGGTTTTAAATTTGTAGGGGGAAATGGAAAGATTAAAGTCTTTAAGAAAAAATTCTTTGTATTTTCTGCTAAACTCGAACGTGGCTTGTATCACGTATACCCCAATCCAGTTAAGCCAGCTTGTAATGCAATAAGCAAAAATAACCTGAGAGAACTCGAATCATGGCATGCACGTTTCGGTCATGCAGGTGTAGATTTCATCACAAAAACTAGTACTCTAAATGCTGTTAAAGGTTTGCCTAACCTAAAGAAACCCCCAGAATTTTCATGTGAACTTTGCAAATTAAATAAATACAGGCGGGTATCATTTAAGTCCGTTAGTGGGAGCAAAGTGAGAGGTCCATTAGATCTAATCTGTTTGGACGTTTGGGGTCCATCAAATGTGGTAGGCAAACGTGGGGAAAGATACTATCTGTCAATTATCGATGAATTCTCTAAATATATGACCATTTATCCTATGAAGGAAAAATCTGACGTTTTTGACATATTTACTAGATATGTTTCCCGTGCCGAAAGATCACTTGGGTTAAAAGTTAAAGCTGTAAAAACCGACAATGGGGATGAGTTTACCAGTAATTACTTTGAAGACTTTTGCATTGAAAAAGGCATAAATCATGAACACACAAACATTTACACGCCCGAGCAAAATGGATCGGCTGAACGACTCAACCAAACTGTTGTAGACGGAGCCAGGACCATTCTCTCAGAAAGTGGTCTTGAAAAAAGCTTTTGGCCAGAGGCCGTGTTATTTTTTGTTCATGTGTGGAACCGGCTATGCCATTCAGAACAATCAAAAACCCCTATAGAGTTGTTTAAAGGAATTAAACCTTCGGTAAGACACCTTCGAAAATTCGGATCAAAAGTTTACGTTGGTACTCCTCGACCCTTGAGAGGAAAGCTTGACCCGAAAGCCAAAGTAGGCATTTTAGTTGGGTACGCTTTTAGTACCAAAGGGTATAGAATTTGGATCCCGGAGGAGGAAAAGGTGAGAGAAACCTGTAACGTGTCATTTCCAAAAGTTTCGGAAAATGACAGTGGAGCGGTGCTGGCGCCCAAAGATGATTCTAGCTTTTCTCAAATTGGTGAAGAGAGTCGAGAATCGGTCGAAGACGAAAGTCTCCCGAGTTCCTCTCCCACACCCAGTATAGAGTCTGATGAAGAATCTGATGCAGATGAAAGTATGGATGATAGTACAATTAGCTCTCCTACTTTTCGCGATGCGATTTGGGTAAGAACCGCCGTCCCTCGACCGGATGGATCCAGGACAGATATTTACTTTCATGAGGAGGGTCAGAAGCGTAAACTGAAAAGCTTAAACGAAATCCAGAAATACTGCGAACAGAATAATATTAAGTTTGATGATGTAACTAAAAGTATGTTCAGTTTTAAAGGAAAGGATTCCTTCCAAGGTGTCATTAACCCTAAGCCAAGCAACGCGGAAGTTAAAGTTAAAAACAAAAGCTGACTAGTACCTGAAGTCCCTCGTACCTATAAGCAGATGCTCAGGTCCCCACAAATTGAAAAATGGAAAGAGGCCATGGATACAGAGTATCAGAACCTAAGAAATAGAAAAGTTTGGGTTTTAACCAGCCTGCCTCCAGGCAAACAAGTTTTGGGGTGCAGATGGGTATTTAACATTAAAAGAGATGAGAAGGGAAACGTCGCGAGATACAAGGCCCGCTTGGTGGCACAGGGATACAACCAGGTCAAGGGCGAATCCTATGACGAAACCTTTTCTCCTGTTATAAACTTTTCTTTAATTAGGCTGTTTTTTTCTCTGTTCGTGGTCTTGTTAAAATGGAAACATATGCAGTGCGATGTTGCCTGTGCGTATCTGTATGCAAATTTGGAAGAGGAAGTTTACATGAAACAACCTGAAGGGTACGTAGAGGCAGGTAGGGAAAATTTAGTTTGTCACTTAAAACGCGCCTTATACGGCCTTCACCAAAGCGGTCGTGCTTGGTATTTCGAACTCAAGAATGTTTTGCTAGAAATTGGACTTGGAAAATTCGAATGGTGCAATTGTACTTTTTTCTCTAATAATTCTACTGTGCTTTTAGTCTATGTAGACAACATAGTCATTTTTGGAAGGACTGAAGATGAGGTAGGAAAAATTTTAAACAAACTACAAAGCAAATTCGATTTAAAAATTTTGGGAAAAACCAAAAGGTTACTCGGTGTAGAATTTGAAGAGGCTGATAACGGTCTTATAATCCACCAAATTCCCTACATTGACGAAATTTGCAAAAGATTTGATAAATTTAAATTACCAATCTCATCACTCCCAATCACAAAAAGCGTACAGTACAGTAAATTACAATCGCCTCAAACCAACAGTGAACAATATCAAATGCAAATCTACCCATATAGAAGCGTCTTAGGATGCCTATCGTTTCTAGCTAGCCGCACGAGACCCGACATTTCTTACGCCGTAAATATCTTTTCCCAGTTCCAGAGTGACCCGGGCATGGAACATTGGAACGGACTGTTGAAATTACTCGGATACGTAAGAAAGACTAAATCATACAAATTAAAGCTAAAATGTGAAAATATGACTTTAATTGGGTACTCGGATGCAGATTTCGCAGCGAATAGAGACGATAGAATATCCATGGGGGGAGAGTTCATCTGTTTAGATAAAGCACCCATAACTTGGCGTACATTCAAAGAGAAGTCAGTTAGCTTATCCACTATGGAAGCTGAATTTCTTGCCATGGTTGAGAATATCAAAGAACTCACCTGGCTAGATAACGTTCTAAAAGAGGGTAATGATTGTGGGCTAATCAAATATAACTCTAAACCTACTCTATTTGTGGATAACCAGGCTACTATTGACTTCCTTAAAAGCCCGATAGAAAATCATAGAACCAAACATATAGATGTTAGATTATTTTTTGTAAGAGATCTATTTTATAAAGATAAATTTAAAGTAAACTTCATCAGAAGTAAATCTAATATGGCTGACATTTTTACTAAGCCTATCACTCAAAATGAATTGAAAAAGTTTGTTGAGGATGTGTTTGAGATCTAAAGTTTTTGATATTTTTGATCCACCACCATATTTTTGAATTTTGATATTTAATGTTTGATAAAGTATTAATGTGTTTTGAAAAGTGTCATTTTTCATTTTGTAAATATGTCATTTATGCAACTGTTTTTCATGTCATTGAATGAAAGTTTGGTGTGTGAAAATCCTTGGCCAAGGTATGTGTGAATTACGTGTAAGTTATGTGTAAAAGGTATGAGCATAAAGATTGTGCATATTTGAATCTTTGGTGATCACCAGGTCATTAATCATTATCATGTCATAATGTTGTTTGAAAATTTTTCACTTATATATCGTATTTTTTCTTTTTAACGATTTTTGCACTAATATACTGTGTTTTCTAGTTGATTAAGGTTTTTGGTGGTTGGATCAGTGTTTAAGAGTTTAAACGTTTAAGATTTTCATTGTTTAGAATTGTGCTTAGAATTCAAAGTTTAAGGTATCAAAATTAACATTTAGAATCTTTGTATTTTTGATTGAGTAGAATTTTTGAATCTATTTAATTGCCGTTCGGGTCGTTCGAGCATGGGACAACCTGATAAGTTAAAATTCCTAACTGTGAAACTAAACATATGCAACTGTGTGAAGTGTAGTAAATTTTTGTATAGCTTTAGTGAAATCTTTTTGCATGATTAATTTTGAATCTGTTGGAATTACTTGTGGTTTTAAGTAAAAAGTGTTTTTAGGGTTTAAAAAGGGACTTTATATTTGAAAAGTATTTGAGAACATTGTTTTAAAGTTTTCTGATATTACGTAATGTAACTGCAAAAGTTAATTTTTGAAACTTTGCCTGCCTTCTTGTTTTGAATTGAATAGGACATTGTTTTAGTTTTCTTGGTACATTGTTTTATTAATCTTTTGAAGCATGTTACTTGCTCGTTACTCGCCTACAGGTATAAATTGATTTGCACATTGTTTTATTGCATTTGTAAATGGTTATGATGTTTGATTGTTATATTCTTCTAAGTGCTGGCAATTGCAGTCCATAAGAGCTGGGAGGAGGGGCTTTTGTTCCCAATGGCTATTTGTGAACAATAAATATCCCAACTCTTATGTGTATTTAATTTCTGACTTACCTGAATTGTGAAACTCTCCAACTTTAAGCGCCACAATAAAAGGTTAAGATAAAGTTTCAACAACTTAAAGTTAATTAAATAAATTCCCAAAGCCAAGCAGTTTAATTCAAATGCTAATTGAACTTAAAGGAATAACTTTTTGTTAAATTTAAACCTCGCTTTAACCGTGGCTTACGTCAACAATCGTTTAAGACGCACGGCTCTGATCTCCAGTTCATCAACAGCCGCCATCTTGGACGGGCGTAATGGTTGGTTGGCGAAGTATCGCCCGGAGAAAACTGTTTCAAGCTGTTCATCCAATCACCGATGCGCTCCCGAAGCCCGGTAAACGCCGTTCAACCGCGCAGCCGGAGAACAACTCAGAAATGAGATGCGCAGTTGGCAGTGACAAATAAAAGGAGGAGTTTTCGCCGTAATCGTAGCAGATAAGCAGTTAAGCAGACCGATAGCAGGTCGACAGCAGTCGAGGCAGTTAGGCCGATCATGGCAGATCGTCGCCGTTAAGCAATTAGACAGTCAGGCTGTATTAACAGCTGACAGACGTTTTGGCGAGCGGTAATGCTCTTTAAGTTCCAGACATGTTATTTTTAGCCAGCTAAACCTGCTTCTATTTAATCTTTAAAATGATAGTACGTTTTTAATCAACATTTAATGCCGATTTTTTTAACCTGTTTTTAAAGTGAAATAGAAGTTAGAATTTCTGTTTGAAGTGTCGTCATATAGAACATCGTGTTTCATCGTAATTTTTACATATCTTAAGGATCTGAAGTTTTCCCTGTGAACTTGTTCTCTTCAAGGTAAAGCAGCTTTTGAAATTGAAATCTAAACGGCTTATGAAGTTTAAATTCATTAAACCATTTTTGCCAGTACTTATGACTTTTTTTGACTGTGATATATTCCTGTACCTAGCTGTGATAAAGCATAACTGTGATATTTAATAGTTTTTTTTGCAATGAAATCCAGTTCTACAAGTAATTGCTGACTGTGATACATTTCTGTGCCAGACTGCTATAAATAAAAGTAGATGTCTCTCAATTCAGTTGCTATCCTTGTTTCCATAACACTCTTCACTCATGGCCAACCACTTCTCAACACCAATTTTGTTTCCCGGGTGTTGTCATTTCCAAATTTAACCTGGATTGTCGGCACTTGCGGGAACAACTTCAGGTTCGTCCACTTTAGGCCTCGGGAATCTTGGTCTAGTCCTGCTTCTTCTGGAAATTAACACATTTTTGCTCCGAGCAGTTGTAGTCGCTTCTGCGGCGTCACCAGGTTCATACTTCAACCTATCGTATTCGGCTAAGAGCCGTTCTTTCACGGTCTTGGCGTTGAATTTATCGTCACTCAGCATATATAGCAGTTGCATGACGTTACTATACTCTGGAGGTAGACGACTCAGCATGTGATAAGCCATTTCGTCGTCATCAACCTTTTTCCCAACAGCTTCTAAATGGTCACGAGCTTGCTTTAAGTGACTTAAAAAGACTGCCATTGTTTCTGAAGCTTCAAACTTGATTTTGATAAATTCATTCCTTAAATGAGCAATACGCGCTCAACTAGTAGGCTCAAAGGCGGCTATGAGGACGTCCCACATTTCTTTGGGGTCTCGAATATCCATAATTAAATTTTGCTGGTCAGGTTCAATGCTGAGGGCAATCGTGGAGGCGGCTTTCTTCTTTCGTTTGTTGTAGTCGACAAGTTCTTTAGATGAAGTAGATACACTGGGTGAAGGGTCGGTTTTCATGGCTAACTGGCACTATTTCGGTACCGTCGATAAACCCGAGTAAGCCTTCATGGCAAAGCAGCATCTGTACTTGAAATTTCCATTGCCACCAATTGGCACCGTTTAGTTTTGCAAACGAGAAAACTAAACCGAGCACGGGCGTATCAGCCATGACCAAAAAAGGATTACGGTCAAAAGATTTTGTTGAAATAGTCTAAACTTGTAAAGATGTTTTTTCACAAACGAAAGACTGAAAGGTCAAAAGGTTGAAAGTCAAGAAACCTTCAATCTCTTAGATATTAAAAAGGGTCAATTTGTATGACCAATTAAATCTTTGAAATCTAGCTGCCTCATTAAACTAAGGTTAATAATCAGACTACCAGGTTTCAAATTATCAAGAAAAAGCCCTAACCTTAAATGCAATTTTAGTTGTACTTAACATTAATTCAGGCAAGCAGACAACCACGCTCTGCTACCATGATGTTGTTCCTGGGGAACAAAACATCGTGAGGTCCTACATCTGCTTACCAGAGTTAAATTTGAAAAAAGACAAAGCCATAAATAGGCTAAAATACTATTATTAAAAAACAAGTTCTACTTACAAGTCATGTAAGTAATTATGACATTTTACGGGACACATAATATAAAACATTTCTACGGTCTCAGAGCAATTCATTATAAGGAAACATTTTTAAGTTAAAGACATTTAGCTAAATTTGAAACGAACATTTATAATTTACATTTTTGCAAAGCTTACGCAACTAGCGTATTAAGCCAATACTACGGCCAAAAGATTTAGCTTAAAGTTTCATTTAACTAAAGATTTCTGCAATTCGCAGTCTAAATTAAATTACATTACATTAAACGCGGCTTACAGCCGCTGGCTGAACTTCGCCCATCGCTCCCGGCTCCCTCTCGGCAAACAACTGAGATTGAGAGCTTTTATACAACGGTAGAAACTAGTAGAAAACGGCTGGCAGACGTGGCGTCCAATCTGTTAGACCCTGGAAGGGTCTAATAGTAAGTGGAAAGTTAACCCACGTATTGACAAATCGCCGAAGAACAAATTCACTATTTAATCATGCTTTAATATGCAGAGTTAAAAATATGCAGCATTAGCGATTGCTGTAAGTTTTAAAAGCCTTATAGAATAAATTTTATATAGGATTTCTGGAAACATTAAATTGCGAACTAACTCAATAAACAGTCATTAAGTAAAACGTAACAAATTAGTTTATTAACAATAACAATATAAAAACAGTTACATTAAAATATGACTAGATAATTTAGTATGGCTGACAAGTAAAAGGATATTCTTATTAAAACAGGACTTCATATTTAAAAGCAATAATCTTAATATGTAAACCTAACAGTAGTCGTAACATATAAACTTCGCATGTAAACTTAGTATGGCCATAGTGTTAACGCTTTAAAGAAAGAAATTATTTCAAAGAAACTCTAAATGCATTTGTTTACCGCTGGATACCGGAGAGGCACACTCTGAATTACAATAGAATCAAATTCTTGCAAAGTCCTTTCGTTGCACTTGGAAAAGAAGATCGCCGGGCTTTCATAATACACTGCTGAAGAAACCTCACGGGAAAGATAATCACCGGGCTTTCATAATACACTGCCTAAGAAACTCCATCACACAATATCTATTACACCCTAAACTGGGCAGGAGTTGAGAATAATCACATACTGAAATCGAAACGAAACTTGAAACTGCCGGCGGCTTGCCAAGACGGCCCTTTTAAACAACACTCGGGCAGGAAACCGGAAATGCCCACGTAGGCGCACGCAACCCGATTACGATTCAAGCATTCGATTAGGCAACTGATGCATGATCGGCAGACAGCAATTCGGATCGGCGGCACGGGATGTCGAATGACATCATGACGTTCCTACGGAGAGCAATTGACGGCTCGTCAGTAGTCTGATCAATAAGATGGCGGCCACCGCGGCGATGTGCCGATAAACAGGAAAGCATCGATGTAAGTAAAATCTTTTATGATTAATTCATACTATGCAGTTTAAAGATGGTGGGAAGAATAAAGCCAGTGCTAAAGCTAAACTGGAAACTTATTAAAGTTGAGAGTTGAAAGGTAGTACTGGGCCAACAAAGCACCCCCTTCTTATCACCATCGACACAAATATGAAGAAATAACGATTTTCAAGAAAAAGAACCTGAACTCCGGCATCCAGTATCCAACTATTAAATAAAGATTCATTTTACAAGTGACATACACAGAATGTAACTGATTCAATTTAGAACACTGATTAGTACATTACACATTTTCAAAAAATTCCATCACTTGAAATCTCAACAATTCCAAATCAACTATTTGAAGCTTGAAAAAGTCCTCCCTTCATGCATGCAATAAAAACTACATAATTCACATAATCACTGAAAAATTACATAAATTTTCATCTGAAAGACACAGCATGTAGTAAGACTTCGTAGGTATATGCGAGAATATTCATTTAAACAGAAACTAAGAAACACTTTTGCATATAAGTACATATTAAAGATTTTCAAATCATACATTCACTCAATGTACATGCACACACACTTGCGGGGCCCCGACTTACACATAACATACATTCAATGCACTTTAAAGATAAAGGTACTTATTTTGATTTATGTATACATATACTATATCATGAAAGAAACACTTAAACACATGGATGCATCCAAGAAAAATTTAAAACTAACCTTTTAGTAATAAAAATTCAGTTTTGTTCTCTCAAAACTCCACTAGTAATACAAATGACTAGATGTACATGTATAGATAACTTATCATGTCATTCTATCTTTAATAAAGACTTGTGTGGTGAATTTCTGCAGCTCAAACTTGGTGAGCGGCTTGGTGAAAGCGTCCGCGAGGTTCGACTTACTTCGAACAAATTTAAGAGTAAATTTTTGCATGTTAAATAAGTCTCTTATGAAAAACAGTTTAATGTCAATATGTTTAGATCTATAATTTTCAATAGGTGATTTCACAAAGTCAATAGCAGCTTGATTGTCTGCATATAAAATGTGAGTTTTGCATTTGCCTGTCACCATACCCCTATCGTAACATTCATTTAATATTCCACTGAACCATACAATTTCCTTTACAGCCTCTGTCATAGAAATAAACTCGGCTTCCATAGTCGACAAGCTGACACATTTCTCTTTAAAAGTACGCCACCCTATGGGGGAGGTCCCTAATAAGATAAGTTGACCTCCAAGAGATGTTCTGTCATCTCTATTGGCAGCGAAGTCAGCGTCGGAATAGGCTATGATTTGTGGTTGATCGCAAGACAATTCTAAGCAAAGATCCGCAGTATGGACAACATAACCTAAAAGTCTTAGTAATCCGTCCCAATGACACATTCCAGGATTAGACTGAAACTGACTCAATATGTTGACCACGTATGATATGTCCGGACGAGTTCTATTAGCTAAAAATGACAAACATCCTAATACACTCCCATATGGAAGTTTTGACATTTCTTTTTCTTCATCCGCTGTAGAGGGGCAGGATGATTTAGAGAAGACCGAACCTTTAGCAATCGGGAGTGATGAGATAGGAATTTTAAAATGTCTGAAACGATTATGAACTTCCTCAATGTATGAGCGTTGATGTATACAGACTTTACCCTTATCTTCATCAAACTCCACACCCAAAAGAGTACGTGTCTTGCCTAGTACTTTAATGTCAAAATGTCGTTTTAAGTTATTTAGCATTTTATCTAAAACCTTTTGATCTCGACCAAAAATTACAAAATTGTCAACATATAGTATTAAAATTAAAAAATCTTCTAATACGTAGGCACAGTTGCCCCATTCAAATTCGCAGAAACCCATTTTCAACAAAACAGTGTGGATTTCGAAAAATCACTGACAGCCACTCTGCCGTAGGCCGTATATCGCACGATCTAAACGACAAAATTTGTCTTTATGCTCTGGGACTTCAAAGCCTGGAGGCTGAGACATGTATATCCTCTCTTCCAGAGGAGCGTAAAGATATACACCTTTCACGTCACACTGTAAATGGCACCAACCTTTATAGGATACGAGGAAAGCAAAGAAAAATCGGATTAGGCTAAAGTTGACCAGAGGGCTGAAGGTTTCATCGTAAGAGACGCCCTTCTCTTGTTTAAAACCCTGGGCAACTAGACGCGCTTTGAATCGAACAATTTTTCCTGCGTCATCTCGTTTTACGTTATAAACCCATCTACAGCCAACAGGTGTAGCACCATCCGGTAATTCCTCTAAGTGCCAGAGACCCCGGATTCTCATAGTCTCTAATTCCTTCTCCATAGCATTTAGCCATTCGTCACTATACCCTGATTCGATCGTCTGCTTATATGTCCTCGGGATAGGGACGTAATCTAGTCAGCTGGACGTACTAAGGTTACCAGTGGTTTCAACTTCACTGTCACTGGACGGAATTACGGTTGGACTGCTTAAAATAAGGCCTTCAGTCTGATTTGTACCTTTAAAGTCAAAAATATCAGGGTTAAAGAGAAGATTATTTTTCGAGCAGTATTTAGATACATCATTTTGGGATCTTAACAATTTTTCCTGCGTCATCTCGTTTTACGTTATAAACCCATCTACAGCCAACAGGTGTAGCACCATCCGGTAATTCCTCTAAGTGCCAGAGACCCCGGATTCTCATAGTCTCTAATTCCTCCTCCATAGCATTTAGCCATTCGTCACTATACCCTGATTCGATCGTCTGCTTATATGTCCTCGGGATCGGGACGTAATCTAGTCACCTGGACATACTAAGGTTACCAGTGGTTTCAACTTCACTGTCACTGGACGGAATTACGGTTGGACTGCTTAAAATAAGGCCTTCAGTCTGATTTGTACCTTTAAAGTAAAAAATATCAGGGTTAAAGAGAAGATTATTTTTCGAGCAGTATTTAGATACATCATTTTGGGATCTTAACCTTTCTTTCTTTCCCTCTTCATAATAGTAGATGTCAACCCGCGACCTGTCACTTGTCATAACGGGCTTTCTTTCCCAGTTAACCACTCGCGGTTCCGGGACAGAACTGGCGATATCATCCTGGTAATTTTCAGAATCACCTTCGTCACTGTCCGTTTCACGAGGAACAATGGGGTATCCTGGTTCGCCCTCGTCATTGTGACTATTCTCGGTGTTCTTATTAGCAGTTGACACACTATCATTTTTGGGACCCAGCACTGCTCCACTTAAAGTGTCCGTATATACCATGTCCTCATTAAAGGAGACATTAATGGTCTCTACAATTTTATTGGACTCTGGCATTCAAATACGGTATCCCTTTGTGCGGAACGCATATCCTACAAGGAAAACTTTTTGGGCTCTTGCGCTGAGCTTTTTCCGTTTTTGCTTGGGTACTCCTACGTAAGCTACAATGCCGAATGACTTTAAATGTTTGACGGAAGGTCTTGTTCCGGAAAATAATTCACAGGGGGTCTTATCCAATTTCTTATGGCAAGCACGATTCCATGTGTAAGTAAAGTATAACATGGCCTCGGGCCAGAAACATTCAGGTAGACCAGATTCCAAAAGGACCGCTCTAGCACCACTAGCCACCGTTTGATTGTACTTCTCGCAAACCCCATTTTGCTCAGGCGTAAATATATTGGTTTGCTCATGCTGGATTCCCTTTTGGTCAAAATAATTCTGCAACTGTCTATTCACTAATTCGGATCCATTATCGGTCCGAAACACTTTAACCCTACGATCAAGAGAATTTTCGACTTTTGTAATAAAAGACTTAATGATGTCACATACCTCAGATTTTTCCGTCATGGGGAATAAGTAAACCTTACGCGAAAAATCATCAATAACAGTCAAAAAATATTTTTTTCCCATTCGTCCCCTTATGGCCTGAAGACCCCATACATCAGCGTACAGCAATTCTAATGGAGCTTTTGTCCTAACTTCCTCCAACGATTTAAAGGAGACTCTTCTGTACTTACTGAGTTTACACAGGTCACAAAATACGGTCTTATCACATAAAACTGGTAAACCGCTTACACCTTCTTTTCTACTTGTATGTACCAGGGTGGATGTACTAATGTGACCAAACCGCCTATGCCATATTTCTAGGGCTGTACTGTCCTCTTTGTTAGTTGTGAATGAAACATTTTTATGATTTTTAACTGTACGAGGGGAAACTTGATAAATGCCCTCTTTTAACATTGCCTTAAAAACTAGAGTTTTACTGCCCTTTTCAGACACTTTCACCGCACCGTCACTGCCATGGAATTCAAAACCATGGATGTCCAGTCTAGGACCTAAAATTAGATTTTTACGTAACATCGGTGAATACATAACTTCATTTAACGTGTATTTCCGTGGTCTGAACCATAATTTAAGAGATCCCTTTCCCTCAATAGGAAAGTCAATGCCATCAATGGCAACAGACAGTTTTTCATCAGTCAGTGGCATGAAATTACTGAACAAGTCTCTATCACGACAAAAGTGGTGAGATGACGCACTATCGAAGACCCAGGCATGCACTTCTTTCGTTTGGCTCAGCATACTGCTGGTAATGAAAAAAATTGATTTACATACCGTTTGTCCATTATTTCGAGTAGAGGAGGGATCCGCTTGCCTTTTACTTTGACGATTCCGGGGTCTAGAAAACCTTGATTGGCTCTGGAAACCAGGACTGCTCCGTCTTGGGTGACTCTTGTAAACACCAGGTTTAGGACTCGGACGTCTGCAGTTAGCAGGTTCAGGACTTGACCGTCTGGACTCATTGTGGCTCTCACGGGCTTGACTGGAATTCCTTGGTGGCCGGTTTCTCCGAGGACAAGAGCTGCGGTAGTGACGACGCTGTTGACATTCGAAACAAACAGGGTGTTTCCTTTTGAACGTAGCGGCACTTGCTTGCGCCAAGACATCTTTCTCTCTTAGTTGAAGACGAACTTCTTCAGCATTTAAACTTTCAGTGATTGATTTATACGTTAACTGATCGTCTGGCCATCCCAGGATTGACTGCACGATGCGGTCGAATTGATTGGGAAGATACCGCAGTAGTTGAAAACTAGCATACTTTTCGCTAAAAGTTGAATTTACAGACTTCAATTTGTTAAATACTTTTAACAACCTGGTAGAAAACATCAATACGTTCTCGTCAGGAAGAATCTTGGTATTGCAAAGTTCCGAGAACATGGACATATGATTTGCCCTTGTGTCTGGGCAAAAATATTTCAGCAAGGTGTCCCATGCTACTACAGGGTCGTCAATTCCATCAAGAATGCGTCTACATTCGTCATCAATATTTAGATATAGTAGAGACAGAGCTACGTTCTTATTTTTATTAAATTCTTTTAAACTCTTCAAGTAGGCAGCATCATCTGTGCCCTCTCCGTTTTTTACTGCAGGTGGTGTGGGTGCCTTTTCAGTTCCTGTTACCACATCCCATACATTTCGTTCTATAAGCACGAACTTGATGTCTGTGGACCACGTTTCATAATTATGAATGTTCTATTTTGAAATAGCGTATGTACCCATGGCCATTTCAAAAAAATTCTGGTTTTTTTTTTTGTGTGTTTTTTTTCAAATTTAGAAATTTATTAACTTAATTTATTTATTCTAGTACAGATGGGAGGTTTGATACTTATACAGACCCCCGACACAAATATTTCCTTTTGTCTCAGCGATCGAATCAGCCAAAAAAAAAATTTTTTTTCTCAGTGTATCAGGCTTGAAAACAAAAGCCCATAACCTCTGTTAGACCCTGGAAGGGTCTAATAGTAAGTGGGAAGTTAACCCACGTATTGGCAAATCGCCGAAGAACAAATTCACTAACTTTAATCATGCTTTAATATGCAGAGTTAAAAATATGCAGCATTAGCGATTGCTGTAAGTTTTAAAAGCCTGACAGAATAAATTTTATATAGGATTTCTGGAAACATTAAATTGCGAACTAACTCAATAAACAGTCATTAAGTAAAACGTAACAAATTAGTTTATTAACAATAACAATCTAAAAACAGTTACATTAAAATATGACTAGATAATTTAATATGGCTGACAAGTAAAAGGATATTCTTATTAAAACAGGACTTCATATTTAAAAGCAATAATCTTAATATGTAAACCTAACAGTAGTCGTAACATATAAACTTCGCATGTAAACTTAGTATGGCCATAGCGTTAACGCTTTAAAGAAAGAAATTATTTCAAAGGAACTCTAAATGCATTTGTTTACAGCTGGATACCGGAGAGGCACACTCTGATTTACAATAGAATCAAATTCTTGCAAAGTCCTTTCGTTGCACTTGGAAAAGAAGATCACCGGGCTTTCATAATACACTGCTGAAGAAACCTCACGGGAAAGATAATCACCGGGCTTTCATAATACACTGCCTAAGAAACTCCATCACACAATATCTATTACACCCTAAACTGGGCAGGAGTTGAGAATAATCACATACTGAAATCGAAACGAAACTTGAAACTGCCGGCGACTTGCCAAGACGGCCCTTTTAAACAACACTCGGGCAGGAAACCGGAAATGCCCACGTAGGCACACGCAACCCGATTACGATTCAAGCATTCGATTAGGCAACCGATGCGTGATCGGCAGACAGCAATTCGGATCGGCGGCACGGGACGTCGAATGACGTCATGACGTTCGTACGGAGAGCAATTGACGGCTCGTCAGTAGTCTGATCAACAAGATGGCGGCCGCCGCGGCAATGTGCCGATAAACAGGAAAGCATCGATGTAAGTAAAACCTTTTAGGATTAATTCATACTATGCAGTTTAAAGATGGTGGGAAGAATAAAGCCAGTGCTAAAGCTAAACTGGAAACTTATTAAAGTTGAGAGTTGAAAGGTAGTAGTGGGCCAACATACTGGGTAGTACTGAGACCACCGCGCAGCGGGAGCGAAGATATTTGCATCTAGCGAAACGGTGAAACATTTGCATAACGATTTGCATGTGCCGAAAGAACAACTCGCGAGCTAGATCAGCACAGAAAAGAATATTGACTACGGCCAGCAGCACAGCACTGCTCAACTTTGCCGATGAAACTTGTTTTGATTTTAAACTAAGCTCATGTGGCCGTTTACAAAACCATACCACTGCTTCATACAGAACAGGTATTAAATCTTTTTGCGACGACGGGAGAACGGATTATTGTTTTGAAACTGGGGAAAGGTTTTTATTTAAATTTTAGTTACATTTTATTTATGCTATTGTAAACAAGGATTAAGTAATTAAAGTTAGAGTAAATTAATTTAAGTTTCATAATTATTAATTCTTACAATAACGAAATACAAAATAATAATTGCATGATGTCAGTGGCGTAGCCAGAAATTTTTCATGGGGGGGGGGGTTACAACTACTGCAACTCATATACCGTAAAATCCCGAAAGTAACCCCTCCCTCGAATATAAGCCCTTCCCCCCCTTTTCTTGCCAAAAGTAAAATCACTTTGCACGCGCACATTCAAATCTGTTCTCAATTTTTAACTCTGCTATGTTTTGTTCGTGTCATGTGACGTGATTTTTTCTCAACTGCATTTCAGATCTTCATTCAATGAAAAATGAAAAGGATTGCATTTTAATTTTGTTCCTTATTCGTTGTTTCTATTATTATCGTGTCAAAATCAAAATTTAATAATTATGTTTATAACTTTAGCTTTAAAAAAAAAATGCATATCTTCATACTATTTAGAATAATTTTTGAACTGTATAGTTTGAATTATGATCAGAGTTTCATTAATTGAGTGTTAAATTCTTTTGTTGAAAGATGGCGCCACCATGCTATTTGTTACTAAAATACAACGGCTATTATTAATTTTTTTTCAATTATCATTTAATTTATAATATATATTTTTAATAATTATTTTATTCTTATTACGGATCTTTCTTTAGTCTGAATTATTCGGTAAAAACCATTTTTTGCAATGCTTTTTTTGTAAAATCTCAATTATAAGCCCCCTACCCAAAATGTATCTGCTTTGCTTTTCAAAAAGTGGGGCTCACTTTTGGGATTTTACGGTATATGTATACATGTGTGTGATAAGGGAGTGAAGACTATACATTTTGTATGGCAAAAAATTCCTCATGGGGGATGTTTGACCTTCTATCCCCCCCCCCCTCTTGGGTATGCCACTGCATGACGTCATATCAAACCCTTCATCTACACACTTATAAATACGGCATTGAATGCTTTAATTTCAAACATCATCAAATGCAGCAATTCAACGTCATTCGAAACAAGAAATCATCCACAACTACTACAATACTACTTCGTCACGCAACTGCCTTTGAGAATCACATGCTTCGACAGCTCTGATCATGCCAATAACGATAAGAATTGTCAGAAATTATGCATTATTGCCTTTAATTGGCATGGATACCACTTCTGCATTCCACCCAGGAGCTCATTATTTTAATAATTATAAATTGTACAGTTATTTCATGAATACTACGTACCATCTTTATTTATAATTTTCTTAATATGTCATCCATTTTATTAAATTTTTATACTACTAATTTATGCAAGTTATAATGCAAGTTAATTATATGCACACTTATTATATACTCACTTCCAAAAGCTAAGCATGGAGTGATAAAATGTGAAAAAATGGACAAGTACTGCTTTGACTGACATGAAATGTGGCAAGTATGTAGCTCTATGTATTTTCATGAAACAAAACAAAAAAAAATTTTTAAATATTGAATTTTCATAAATTATACAATGACTTCATATTTGTGTCATTAACAAAATGATGTTTAAATGCAACAAACAACAAAAATTGACATTAATAGAGTATGTGAGTACCCCTCACATTCATACAAAGTTTACACCGTGTGATAATGCTTGTTATGAAGTAATCAACCACCGCGGGGTCCAGTAATAACCATTTCTCCTATAAGGCAGTTTCTAAATCTCTGGTATTGACTGGAGGTGGGAAACATCTACATACAGCAAGCACGGCAGAAGACATCCCAAAGATCTTTAATTGGATTAGGGTTCAGCGAGTAAGCCGGCCATTCAACATGTGCAATCCCCCCACTCTCCAGAAAGTCATTAACAATGGCAACTCTATGGGGACAAGCATTATTGTCCATTACAACAAAAGAATGACCAACTGCTACAGCATACGATCTCACAATCAGGGTTGGGTTTTTGATGTCAAAAACTGGTTTTTGACATGACAAGCGTCAAAAACTGGTTTAAGCTGTCGAAAACTGGTTTAAACCGTCAAAAACTAATCCATAAAAGAAAGAGAACAATATGTAAACTAATTGAGCAGTATATTTTCATTTTGCATTAAACTAAAGACATAATTAAAGTTGGTTATATTGAAAAATAATTATTATATTAAAAAATGGCAGTTATTTCTCAACAAATGACAATTATTGGACTCATTAATAATTGTCTGTAGTGTGCATTTCTTTGTATGAATAAATAAATACCATTTATAGGATAAAAATTTTAAAATTTAATTTATTCAGTAGTATATATACATATAATTTGGAAGGAGAGTTAATATATAAATAATGTTCAGCAGTCTTTCAAATTTTTCAAACTGAAGTATGGCTAAACATTTCACAGGAAATGTTTAGCCATACTTCAGTTTGAAAATTCTTCTACAG
This sequence comes from Cheiracanthium punctorium, assembly GCA_038373885.1. Classification (NCBI taxonomy): domain Eukaryota; kingdom Metazoa; phylum Arthropoda; class Arachnida; order Araneae; family Cheiracanthiidae; genus Cheiracanthium; species Cheiracanthium punctorium. Next base: position 180,764 of record JAWZYV010011967.1, on the reverse strand, counting down.
AGAAGCAAATATTAAACTTATTTTCATTTAATTTAAATACCTAAATTGAAAGGGTTTTAAGCAAAAACAAATAACATAATAATTTCAGTCATTTAAATACAATGAAATAAAGATCAGCACCTTATACTAAAGTTTCCCATTCAAAATAGAACCCCACTCAATATAGATTACCAATTTATTGAATGTAACCAATGTATTAAATGTAATACAGCATTAAAATTTATCACAAAATGGTATTGGTATTTTACATGTGGGAAATTTACAAGCCATGGAAGATTTTAAGGACAGTCCTAATTTTTGATGCAGATAGATAATTTAGAATTTTAATGTTATAACAGCAAGAATAATGTTTTGAACATATTAGATATGTAATAAAATTACTTTTCCACTCTCTTTTCTGTTTCTAGACAGCATGCTTGATAAAAAAAAATGTATAAATGTTTACAATATTTCTTAAAAGTTAATATTATAATATTTCATAATGTGTGCAATTTTGAAGAAATCGATTAGTATTTTTACTACAGTTAATATTTGTAGTAGATTAATATTAATAATCAATAACAATCAATCAATATTTGTAATTGTATTAAAATAAATTAATATATGTAATTTGCATATATTTTAAAGTGCAATGTTTAAGGTTTTTGACAAAAGGTTTTTGACATGACAGTTTAAACCATGGTTAAAACCGTCAAAAACTGTCATGCGTCAAAAACTTGCCAACCCTGCTCACAATGGTATCTAGGACTTCATCTCAATACTGAACAGCTGTCACAGAACTTCACCTGTAGATGTGCAGGTCGGTATGATATACCAATGAAATCCCTGCCTAGACCATGATGCTTCCATTGTGGAATGTGTGATGTTCTCGGGCTGATTATGTGTGCCTTGTTCCCTCCAGATCCTTATACACTTATGATCGGCTTTTAAGCAAAATCTAGACTCATCTGTGAACATAACATTGCCTCAATCAGATACAGTCCAATTCACATGCTGGCGGTACCATTTTAATTATGCCCCCCCTGTCTTGGATGGATAAAGAAACACAAATTCGTGGTACCTGGGCATACAGACCATTCATGTATAGCCTTCGATGAACAGCAGTGGCAAATCTTGTCTTACCAATGGCTGCTACAACCATACATGTGTGAAAGTCAACAATCAAGAAGTGTATCTTATGTGTGAAGGTGGATCTCCAATTAGCTAACCAGTAATATACCGATCTTCCGTGAGGGTTGTAACCCTTGTATGGCAGGTTACAGGTCTTTGGACAACTGTTTGGTGGGTTTGGAATTTTTTCCATAACTGTGAAATGATGGAATGCCTGTTTTTAATGTGTCAGACTAGTTGAGAGTGCTTAGAATCTTCTATTCATCTTCTGGAAGCCATAGAAACATGTCTAGTTGGAAAGCAAATCATACAAATGTTCTCAGCATCTTTCATCAGCACTTACATACAACTCCTGTAACCCCTCACAATACTGGCTTCTTATACGACTGCCTGTTTTGCACATTTCTTAATGCAAAACCATGATTGGCTGTTACCTAACAAATTTGTGTACTTCTACCTTTGCAGCAAATTTTGGCTTCTTTTAATCAGATCTGTTTATGTAAATTAATTTTCCTGTCTGTGCTTAACTTTTAGAAGCGAGTGTATAAAAATATAGAATTCTGTTTTGCATTTAATAAACTCTGCTTAAGAAGCCACTCTGCTTAGTAAATCCTTTTCAAGAGCAAAGGCAACGCTAGAGTACATGGCACCCCCTGCAAACATTAAAAAGGTGCCAGCTTTTATACTTTTTTCAAGCTTTTGAGTGCGAAATGGCACTCTTTTGAAGATGGCACCCCGATGCAATGCTTACCTTGCTTACCACATTGGGTCGCCCCTGCCCAGGAGTGTACTAATAAGGTCTGACTGTATTAATAATTTTTCTTTTAGAAAAAATACTAGTTGCATTTTCTTTTCTTAAGTCTTCTTTACAGTTTCTGAAGTTATACTGATTTATTTTACTTTAGAAATACATGTGCGGTATTATAGGTTCTAAAAAGCATACTATTTCTACATTATACTAAAAATTAGTAATTCAATGTTTAAAATTTTTTTTAATACAGCAGTATCCTCCTTTCATATTGGAAATGTCTTCCTGTTGAACCAATAAGAACTGTGAGATGTGAAATTTTTAAAACATTTTTGTAAACTAGTGGTAGTACTGAACAAACTTATCAAAACCAATAAATTTAATTAAATTAATGCATAAATTAAACTTACCAATTATTACCACTTCCAGAAACATCTAAAATTTTTTGATTGTTCTCAAAAAAATTCTTAAACTTTCCTTGACAGCACTCGTTTATAACTTTCTCTTCCATATCAACTAACACACACTACCAATTAAAAAGAAATAAACTTTACTCAAATTACTTAGTATATAAAAGCACAAGAACAAAATTTAAAAAGAAAATTAGTTTTAAAAGTTTTTGAAAAGAAAATTTTTGAAAATTAGTACAGTCTTACTATGTCGTTTTTTTAAATATAGTACTGATGTTTCGAGTGTCTTAGTAAGGATCTAATGCAAGTATGCAGAACTTTTGGCCTGTGATGCCTGTTTCGTTGGCCCACCATCACTATACTGTTGCACTAAAAAAAAAAAAGTTTATTATGCTTTTCTTTCTCTTTTGTTTGACACTCCTGTTTTCACACATGGAGATCATGTTCTCTTTCCTGTTTTACATTCACTAAGGTCACCAAAATAAGTAGGAGAGAGGCATCCTTTGGAAGTACACATTTATCTGTGAACAAACATTTTCTTTTTGATGAATCTCAACAAATCTCAAGACTAGGGACAGACTGACTGACTGACACAACCTTTCTGCTATTTTAAACCTTTCTGCTATTTTACACCTTTCTACAGCAACTCTCAAACCTAATATAAAAATAAAAATAGCTTCAAAAATACAGTCGCAACAATCACATTAATTGTGGATGCTTCACTTTTCAGCTTATTTAGTATAATTAATCAGCAGATTAATTAGGCAATCTGTGAACTAATTACATATGTATATTTGACATCTAACTTGGTTTAGGGTGTCTACCAAATTTCTGAAAGTCAATTTCCTGACTTTTGGGAGGTCCGGGGGAAAACATTCCTGACCAATGCATTTTACTTTGGGAAATTTCACAATGCCCCCTCCGTTGTCTTTATATTTGCATTTTTTGTACAACTTCTTGAAATCAATTTTAACTGAAGTATACAGGATTAAGCTTTCATCAATTGAGAAACAGAAGTAGTCGCACTTTCTGATAAAATTAACTAACTGTTCTTGGAAATACGGTCCTAAGCCATAAGTTACTAAGTAAGCTAATTTGTTTTTTATCCTTCAATAATGGGTAAAGAGCTTGAAAGACTACAGGTTGCATAGTAGGATCGGAAGGGAAATTAATGGACAGTGCCGGATTAACAATATAGCATAAGTAGCAAATGCTACCGCCTCCGCGCTTGTAGTTTGAAAATTTTTGTCCTCCCCCCCAAGATTTAGCTTTTTTTAAGTGAAAGATAAATATCATAATTCTTTCTTTCTTTCTTTTTTTTTTTTTTTTTTTTTTTTTTGATAAGACAATTTTTGAAGTTCTATTATGGAACTGTAAATCAATTATAGATAACTCATTGAAAGAATATACAGGGTGTCCCAAAACGACCGCATAAACTCTGCACAGCTAGATTGCTCCTTGGGAATACATAAAAACTTCCCAAAGAAGCGTTTCTGTACAATCCATAGTTTACGAGAAAAATACGAAAAACAAAGTATGACGGCAGTGCTGGTGCACGAAAAGAGCCTTTAATGGAATCATGGATATAGTTTTTTTTTTTACATATGCTTTCATAGAATAATGCTCAAAATGTCCACTGTGCATATCGAGGCTTGCATGCATGCACAGTGTAATGCCCAACTGCTTACGTTCCATCTGGTACCCGCATAAATACACCAGCACGAAGTTGAATTCCAGAATCACTATTTGTTGTATTTAGGACTCGATAGATCAATTCTTTCAGTCGTTTTCATTGAAAGCAATTCATAGGTGCCAGATTGTAGCGGCCATAACACCCAGTCCCTCATATGTAATCCAGTGTCCACTTTAATGTTTCTAGTTGTTTTTCCTTGCATCGGATGTGACGTCAAATTTTTCTTTTCCTATTTTTCTCGAAAACTATGGATCGCACACGCGCAGTTCTTTGGGCATTTTTTATGTACTCCCAGGGAGGAATCTAGCTGTGCAGAGTTTATGCAGTCGTTTTGGGACACTCTGTATGTAAATTTAGTGTGGCTGTCACATGCCTGCATTATTTAGTCAACTGATTACCTAGACTAAAATGAATGAGTATTCTAAAGGCAGCAACAAGAAACACAGAGAGTATTTTTAACACACAGAGGAACAAAAAATGCAGTACCCTGAAAAAAAATTCACAGAGGGTCCAAACGGTGGAAGAGGCAGAATTAAAAAAAAGAAAAAACGCTTCGTCATTAGTACTACAGTGCTATTAAAATCGAGCAGGTTTTTTATCTTTTTGACGAGAAAAATCGCAACTCGGAGGAGGGGGTATCCAGACCCTTCCTATAGAGGACTACCCACCTATGTATAGCCTTTAAAAAAAATGCATTCTTTACCAATAATGTTACAAGTTTGTCTTTATTTGTTGAATGAATCCAGAAATAAACAAATATAGAAAGAAAACAAAGTGCCAAAATGAAAGAATAGAGTCAGGGCAGGTTCAAGGACGTAAGGGGTCGGAGGGGGCGAACGTCCAGCACGAGAAAAATGAAATTAATGTAAACAATTTGATTTTACTTCCATAAAATGGATGTGGATATGAATCTTCCACTTAACCGCCTCCACCCACAAAATTGCATTAATAAATCAGTAGGCCCGATTATTCATTAGGCTAAGTAGCCTATCGCTCGATCATTTCAGGAGCTTTGCAGTAACAAATCGAATGAATTTTTTAATAAAGTTGTAATCAAACTTTTCAAAATGACTCAATATACAGAAACTATTTGTGGCTATTTCTGAAGATTTTCTCTGGAAAGCGAGTTAAGCTTCTGCATTTCCATGAGAGCTGAGGTCCATAGGAATGTAGGAAAAAGCGCGACCCATAAAAAAGACATTCCCCCTCTAAACAATAATTTTTATTGAATATTGGATATAAACCTATTTTATTTTGTAAATATATGAGGATGGTATTGAATCGCATGTTGAGCCGTCCCTAAAGTCTTAGAGTAAAGGGGGTGGCATTGGCGAAATTCGAAGGTGTATGAAATAGGGAGTAAGCCATCTTTAGAAAGCTTTTGGTGTTTGGCTTGCTTTATTTTTATGCATTTATTTATTTACATTTTACAGTCTTTGAACACAGCCGAATTATTATTTCAAACAATAATTACATATAGAATGTACGCCATTTTTTATATTTTGAGAATCAGCAGGTCTGATAAATTATAACAGTTATCACGGAAATTAACAGTGTTAAATATAAAAGAATTGCTTTTGGCCGGTCGAAACCACAGGTGAGGGTCGCGAATGTCAGTAAGTTCGTTCGGATAAAATAATTAGAATGGGGAGAATCTTTGCATAAAGACAAGACAGTCGGGGTATCCAGAAAGCCATAACCCCAGGCAAACTGAAATCAAAGGGTGGTTTTTGATACTCTTGCTCCACAAAGAAATTCACAAAGTACTTGATCTCATTTAAGATTATTATATCCTGCAAAAACATTTGAAAGTAATACGATAATGAATGTTTTATCCGAATTTTTTATTATTTATTACTAGCTGAAGTACCCGTCGTTGACGGGTTAGTACTAAATGCAAATTTCCAAACAGCAAGAACTTTCGTCAGCATTGTAGGAGTACACAGAATGGATGTAGTATGTTGCCAAAGTAAAGAAAGCGAAGTTATAATTTTTATGTATTGTTAAAATATTACAGGTTAGAGAGTAACTAAGTAATATAATTCCATTCGCTTTAGTCGTAATTCTGTGATGCGCGAACGAATGTTTACGCATATTGAAATAATTTTCGCAAAATATCGAAATCTAATCAATACTTGAAGAAATATAAACATATTTTGAGAGAATTTTCACAAAATCTCAAATTCTAATGAAATCGTGTAAAAAATTGGACACCTATAGTTTATGCTGAGCAACCATCTATCATGTGACCAAATTTCATATCATTCGCTTTAGTCGTTATTACGTAATGCGTGAACAAAGATTCACTCAGTTTTAAACGATTTTCACAAAATCTCGAAATCTGATCGATTTTTTTTAATTAGATGCTTATAGTTTAAGATGATTGATAGTACCTATCATTTCAACAAATATCATTTTTTCACCTTTGCAGTTATTACGTGATGTGCGAACAGGAATTTACGCAGTTTGACACGATTTTCGCAAAATCTCAAAATCTAATCAAGATTTTTTTTTTTTAATCGGTACCTATGTTTTAAGTTGAGTGACCACCTATCATGATACCAAATTCGTACCATTTGCTTCAGTCGTTTTTACGGGATGCTTGAACAAAAAAAGCGTCACTGACAGAACGACAGACAGACAAACTTTTATTTTTAGGGTCGCACCGGATTCCCAGGGTGCTTGAAACGGATAGAAATCGAAAAATTTTTGAATTCCAAGAAACGTACAGACAAGTCTAATTTTATTTATATAGATAAAGCGATTATTCTAGTTAGAAAAGATGCAATCCTCTTATTGAGATTTTTTAAAACAAAATATTTTATACCATTTTTAGAATGTAGGTTCAAAAGTAATGGCACGCATGCTTGTAGAACTCGAACGAAATGGCCTTTAGAAATACGCTAAGCTGTATGTGGAAGTAACAGTAACCGTCTGTACGTATGTGCAGTTTGAATGCGTTCCGTTCATGCAGTGTATTTTGAAAAGCGAAAGTATAATTGCGCTAGATCTGCCTATCCACAGTTTGGTTACTTAATCCATTAAATACATGAAGTTAAAAATATGCAAACTAGTATTAGTAAAGACCTTCCAAATAATGGAATAATTTTACAAGTACATATTTTTAGACGGGGAAAAACTGTATTTACACTCACAGTTTAAAGTACATTTTGTTTTCAAAGGTTCTAAAAATTTTATAAAAACAATTATTATTGCATGTATTTAAACTTGTCAATTTATATGTTTGCATATGGGAAAGGGTGGGATGCGGATATTAGAAACTCGAAATATATACCCATGAACATTAACATTCATAAAAAAAAGTAAAAAAAACTGAGTTGTAGGTATAAATACCTTTAAACATTGTCAGTCTCGCTATCTATTTAGCCTCCCGCCTTGTATACCCTCCCCCCCCCCCCCAAAAAAAAAAAAAATAGAACTTTATATTTTGAGGAACATTTTTTCCGTATACCAATTTACTTGGAGAAATTGACTTGCCTAGTGTTAGCTACAATTTGCTCATATTAAATCAAGAAAAGTTCGTAAAAGTTGTTTTTCATTTTATTATCGCACAAAAAATAGACATTTGTGCACCCAAGTGCGAGGAAGGGTTAGGATAAACCCCTCCCAGATTTAACGCGTAGGAAGTTTCAGTTTTATTTGCATCTAATTAGCATTAGCAATCTCACTGACTAATTAATTCATTCTAAAAATAAATTATAATATAATTAGCACTATTTATTTCCTCGGTTAATTTATCTATACTACTATAATGTGAGTGTGAACTCCTCCCCCCCCCCTTCAAACAAACAAATACAAAAAAAATGGGTGCGTCACTGAACATGGGGCCCCTTGGTAACATTTGCTACAGGCCCCACGCTGTCTTAATCCGGCACTGTTAATGGAGTGTTGTTATCCAGACCAATCCCCTCTGATTTAGTTTAAATTTTCTGTATGAGTTGCCCCACTCTGGCTGGAGTCTGCTGTTTTATTTGGAGAAGCCTGATTGTTACACTGAGGCATATTTTGGCTCCTTAAATCACGTTATTTTTTTCTGCAGTCTGTGGCGTAACGCCCCAGGCGTTCACAATAAAAACAAATAATGTTGTGCTGTGAACAGGGTTGATTATAAGAATTTTGTCGCTGGCGAAAAGATGGTTGGATAAAACTCACTCCCTGTGCCTGTATTTAGGATAACTGAGCCTGAATAGTGGCCACTTGTGTAGTCAACATATATAGACTCTTCAAGTAGCTTTCTGTAGTGGCCTTTAAGAGTGTCTCAAAATCACTCTTGACAACATGGGAGCGTGCCTTAACCACACTGATATCGCACAGGTGGCATTGAAGGGTCACTTTTGATACGTTTTGCCACAGAAACAGCATCAACAAAGGTTTTGGGGTCTGTCATTACAGCTTGGGCATTAATGTATTGAAGCAAACCAGCCTTAAATTGTGAGAGGAGCATCTCCTGCAAAAAGCTTTTTGGGATAGACTCAGTCGCACCTAAAGGGTTCCGAAGGGCCTCGTGAGCTATGCCCTCAAGTCTAGAAGCATAATTGCGCACCTATTCATCGAAATTTGTTTACAACTTGTAAGAACCAGCTGTAAAATTGTGGTTTAGACCACACGAATACACATTAAATGAGGTGATGAACTCACCTAAGTTATGAAAGAACCTCATTTCTGGACCGATTCTAGATATTATTGGTTTCCAGTTTATTGGTGGAGATGGCGCGGTAAGAGTATCAGAAAAGGGGGGCAAAACACAAATTTTTAAAACCATACTACACTGGTGAAATAAATTAAGAGAATGCATATTTTATCGAATTTCATGAAAAGAACTGAACTGAATGTAAAACCATTGCTTCTATCCAAAAGTGCAAATCTTGTACGTTAAATACGTAAGCATACACATGTGTGTAGGCAGAGCCAGTAGAGAAACAGGCTTTATAAGCGTGCATAAGTTAAGATGCATTTCATTCGCTAGCACACCTCAACAAATTTCCTGGTCTTATTTTGCAGCAATTGGTTAATTTCAAATTGTAACAGTAAAAATGAGTAACCACCAACGTTTAGATGATGGAATGAGGTTGTGAATTGTGGGAGGCTTTAAGCAGGCCAATGTCAAGTACAGATTTATAGAGAGTTCAATTTAACGCCCAACGTCGTGTGTAACTTATGGAAACAGTTCCAGGATACCGGATCCATCGAAAGAAAGCCTGGGCAAGGTCGTCCAAGAGCCACGACAGCCGGAGAAGATCGCCATTTGTCCATTATAGTGATGCGTAACAGGAGTGCTGCAGCTTCTCGGCTCTCTCGTGACTCGTATGCAGCCACAGGAATCCGTGTGTCAAGGGTGACTGTTTCCAAAAGACTTCATGAGAAAGGGTTGTTTACAAGAAGATCTGCTGTTTGCATCCACTCACATCTTCGAACTGGAGAATCTATTTAGCATGGTGCAGAGAGCATAGAGATTGGAATATGGATCATTGGGCGACCGTTCTCTTCTCTAATGAGTCCCGGTTCAGCCTAAATACCGATTCTCGTTGTACATTCATATGTAAAGAACCAAGGACCTGCTACCTTCCCTCCAATGTCTGCAAAATCAACCATTGTGGCAGATGAGGTTTAATGGTCTGGGCTGGCATCATGTTCGATGGCCGCACACCTCTCCATGTCTTTGAAAGAGGCACTGTGACTGGTGTGAAGTAAAGGGATGAGGTCTTGGAGTCCTATGCTTGCCTTTTCTGGGGTGTAGTTGGCCCTGGGTTCATTTTAATGGATGATAACGCGAGGCCACATAGAGCTCTTCTGATCGACAAATTTCTAGAGAGTGAAGATATTCACCAGATGGATTGGCCAGCCAGATCTCCAGACCTTAATCTTTTAGAGCATGTCTTGGGTGCACTGGGGAGGGCAATTGCAACTCGCCCTCCGAGAACCATCTAGGGAATGAAAACAGCGCTGCTGAACGAGTGAGACCAATTGCCACAGGAAATTATAAACTGCTTTATTTCAAGTATGAAATCACCTTGCGAGACCTGTATATCTGTAAGAGGGGACCATACCCCCTATTAACACATCTATTAACCCATTTTTTTATTTATTCTGCAACCGCTGTTTCATACCTTCTGACTCCAACGTGTGTTACACACGATCATGCATGTGTATTACAATTATTGAATGGTTATTTGTTTTGTATTGTATCAATGTATGTACATATCAAATTTCACTAAAGTCGGTCCAGTAGTTCTAGAGATAATCAGCCAAGTCTGCAAATTCTCTTAATTTCTTACACCAGTGTAAAAAACAGCATTTACACTGTAAATCACAGGGCTGTTAAAAATGACAAATCAGTATCCCTCTATCAAACAAAGAGGACAGTGAGACCCTAGAATTTTGGCATAAGCATTTCAGCCACATAGGCACATCTACCCTAAAACACACGAGTAAGAAAGAGGAGGTGTCAGGTTTTCCAATTTTACCTGACCAAACAGTTTTTTGTGACTCATGTAGGTTATGTCAGTTTAGAAGGGTTTCTTTTAAATCCCTAAATAGTATCAGATCAAAAGCCCCACTTAAATTACTATATGCTGATGTCAAGGGACCCCAAGCTATCAGAGGCCGTATGGGAGAAAGATACTTTTCTTTTATTAGTCAATGACTTTTCCTGTAGGGTGTCTCTTTACCCTATAACAGAAAAATCTGAAGTTACAGGGATAATCAAATCCCATATTACTAGGCTGAAAGTATTTTCAATCATAAAGTAAAAGCTTTTCGAACCTATAATGGTTCCAAAGTCATAAATAAACAGTTACAGAGAAACAAATAACCAGAGACTTGATGGAAAAGGCATTGTACATGAACAAACAAATATCTTTACCCCTGAGAAAAATGGTGTGTGCGAAAGATATATCCAAACAGTGGTTAGTGGTGCCAGGATGGTTCTACATGAGTCTGGTATTTACAGTATTTCTGGCCTGAGGCCATGATTTATTTTTCTTATACTTGGAATCAGGCCTGCTAACAAAGCTAGATAAGACTCCTTGTGAGCTATATGCAGGATAAAAGCCCTCCGTAAAACATCTAAAGCCATTCAGTACATTGGCCTACACAGGAATCCCCCGACAGCACCAAAATAGTTTAGATCCCAGAGCCCAGAGAGGTTTTCTTGAGGGTTACACTTTTCGCGTGAAAGGTTAGCAGATTTGGATACCCAAATCGGACAAAATAATAGAAACCATAAATGCCTCAGAGGTGTTTGTATACTAAGACATAATAAACAGAGTGGTGCTGGGCCTGGAAAAGGAAGTAAGTTGATTGAGTCTAATTCAGACATTCCCTGTAATCATGGAAGTGAAAATGGCAAATGTAGCAATTTAGGTTACCCCATTTCCCTCTGAAATCAAGAGTCTGAAAGTGAGCAAAGTGAAACAGTCGTCTTAAGAGATGATATGATTCCTAGTGTTGCTCCTAGTTTAAAGGTGCTTAACTAGCAAAGGAAACCTTAGTTAGGGATGACAAATCACGAACCAACATCTATTACTATGAATAAGGCTAAAGGGTAAGACTGAGGTCTATACATGATGTATCAAAGTATTGCGATAAAAATAATCTAGTCTATGATCCTACCAATACAGTTTCCTCTGATAGTGAAGAAGTTTCTAACAGCTACAGTATGTCCAGTTGACTAGATCATGTTCCTGTTCTAAGGACCTTTAAACAAGTGATTGAGTTGGGTACAAGGATGTATGGTGAGCAGCTATGAGAGAAGAACTTGCTATCATGGAAGACCAGGGAGTTTGGCAGCTAGAAAATTTACCAGACGGTGTCACACTTGTCAGCTGTCAGTGGATTTACACCATGAAGAAAGATGAGGCAGGAAAAATTTAAGATTTAAAGCGAGGTTAGTAGCACAGGGGTACAAGCAAGAAAAGGAGTCTCATATGACGAAACCTTCAGCCCTGTGGTCAATTTCAGCTTGATCCAATTTTTCCTTGCATTTCTAGTTTCTTTCTTTGGTTGGTGTCACACACAATGCAAGATAAAGAGTGCTTAAATGTATGCTCCCACGAAGGAGACGATATTTATGTCACAAACTCCAGGTTTTAAGACCCCATAAGGAAAAATTCTGCCGTTTGAACCATGCAATACAGTCGAACCTCGTTATAGTGAACCCGGGATATAATGAACTTTTTCAACATTCCCAAATTAAATGTAAGTAACTAACGCTAATTTATATGGTTATAGTGAACCAACGAGAAAATGAAAGTCTGCGTATAGTGAACTAAAATGTCATTTTGGTAGCTTTTTTTTCCCTCCCAAAGGCAATAAAAGTCTCTCCTAGTGTCTAAAAAACAGCATTCCTTAACTTCCATGTCAAATGCCCCTCTTTCACCCTTCTTACCATGTTTCTATTCAACCACTGGTTCTCTCACAGATAAACAGCAATCCTCTTTGTTCACTGTCTCCGCCGTTTCTAGGAAGCCGTTGATCACCAACAGTCCATCTTTTCAAACTACCCTTGACTGACAGGTGAAACAGCCCAATAGGTTTGTTGTCTGGTCAGCACGAAATCCTATTATATTGTATGTAAACCAGTTTCTGTGCTTGGAATTGTCAATCTGTACTGTGTCTTATCTGTATCTATGGTTATCTCCTGCGGCTGGTTCAGACTGAACAGATATTTTTGCTTCTCAGCACTATAAAAATTCTGTAAAAATGGTGAATTCCGTAAAAAGGAAAGCATTTTCCATTGATGAGAAATCAAACATATTGAAAGAAGCTAGTCAATCTGAAATATGCAAGGAATTCTCCTTGTTAAAATCTACTGTATTCAACAATTGGAAAAATTGCAGTCTGATTATCGCTGCTCACGAAAAAATTTTAAGGAAACAAAGAAGTTACGTCGGGCTGAAAAAGAAAACGTAGAGGAAGCTCTTTTAAAATGGTTCACCATTCAGCAGAATCGAAATCTTCCTGTCTCTGAAGTCATGCTGCAAAACAAAGCCAATGAGTTCACAGAGCGTTTCGAAGAATAAGATTTTGTATGTTCTAATGGCTGGCTGGATAGGTTTAAGAAACGAAACAATATTTTGTGCTCTAAGATTGTTGGTGAAGCAGCTAATGTTAATGCACTGGATGTAGAAACGTAGAAAAGTAGACGACTGAATGGATGGCTGGATATAATCTGAAATTATGAAGAGAAAGATATTTTTAAAGCAGATAAAACTGGGTTGTTTTACAAAATGACTCTGAATCAGACTTTAAAATTTAAAGGAGAAAAATGCAGTGGTGGTAAGTTGTCTAAAGTTAGAATAACTGTTCTAGTGTGTGCAAACATGGATGGTTCAGAAAAACGGAAACTAACCGTAATTAGGACTTCTCAAAATCCTAGGTGTTTTAAGAATGTTAAAAAGTTACCTCTGAAGTACAAAAGTAATTGCAAAGCCTGGATGACTGCTGGCCTATTTGAAGAAGAGCTTTGCCAGTGGGATAGTGACTTGGTGAAAGTAACACGCAAGATTGTACTCCTGATAGATAATTGCACTGCTCATCCCCACTCAGAAAATCTTGAATGCATAAAGCTTATTTTTTCGCCCCCAACACAACATCTGTGCTTCAACCAATGGATCAGGACGTTATTTGCAGTCTTAAGGCTCACTATCGGAAACAGTTGATCATGAGTATTTTGGAATATTATGAACTTAATAAGGAGTATAACATATCATTTTTCGAAGCAATCATTTTGCTGGAGAAATCGTGGAGACAAGTAACAGCTACGACAATTCGTAACTATTTTCGAAATGCATGTCTTTCCAAGAATGTTTTGGATCAAAGAGACAGAATTGGGGATGAAGACGAAGATGAAAAATCTACCACTTGCTGTATGGCTGGAAAAGCATAGCATAAAGACCTTTTCTAGAGATGAAATTAAACACTTTGAATCATGTGATAATGAGGTATGTACTTCAAATATTCCTACTGAATGATGACATCGTACCTGAAGTAACGCAAAAAAATACTGATGACAATGAAGCTTCCTTACCTTCAGACAAAGAAAGTGTAACGTTAGCACCCTCGATCACTGAAGCAAAAGCTGCTGCAAATATTCTAAATGCATTTTTTCTACGGAAAATGTAGACAAAAAAACTATGGACTGTTTCTTAGTCATTGATAAGAAAATTGATGAACTTTACTTAAAATCAATCAAAAATAACAAATTATTTCCATGGAGTGCAAAAATAAAAGTGAGTACTTAAATTATTCTTTTTTATTTTTTATTGTTGTCTATTTAATAATTTATTAGGAATATTTTTTAATTTATTTAATTTATTAGTAAATCATGTATTATACCAGCAAATGTTTCTAACAAAACTGCCATCAAATTCTAGGAAAAAATCAATATTTTAACAAGTTTGGATAGAGCGAAGCTCCGGTTATAGTGAACTATTTATTGGGTCTGCAGGGGTTCACTATAGCGGGGTTCGAGTGTATATGGTTTAAAAACGAGTGGTCACCAGTGGTTCTTCAAAATTCATGCGTTTCCCACTCAAATTTGTTAAAATTTGAGTGGGACAGTGTTAAAACTGTGCTTATATAATGAAAGACTATTTAATTTTAATTTTATATGTTGATGATTTTGTAATATTTGGGAAAAATGAGAAGGTCATTGACAGCATCCTAAAGAAATTAGAAAACCGGTATGACATAAAAGTGTTGGGTAGAACTCTTTTATGAGTAGAGTTTAATGAAGAAAATGGTAAAGTATAGATGCACCAACGCTCATACATAGGAGAGGTCCACAAGCGATTTCATAATTTTAAAATTCCTATCCCTTTTTTATCCATAGCTATGGGATTGGTATATTCTAAGACATCGTGCCCTTCTACAGCAGATGAGTTGAATGAAATGTCAAAACTGCCATATAGAAGTGTTAGGGTGTCTATTGCTTATATCAAATAGGACGCACCCCGATATATCATATGCAGTTAACATTTTCAGCCAATTCCAATCAAATCCTGGTACATCCCATTGGGATGTCTTGCTAAGATTGTTAGAATATGTCGTTGTTTGTGACATAATTAACAATCAGCTATTTATACAATAACATGTTATGCTAACAATCTGCTATTTATAGTCAGCAGACTATAAATAGTTCTCTATAGTCTGCTGACTATAATTTAGAATTAACATGTAATCAACCCCAAATAACAGTTTATCGAGATGTGGACTATGCCGCAAACCAGGATAATAGAATGTTACTTGGAGTGCAACTCCTCTTGCTTTTCCAATTTTTATAAAATATGTTTTTAGAATTGAACACTTTTTTGTATATTATGTGTATATAAAACTATGTCCAACAATAAATTCCCTTTGAAAAAGTAAATGGTGCCTGCCATCCGACTGGTATTCTTAGAATATGCTCTTAGATACAAAAAGTTTGAGAACCCCTGTACGACACTGTATGGGAAGTTGAGTCATTCATAATTTTTTCCAACTGTACCAAACAATTTTTTTATCCTTAAAAATTACAAATTTTAGCTACTGAATCAAAACTGGCTTCACCTTTTCTAGAAATGAAATGTGGTGTTACAGCCACCCGTTATCTACACGAGGGGAGACTGCCCTTGGTGGGGGACTTTCTAAGGGATCCTAAACCGTATTTAAGCACAACTTTCATAGAATCAAAAGAACTTTCAAATAAACCAGGGGTCTGTCCAGGTCGAAATCGGGTCCGAAAACGGACCCATCACAAAATTCAGCAAGTTAAAAACGGACCCTTCACAAAATTCAATAGCTGAAAAACGGACCCTTCACAAAATTCAGTTTGACCAAAACGGCCCTTTCACAAAATAACTATTGCACTTTTCAATTGAGTTTAGTAATTATCATTTAGCGATCGCCGATCTTCACACAATAATATCTTGGCCTAAATGTAAACAACGTTGATGACGATGACGGGAGGTAGATTGACTGGAGACCCTAAGCCAGGATTAAAGATTTTATGAAGTGAAAATAAATTAGAAACCTGATACATTCAATTAATGTTCTTGAGAGGAAGTAACAGAACTCCAAAGATTGATTTCGTCATGGGGGAGGGGGAGCGGTGGGGCTGGATCATTGGTACAAAGGGAATAGTAAGATTTGACCAACAATAAGCGAAAGTGGCAATCTGTTCTACAAATTTGCAAACGGAGGGCTATTACACTGCCTACGATTGCAGTTTGAAGCAGATGCCTGCACTTGTTTGTTTTTCCTCCTAAGTTCCCTTCACCTGCTATGTAGGAGCTCTCTTTCTGAGAATAAAAATAACTATTGCACTTTTCAATTGAGTTTAGGAATTATTATCATTTAGCGATCGCCGATCGTCACCCAATAATATCTTGGCCTAAATGTAAACAAAGTTGATAATGATGACGGGAGGTAGGTTGATTGGAGACCCTAAGCCAGGGGGGGTAAATTACACCACCTACGATTGCAGTTTGAAGCAGACGCCTGCACTTGTTTGTTCTTCCTCCTAAGTTCCCTCCACCTGCTATGTAGGAGCTCTCTTTCTGAGAATAAAAATCAGACTGGTAGACTGGTAGACTGGTAGACTGGTAGAATCAGACTTAGACATTATGCCAAAAAATTAAACATCAAGACTTATTCCACTATAATATTAATAAGGCTCATTGCCAGAAGGAAAGGTGATTACAGCTGTCATTCTCGGAAAATTACAACATTCTTCATGAATAAAGCCAGTGGCGTATGTAAAAATTGCAGCCAGGTTGGGGAGGGGATTAAAAGAAAGCACTTTGTTTTCCAAACTGGCACATTTATGCACCATTTAGTAAATGTTCAGAAATTGTTTGATGCAATCTCAAAAAGATTAACTTAGTCCTAAATTTTATTCCTAAAGACAGACATAAATTCAGACTAATGCATGTTTCGAAATCGCACAAACTAACTCGCAATAAGTTGTTTTGCATTTTGAAATGAATCTGTAATTCTCTAATGTTTAGTAAATATCTGTAATAACTATAAATAATCTGAAGTAGAAAGGCCATGTAATGATTACATTAAAAGCAATCATTAAGAACAACTTGCAACAGTGCATAACATCCAATTCAAAGCAACGGGAGCTGCCTTCATTTATGTGGCTAAGTCTAAGCTTATTGTTTACTAATTCACAACTGCATACTTATCAAACATAACATCCCATCATACTTATCAAACATAACATCCTTACGGGTGAAATCATTTTTAACTCCCTTCTCCCCCCCCCCCCCCAGCTTAAAGCGTAATGTGCCAGATGGCCCATTTACATTGCTGAAAAAACAAACATTCCAGGAACATCTTTCGGATCACCCAAATGAAAGAAAACAGAAAAAATGATTATTTATAAAAGGACATTTTATCTGGTTGCATTTTTTTAAAAAAAGGCTGATTGGAATTTTGTGAAGGAACAGTTATACCTCCTGTTTTGTAAAGGGTCGTTTAAACATAGATTTTGACTTCATTGTATTTCTCCTGTAAGGAAAACTGTATGGTAAGGAAAGAGAAAAAGATTTGGCAAATAAGAATGGAAAAACAGATGGACATACCAAGGCATGGGTGGGAGAAAAAGGACTGCCAGACGTTAAAGGGTTGCCGCGTGCCGTGCCCTGTTTAATCGGTCGAGAATCCACACTGTGGAATTTGAAATGGGATAAATATAGGTCAATAATTGCTCAAGGCTGGAAAAAGGGGGGGGGTAGAAATTGTGTAATACTGCATTCTTGGGAGTGAACAACAAAGCATAGGAGTGATTTTATTGGGATTTAATGTCTTTTTAAAGAGCAGTCATAGGGGTACACTACAGAGAAATGCTATCGGCATAGGCAGGGCCGTAGCGAGCAAAAAATTATAGAAGACTGAAATTTTATAATTTAATTAAATTTTGTAAACTTAATTAATGTATGGGCACATCTTACAGACTGGGAATTTTTTGTTTGGAGACCATATAAAAATCTACATTTGTATTTATTTAAATTTAATCTTCCAAAAATTATAATCATTAATGTAAAATTCTGTACCTTTTTTTTTTTTTAACATAAATTTGTGATTTACTGTAAAATATTTGTGAAAAATATTTAAGGAATAAAACCCCAGGTCAGTGTTTTTGGGATATTCTGTGTACACTGACAAGTAATTTTTCTTTAATGGTACAAGTTGAAATTAATTTTTAAAATTATAATGTTAGCTAATTTCTCCTATCTGTAATTATCTGCAACTTATTTTTGATTACCCTTCAATTGTTGAAATTTAACTAGATTTAAAAATTGCATTTTTCACATCGTTAGTATTAGAGTATTTCCAGTCGAAACTGACAGACATTGTAATATTTAAAAATTACTAAAGTTTGAATTTGTGGTGTAAATAAGTGTTTAGTACCTGCAATTTAAAATCAAAACTACCATGGCCTACATTTATTATAAAATCTATTTTTTAATCATTTAAAAGTAAAAGATTTAAAGCTTTATGTTTTTAATTTTAATCGAATTTAAAAAAAAATATTGTTCCATGGTATGACTATACCGGATGTTCGGTGAACAGGAATTATTCAATTTTGGCCAATTTTTTTTTAAGGGAACTAACTATGCCCATTTTATTTATTTATTTTTTTTTAATATTCAATTATATTTCGTGAAATTGCTTTCTTGCTCAAAAATGAAATAGAAAGTTGGAAGAAGTTCACAAAATAAGGAAAGATTCACAAAAATAGAAAAAATTCACAAAATTAGGTATAAATTCACAAAATTAGGTAAAATTTCACAAAAATAGGAACCTGGGAAAGAAACCTGGACTGACCCCTGTAAAATGAAGTTTAAAAGTGTAATTCATAGTTTGATGCAAATGAGCTGATATGTGCAAAAAATAGAATTTTTGAACAAAATAATTAAATAAATAAAAAATTAAGAATAGCTACTAAAAGGTTTGTAATAAATCCATAAAGCCTGTGATTCTTCAGAAAAAGGAAAAGTATTATGAAAATACACTTACCCGAGGGTTGTAACTTTCAACTAAATTTTCACAGCTTTCAGCATTATTTTCAGAAGCCCTCTTTTTTGGCTTGAGTAAATAATCATCCATCAACTTAAAGAAAAATATGCTATATGATAGATATATGTGCACACATACAGGGTGCCCAATAATTAACCAAAAATTTTAAACTGCAATAACTGCTTATTTGGACTTCATACTGATGTAAGATTTGGTGATGCAACACTACACGGCATACAATTTACTGAACCAGTTTGAATTAATAAATGTTTTCATTTTGTGCTGTGACAAACCACTAGACAGACACAAAGTTGCGAGTAATTTTCAGTAACAGTTCGCATCTTTGTGGGCAGTTTGCAATAGTAAAATGCCAAATTCAGCCATCAAACAGAGGATTTTCATTTTCTGCTGAAATTTCAACCATCATACTGCAAACTATACATTCAGTTTTGTACAACTTTGATCTTAGGCTTGCCATATTTTTGCAAGTAATGGGGAGCACTTCAAAACTTTTGTACATTAAATTGGAATAAGTGTACTTATATGTGAAGCAAATATTTTTTTTTTATCTCTTCTTGAACTCTTTTACTAAACAATTCAAAATTTTGGTTAATTACTGGGTACCCTGTATATACATACATTCATTTAAAATGAAACCGGTTAAACTATATAACATTGTAATAGCAAAACACACACACACACACAAATATTTATAATATATCAGGATTCTCCCCAGGCCCTTTCAGCCGGGTGCACTACCCAGTTGAAAATAAAAAATGAGACCCTCCCCTCAAATGGTTATGAGGTGGGGGGGGGGGGGTAGAGCCGATACAACAGATGTGCATGGCAATACATATATTCTTCCCGTACAACTGACCCGCCCCTGGTAGAATTGAATTCAAGGTCAAAGAGATTTTCAATACACGAAAATGAATTGTGCAGCGGATAAAGCAAGGCAGTCTTGAAACATATTTTCCATTAGTACTAAGATTTTGTGTTAAACCAAAATTAAAGGTCATAGATCTTGTCAATACTTGAGAAAAGCAAATTATTTCATTATTGTAGATCATCATAACTAAAGTGTATTTGGAGAAAATGATTGCAACAAATGTTAAAACATCAACTTCTATTTAACAAAAATACAACATGGCAAAAATATCACAAATTATTTATTTTATAAGTAATGGCAAAAAAACCTAGAAAACTCCTTCTAAACTTCCTAAAAATTTCAGGCTCTCTGACTAGCTGCTATATAAATTTACTTAAAAAACTGCCTGAGACATATGGCCTAACTTCCTTAAAAATTGCTTTTAATCTGCAGGAATTAAAGATGCAAAAAAAAAAAAAAAAAAAAAAAAAAAAACTGTTACAGAAACACATGTCCGGCAAAACAAGATCAACTTGTGAGATTCTTGTTCAAAAGTACTTTATCCAAAATTTACTTTGTTTAAAAAGAGCTTAATTAAAAATGAACTTCAATTTAAATTTAATTATAAACATCTTGTTAGTTACTACAATCTAGCACATCTAATTCCCAAAGTATCTTAAAACATACATCTTGCTAATTCTTAAAATTCTGCTAAAAAAAACTGTTTTAAACTAAAAAAAGCATTACTAATGCATTGCCTGCATGGGCGCCGGCAGAATATTTCCCAGGGGGGCAAAGACTACTTCAACGTATGGTTACCATGTTGGAAAGAGCAAAAAAGCAAGGGCATACAAAAATCCAGGAGGGGGGCCATTGCCCCCCCTTGCCCTATGCTGCCGGTGCCCATGATTGCCTGCCATTCCAACTACAGTCGCCCTGCTGGCTACACTGCCACAGCTGATACTGCTCACCAGCTGTTTTTTGTTTGGTTTTTTTCTCCCCTGACGATCACAAATGCTCTCCCTCTTATTTATTGGAATATAGGCAACGCACTCAATTACCAAGTTGCCTTTTAGCTTCTCATCTGAGACGGAATTTACCAAGCTCCCGAGGCACGCCTCTGATTAGATGAATGGTTTTCAGTAGCTTTTTCCAGGTGATGCTTACTACATCAACCAGCCATTATACTCTTTCACGATGGCAGTTGTTTAGAAACGAGAGATGTGCATTGTGCATAAAAAAAAAACCATTAACGAAAGTGAATAAATTTTTAAAACGTATTTTTAAACTTAATGAAAGGTTTTTTCCCACATTTGTTTTTGCAGCATGTGGTAGTCTTGCACTGCAAAATATTCGCCCTCTGCATGAGATTTTTGACGCTGCTTGAAAGTTTAAAAATGCCAGTTCACAAATACAAAAGTTAGTTTTGGTTTTGTTTTCACTCTAGTACTATCGAAGTCGGTAACGCCTAGAGAGAAAAAGACTTTGATAACAAGTTGTGTGTTTTATTTATGTTTGCTAATTGTATTTATGATAATACATGTTTATATTGCAGAGTTTAATGATGTTACAAGACAATAATACATTTGCTGCATCTTTGGGGGGGGGGATAATAGTAAATTAAAAATAACACCACTTATGGATTTCCAATGGAGAAGTTCTTTATTCTAAGAGAATGATTTATTTTTTTTAAAAAAGCAGGGTTCCCGCTAGAGCGTGAGAATCTCGCATAAATTTCTTTAATCTCACGCAAAAAATATTACAGTGTGAGGTATTCTCGTGCTGCAAAATATTCACCACCTGCGCGAAATTCTTGTGCACTGTTTGAAATTTTAAAAACAGCAGTTTACTATTACAAAAATTTGTTTTCACTCTACTACTGTGGAAATCAGGGAAAGAATTGTCCGGAGAGAAAAAGACTCCGATAACGAGCTGCCGCGGCTGCAAAGAAGCACCCCCTTCCTTTCTTGAGTTTCTGTTCAGAGACTCTAACTCTGAACAGAAGACGTTCTGAGTCTTCTGTTCAGAGACCAATTAAACCCGTGTCGTCACTTTCGGCATACACATACATGAAAGAGGCCTTTAAAAAAACTAACACTGGCGTGCCGTCCAGTGCAAAGGCACCCAGCATAGTAATCACTAGAAAGGCTGTTTTCTATTGCATCGGACGTATTTTCCCCTTGGCGATCATGTTTGGCTGATAGCAATTTTGAGATCCAGCTATTATTAAAAATTGAATAAACATGTTTTTGAATAAATTTATTTGGTTTTCATTTTATACTAGAGGCATGACAGTCTTCCATGAATATGTTGAAATCTGCTTTCTTTTGTCAAAATTTTAAAGTGTTTATTACATTTAAATTATTAGGTTTTTTTGTGTAATAATTTTCAGAATTTAATATGAAAATATGAGAATTTCTATTATTAATTAATAGTTTGTAAAATCCTTAGTGACTTATGTCTCTCTTAGCCTTACAATAACAATATAATTCTATAAAATTCTTTTATGCCTGAAACAAAGAAGAAAAATTTGTGTTGATGATTATAACTTTTAAAATTTCTTTAACATATATAGAGGATTTTTTAATGTAATGTTTTAAACAGATATATCATGAATTTAGTTAGTAATTGTTTTCATTATTTTATGATATGCATATCATATATGATGTTTTCAATTAAAACATACAATGTTACATGGTTCACATGGGTCATTCGTCATAAATCACTAATTTGGTAAGTCAGAAAAAAAGGCCTTTATACTCATTAATTTTTATTTGTGCTCAAGAAACTATAATGTTTGTACAACATGAAAGAAAAAAACAACACAAACAACATGTTTGTACAACCGCTCTCAAAACGGGACTTTTTTTCCCGTTCAGACATCCAATTTTTTTTTTTTTTTTTAAACTTTTTTGGTTCTCATGATTTTTCTCATGCTTTCAGAGCCCACTTTCCTAATTTATTTTTATCATAGAGGTATTAAAACTTAATTAGTTTTAGCAATACTTCAATAATTAGCAGTAGTTGTCAGTAGCGTACATATAGACTTCCATTTCGAGGTAGGGGGACGATTCAGTATTTTAAACTTTATTGTTCTAAAGTTAAAAGAAATGTTTCAAAATAGCTCCTTTTTAATAATTGCTTTATATTTTGAGAGGGGGCCCGCCACCCTGCTCAAATACCCTCCTGGTAGTTGTTTATAAGAGCAATAGTTTTTCTAATTAATTAAGATATCAACAGTTTTCACTGATTAGGATATAAATATCCTTAAATATAAATGTAATGCAAACTGAATCTGTTAGCAAAATTTGTCTCCTAAAAGTAGCGAGTAAATTTCAAAAGTAGTGTATCTAACTACATTTTTCAAAAAATAGTTGTAGTTATAGTTAACTAGATTTTTCGAAAAGTAGCTGCAGTTGTAGTTAACTACATTTTTCGAAAAGTAGCTGTAGTTGTAGTTCGCTACAAAAAAAAAAAGTAGTTTTTCCCACCACTGCCCAATCTTTTAAATATGTGATCTCAACCTCGATGGCCAGAGGGCCAACTCACTACCACGATCACCATTTGTTCTGTTAATTGTTAAAATTTCTATTAAATGTTTTTTGAAGTAAAACTTCTTTAGGCACAACTAGGGAGTAACTCAGATTTTTTTCTGATAGAAGTAACGCTCAGTAAAGGAAGTGACGTATCTTTTTCCCCCTTGCCTCTTCGTTTGCGGAACACCTCTCGGGCGTTCGTTCCTGAGAACGTCGACTGTGCTCCCTGCATGTCGACATTACTCCCTACCTGTTTTGAAGCAAGATCTTGTCTGATGACCCTATTCAGTGGATAAGTGGACCGGCTCATGTCAGAGCCACTGTGTGAAGTCTTTCGCTGAACAGGCGGCGATCCTGCTGACTGTCTCTCACTGTTGTTACAGGCGGCGACCCAACCCGTCACCTCCGATAAACAAGGCCACGCACCGAATACAGAAAGTGGCACTATGGTGGATTCCGTTGCTTTACTCACATGTTTTCAATGGCATTAATACAATATTTAATAGAATTATGAGTAAAAACTTGACATGATTGGTTGCCATGATACATAAATATTGTTTGTCTGTACTTAAATAATATGTAATCTTTTAATATTGCTCATGTGTTTTTGAGTTATTTATAATATGAGCCAAATGTAAATTTTTAAACAGAATAATACTTCGAGCTAAAACAGCAGAGGAAAACAAAGGTTTAAGAACACTGCCATAGAAAAATGCAATAATAGACCCTACGTGCATTCGATACCAACCGACAGAAGAAAACACCAGTTTAAGAACACAGTTAAAGAAAAAACAAAGGTTTAAGAACACTGCCATAGAAAAATGCAATAATAGACCCTACGTGCATTTGATACCAACCGACAGAAGAAAACACTAGTTTAGGAACACAGTTAAAGAAAAATACCACAACATAGACATTCTCTCGATTCAACCCTACGGGAAAACATTTTCAGAAAACATTGAAAGAATAATAGTTCAACACGGACACTTCCTGGATGCTAACCCAATATCCAGACGGAACAACGGTTTAAGAACACAGGTATGTAACACCACAAAGAAACAAACACTGGCCGCAAAGGGTTTAAGATCAAAATAAAAGAATCACAAATGGACACTCCGTGGATTCTAACCCAACCTCAAGACGGAGCAACGGTTTAACACGGGGATGGAACACCACAAAGAAACAGACCCTGGCTGCAATCATTCCCAAACAATAGATAGAACCTACAGTTTAAAAACACGGATACAGATAAATAATTCGAAACCTACCAGCAGACGAAATCAACGCTTAAGAATACTGTGATAGAAAAACACTAAAAAAAAAAATTTACACTACCTGCATTCAAACCCAACAATCAGAGAAAACATCAGTTAAAGAACAAAGTATAATACTAGACTATGGATATTCCCCCCATTCAAACCCAACCTCCCGACGGAACAATGGTATAAGAAAATGTATAAGAAATAAATGGTATAAGAAATAATGTGAGGGTAACTTTTTGAAAGAATAATACTAAAATATGGACACTTCCTGGATTCTCAGTAATTATCATGAATTACCGATGATTCTTACTGGAGATTTTAATGTTAATTTTCGCTACCAAGAATCTCAGCTGTCAGTTGATTTTTAAAAAGAAAAATTGGATCTAACTATGAATACTTCTTGACTTCAATCAACAACGCGTTTCGGTACAACGATAGATGCTGTATTTTCAAGAAAGTTAGCAAATTTAGAGAGTAAAATTTATGTTTCACAGTATAGATAACACAAACCTATAATTTCATACATAAAATATTATGATGACATTCAAGTTCCTATTTCCAACGAATAATATGAATATAACATTTATATAATCTTTGTAAAGTACATGAATAATAAATATAATTAAATTATAATATGATATTTATTTTAAGTTAAAGTTTAATAATTTCAGTGATATTTATCGTAAACGTCAAAGAAGTTTTACTTCAATCATGCGTAAAGATTACACGTACACACTTTTTTTTTTTTTTTTTTTTGCAACGTCTTTTCTATGGCCGAGATCCGCAGCACGAGCCATTTAAAAATGGGCACAAGGCCCTCCTTCACATCTTTCCATATTAGCCGAGAGTAAGCCTTCCCGAATTTTTTTACGCTCTCTTCATTTTTTTCAGCCTCATGCCCACATTGGCCAACCGACTTCTCCTCTCCAAACTGCGGTAACCTGCAGCCTGAAACATCACACCGGTACGGCCGAATCCCGATATGTACCATCATCATCTATGAGTCTAATCCTCTTCAACCGCTAGCACTGGCGACGTGTGGCCCCAATTCATCGCACCGTTTCTGCAGTTTCCCGATGGTTCAATTGTCATCGACATCCGAGTGGCATGACTCGAGCTCTCGACCCCTGTGTTCTGGCAGACGAATATTGGTGAGCCTGTTCCAACTTTATTTTCTTTTCTTCCATCCACTAAAAGTCCAGTACCTTGATGGCGTTGCTCCAACTCTCAATTAACCTATTTGAACTCTTTTCTAATTAGAAGAACTTTTTAGTAATTAAGGGGGGGGATTTAAGTTATCTGTAATGCCTGTAAATTTAAATGATACTTTTCCTAATGTGAGGGTAACTTTGTGTGAAATCTTGTTCTGCTTCCATTTGTAGCTAGTGATGTTTTTATTTATTTTTATTTTTGAGTAATTATGCTGCTAAAATGTGTTTTGACATCTTAAATATCTTTTTTCTGCTTTTGGGGGGGTTTGAAGTAGTGGTGTTTGAATGGGATTTTATTTTGAAGCCCAGAGAAGGCTTGGCACTAGGAAAGGAAGGGGGGGACTTGATAGATCTAACCAATTATGTTTTTTTTTTTCATGTTTTGTTAGGTTTTTCTTTTTAACTTGAAGTGCAGAAATTATTTTTTTTAACTTTTAATTACGTACCCAATTAGTCTCCAAGTTGTTTATGATATTAAATGATTAAGTTTTTTTTTTTTTTTTTTTGCCCAAGGCAAATGTTGGAGACTAAATCCTAAAGGTCATTATACATTATGTAACTGTGTGCTGCATAACAATCACTATTTTTTTGTCACTGAAATGACGATTAGCTGCCATATGTTCTTTTTTTTTAATGTTGGTTGTTTATAGGGATGCACCGAATACCATATTTTGCCGAATAACGAATACCGAATATGCGGTTGAAATTCTAACCAAATATTCAGCCAAATACCGAATACTTAATTAAAATTTATTAAACTTATTTAACCATTATTAAACTTTGGCAATGATTAATTTAATTAGTTTATTCTTAAACAATATTTCATATTTCATATGGTGTAAAACTTCAAAAATTAAAATCCTGCAAAATTTAATATCCAA
Organism: Cheiracanthium punctorium; assembly: GCA_038373885.1. Lineage (NCBI taxonomy): Eukaryota > Metazoa > Arthropoda > Arachnida > Araneae > Cheiracanthiidae > Cheiracanthium > Cheiracanthium punctorium. The sequence continues at coordinate 154,018 of JAWZYV010011967.1, read as the reverse complement.
GTGTTTCCTTTATACATTATTAATAACTTTTCTAAATATTAGTGAAATGCTGGTAATTTTTTTTCCCCTGATTACTGTTTCAAATTTAAATGAGATAGTAATAGCAAGGTTAATGTAATGTGTCATAACATTTGAGAAAAATTGAAAAGCAACAAAATTTAAATTTAACATCTGAGTGTTTTCTCTTACATTAAAACTAATTTCATTGTGATATTAGTTTTTTGTGTGATTGTGGCAGCACTACGCTAAGGCGATCTGCCAAGGATGGGGGGTGCCTTGGCAGGAGGACTTTCTAAGGGTTTCTAACACGTATTCACGTGTGATATTAGTAAGTAACAACTTGAATTAATTTAGTACTATGGTACTATACTATATCTTACATTCATGATATAAAAAATATGTATTTCTTTACCAATTGGTGAATACTTTAATTTGTTCACTATTCGGTTGCCGAATATTTAAGTTTTCGGCCGAACCGAATATTCGGTTTGTCTGCCGAATAGGCAGTATACCGAATAGCAACTGAATATTCGGTGCATCCCTAGTTGTTTAAATAAATTTCCTTGGTGATCAAACTTTACTGTGTTCTGTGCTTATTTATTGTAAACTCACACATACTCCCGTGGTGAGGTGTACTTTTTTGGGTTATTGTTTAACTTTTTAGGATTTTTGAACACAATGCAAGCATGGTTATCATTAGGATCTTTACAGGTTTAGCCATTTTATGATTTTTGTCTTAACTAAATTTCACGACCGTGTTGAGTAGAACTAGCCACCACAATTTGTCGCTTGGACCAGATGAACGAAAATTTTTTACACGATTAGCAGATCCGTACATAAGCCGACCCCATAATTTAGCTTTTGAAAATTTTCCAAAAATTCTCGGCTTATATGCGGAAATATGCGGTAATATTCACAACAAAATTGGAATACATTCCCTCAGGAAGAATTATAATCACTGCATAAGCAATCCACCTACAATAGGGTGCAGTGAAAAAAACTTTTTTTTTAATTTCAAAATCCAATAACGACCAAAAGTTGTGTTTTGTATTGAATAAGAAAAATGCAGTTTCAAAATTTTTGAAATATATCTTGAGGGTCCACTACTGCACCAAAATGTTACAAAAATTCGAAAAACAGAATATTTTAATATTATTTATAAAATACAAAAAAATGATTTATAATATACAATAGCAAAAAATAGTTGGATTGCATGCTATTCAATGACTCTACAAAATTTTAGAATTGTCGGAAAATATCTTGAGGGTCCACTAAAGTGAACAAAAAAGTACAAAAATCATTCTTTTAAACAAAAAATTGCTTGAAGGAAAAACTTTTCAATATGTGAAAACTAGAGGTGATGTTGAAGACCCGATTCTTGGAAAACCTGATTTTGCCCACATACAAAGAAATTACGCGGTTTCATTTGTTTGTACAAAATAACTTGAAACTTGATAGGAAACTACAGTCAGCGAAATTTCTGTAATCTTGGCAGATAGATTAGAGTTAATTTGGAATTGTGCTCAATTCCAATTTTTTCTAGAGAAAGAATTCTTTTTCCCTGATTACTGTTGATTGATCATTTCGCAGATTTTTCGCAGATGATTTGATCATTTCGCAGTAAATATCAAAACCTTAAGAAATAGTTTGGCGGTTATGGAAAACAGAGGGAGACTGTTAACAGCAAAAAGTTAATAGTTTTTTAGCTGAGTTCAAAAAGTTGTTTGATATTGCTGTTTGCAAATGTGAATTGGATAAGTGCAAATGTGAACGTTCTCGTACAGTTCCCATAAAAGAACAGGCTTTTCTGAAGGACCAGCGGGGCGAACAAAAAATTATTATTGGCGGTATTAATATGGAAAAATCAGGGAAAATTAAAACAGATCTTTGGAAACAAGTCGTCTTGAAAGAAACTCAAAAATCGATTACAAGTATTCAGCAGAAAATTTAGATGATGAAGAAATTTCAGACAATAACTTTCATAAATTAACTGATCCTGATTACATCTACCAGGAAAAAAACAGCATTTCGCAACTGACCGAATTGACTGACAGCATTTCGACTGAAAACCCGTAAAAATCTGCATGACAAGAATAACGAAAGCATAATATCTGGGGTATTTTTTTTCGATAGTAGAAAAGATTCTACACATTGTATGGAGAAGAGAAGAGAAGTCTATCATCGAGAAACAATTATGGAAGAGCGTGTGTCTGTAGTATATCAGCCTCATGACATATACTTGGTGTCAGAAATCAAACGCAGTACAAAATGAAAAAAAAAATACATCGCATTTAAATTGTTCTCAGAATTCGCAAAAAGAAAACTTCAAAAAAGTTCTGACACAGAAAATTTTCTGCTAATCTGCGATGACGCGCTCGCAGGGCAGCTAACGCAAAACATTAATAATCAAGAGAAAAACAAAACATCAAATTTAAACCAAAAACTCAAAACTAATTAACATTACTTTTAATGAACACTTAAAATACAATGCTTATAATTAAATTTAGAAGACACACAGCTAAAATATAATCTATATACATTTTATACAGGGAAATAATCATGTCTAGCAATCCAATCAATTTTAACTTACTCAAAACGCACTGTGACGCAGCGTAATTTAATCCTATATACGCAGAATATCCAAACCTGTTGAGCGAGCAGTGAATTTCATCTTAAAATTTTCTATCATTTTACAAGATATAAACGCAACAAATATAAATGTCCTTTTTGAAATAGTTGGCATTAAAAACCATCTTTCAATTTTACTTAATACGCAGCAATTCTTTTTAACTGGGACAAAGCCCATAAAATTATCCTTTCTTTCTCAACTTCTTTTCTCAGTATCCAAAGAACCTCTACCTCAATTTGTTTATTGCATCGCTCCCAGGGGAGGCCCCCGTTCTCTCAAGAGGCCCCGCGAAAGGGGCAGTAAGCTAATTGAAACCCCTTTACAGACACGCAGCGTCATCTGGTGAATAAAATAAAAAATCTTAAATGATTTGGCTTTGATTCAATTGGCAATCGCCAACATCCTCCCACCTTTAATTTAGGCGAGAGCCGAAATTAAACACAAAAATTTTCTTAAAATGAATTACTTCACTATTGGTAGACAGTTCTTAACATTAGAAATAAAAATAAAATTGAACACACTAGATTATATAAAAAACATGCAAAAACAAAATAAGGATATATAAATGAAACACAATATTTAAATTTTTTGGTTAAAACTAAATTAAACAAATAAAATAAAAATAGTTCCATTCACAGTTCTAAACACTATTTTTTGCATGGTTTAATCAATCTTCCATATCTGGATCTGTTTTCGGCTGTCAGTGTGAGTACAGGATCTCCAGCAGTTGAAACCTCTAGTGGATAAAGTTTTTGAATTGGTCGTGTCAAATGTCCACTGTTTGTTTTTACCTGCACTACTATGGAAGCACCATCTCTACTATTGTAGATTTTCTCAATTTTGCCCATAGGCCACATTACACGTTTTTTATTCTCAAGTTCGATGAGGACAACGTCCCCCACTTTAAGCTCTTGGCACTTAACTTTGGCCTTCTGTACGAGTTGTCCCAAATATTCCTTACGGAAACGACTTCTCAGTTCTTGTCGCAGAGTGTTGCAATACTTCACGCGCACATTCAGTTTATCCGAATCAATGGAATCTAGATCGGGTACTCCCACTTGTTTTATATCTTGCAAGAACAAGGAGGGTGTCAGAGGTATGAGTGTATCAGCATCGTCTGATATATAAGTCAGTGGACGACTATTTATTGTGGCTTCAACATCACAAAGGATTGTTAGAAGCTCTTCAAAATTCACAGTTGATCTTCCTAAAATGTGCACAAGCAATGTCTTGACGGAACGAATGAGACGCTCCCACCATCCCGCCCACCAGGCAGCAGTAGGGGGAATGAACTTCCATTTGATTGGATAAACCTCATCTTCCGATATTTTCTTCCAATCTATCCGTTTAAGTGCATTGTCTGTCCCTCTAAAATTTGTGCCATTGTCGGTATATACCGTGGTCAGACGGCCTCGTCTTGCAGGAAAGACTCTGTGCTGAGTGATGTGATGGGCTCTAGGTGAATTGCTCTGTACACTGCACAGGTGAATAACACGATCCAGGCTTTTCCTTTTGGCTTTAGGAGTAGAGGACCACAGAGATCAATCCCTGTTACTTCATAGACTGCAGATTCTCTTACTCTGTCAAGAGGCAACTGTATAGGTGGAGAAGTTAAAGCTTTCGCAGTAAATCTCTTGCATACAACACAACGATTTATGCAAGCTCTTATATTTCGTTTGGAAGAAATGATCCAGTACTGTAGTCTTAATTTGGCAGCCAATATCTGTACACCAGCGTGACTATACTTTAGATGACATTCTCTTATCAAGCATTCTGTCAGGTAATGTTTGGACGGAAGTAGTACTGGATATAGGAACGATAGATCATCATCCCGTTCAATAATTTTTGTTTTTACACGAAGAACATCATCGCTACCTCGCACCACTTGCAAACCATGGACGGAATTTTCTTTCTCGTGGAAATACCTTCTTTGTTCTATACTCCACAGAACGATTTCGGCCCTAGACTTTTCTTCGACTGTTAGGGTGTTAGTATTATAAGAAGGCTTCTTCCTCAGTTTATTTACGAAACGCAGCATCCAGCAGAATACTCTAATAATTTTAGAAAAACTGGAGAAACGCTCGAACCATCTTGGCTTTTCTAATTGTACGCTCAAGTCAACAATTATTTTCTTTTTCCTCTCTGCAGCAACTAGTTCTTCATCTGGAGAAAATTCGGATTCAGGCCACTCCTTTGGGGAGGTTTTCAAAAATTCAGGACCCTCCCACCAGTCGCACTGTAACAGCTGTTGAACAGTACAACCTCGGGATGCTATATCTGCTGGATTTATTTTACCTGGGATATGTCTCCAGCACTCCTTCTTCGACAGGCTTCTAATTTCTGTGACCCTATTATTTACGAACACTCCCCAGTTTTCTTGTCGCTGTATCCAGCTAAGAGCTACAGTAGCATCAGTCCAGTAGTATCTAGGGACTTCTTGCAAGCACAAGGCAGCAGCAACGTACTTGGCTAGACGTGAGCCTAAAACACAAGATAACAAGTCCATTCTTGGAATTGTCACCTTCTTCAATGGAGATATACGTGATTTTGCTGCAACAAATTTCACATATATCTTATCATTGTCTTCACTTCTCAAATATATAACTGTGGCATAAGCGTTTTTACTGGCATCGCAGAAGACGTGTAGTGACCAAGAATCTCTGTTCCCGTAACCTATACGACGAGGAAATTTGAGTTGGGATACAGAAGACAGTCCCTTATACCACTTTAAAAATCGGGCCTTTAGCTCATCTGGCAAAGGTAGGTCCCAATTTCCTTCAGCTGCCCAAGCTTCTTGAAGGAGCAATTTTGCCGGTATCATTATTGGTACTATGAACCCCAGTGGGTCAAAAAGCGAGTGTACCAATGACAATAGTTTTCTTTTAGATAAACTTTCTTTTAGATGGTCTTCTACATAGTCGATTTTAAGCTGCATGAAGAGAGTATCCTCCCTCCGGTCCCATTGGAGACCCAAAACTGGAGACACAGGATCTGACAAGTTTTCTGATGACTGATCTTCACTATCTGGACCAAAAGTCCAGATCCGCAGTTCCATTTTGGCTTCTGCCATAATGTTTGTTGCTTGATTCATAAAAATTTCAAGCTCCTCTTTCGTATCAACGGATGTGACGCAGTTGTCAACGTAAAAGGATTTTGAAAGTTTCTGGCCAACACCTTCAAAATTTCTATGCACATTACTAAGGTGAAATGAGATCACTGCCGCCAACAGATATGGACTACTTGTAACCCCAAATACAACCCTTTTATGGCGGAACTCTACAATTTTGTTAATTTCCCACCAAAGAAATTTCAGATAATTTTGATCTTCTCGCTTTATGCCAATCTGCAAAAAGGCTCGCCTGATATCAGAAGTTACGCCAATCGCTTTTTCCCTAAACCGCATTAAAATCGCAGGGATTTCTTCTACGAGATTTGGACCCTTTGTCAAACAATCATTTAGTGAAAATGAATTATCCGATTTGCACGAAGCATCGAAAACGGGCCTAATTTTACTAGTTAGACTATCTAATTTTATAACTGGATGATGTGGCAAATAGTGTCCCTTCGCTTTCTCTTCTGATTCTGGAATCATTTCCACAACATCCTCAGACAGCCATTCCTTAAATACCTTATCGTACTCATCAAAGTAATTTAATTTCTTCAATTTTCGTGTAGTGGCAAAAAGCCTTTTTTCCGCAATATGCCGATTAGAGGCAATGTTAGGTGGAAAATTTTGAACCCACGGCAAGCTCACGCAATATCTACCATCTTCGTTTCTACAAAGCCCCTTCAAAAATTGTTCCTGAGCTAATTGATCTTCAAGCGCTTTAGAAAAGGTTTGCACTTCATCGGCAATGCCAATTTTTTCCAAATCCCACATATCGGAAACTTTCATATTTTGAACATGGAGATTAGTTACCAACATGGACTGGATACCCTCAAAATTTTTAACACTTTCTCCTTTTGGCTCTCCACACAGAGTCCCTCCCAATTTAGTATTAATAGCGGTCAAACCCTCCTTAAGTTGAATTACATCACCTGTAATAATTTGCCCATAAATATCGCTACCAATTAAAATTTCTATCTCAGGATAATCGTTGCCCACATCTGAAATCCAAATTCGGTGGCTTTTTAATTTCTTTAATAACGGACCCTTAGGGATGCGTGGTATACCACCACAAATAGTATCCTGATCCAAAAAACAGAACTGATATTCGGTACCTTTTCCAACAGGTCTCAATCTCATAGAATATCGTTTGTGATCTTTAGCCTCAGTTTTCGTCCCCCCAAACAGCATGAGTTAATTTTTCAGAAGAAAGGCCTTTTAAATTTAGGGCTTCAGCTGTAGATTTTAGAACGTAAGATCTCTGCGATCCACAATCCAAAAGACACCTTACCCTTTTCCTTATATCCCCCGACACTACCTCAACCATTAATGTCATGAGAATAACTTCCTTCATACACGAAGGGGTAGACATAGTAGTTTGTACCGCAGTCGGCACTTTTGTATTCTCTGCGTTTTCGCACCTTTTTCCTTGAATCTCGGGGCATAATATTATGGGATGCGATTGTTTGCACACATGGCATTGAATAAATTTTTTGCAGTCCCTCGCAAAATGTCCAGGCTTAAGACAGCGGAGACAGCAATTTAATTCTCTTAATTTGTCTAATCTTTCCTTTAGGGGCCAAGACCGAGCCGAAAAACATTCCTTACCTTCATGACCTTTCCCGCAAAAAACACACTTTAACTCTTTAGTAGCTACCAAACTTGCGGCGCTCGCGAAAGATTTTTTATTTTTGAAAACCTTTCGCGAAAGATTTTTTATTTTTGAAAACCTGCTGCAAGTTTGCTGTGCTGTCTGGGACCAGCCAAAAGGAGTCCTATGGTCATCGACATGAAGTGTCAATGAACTATAAGTAAAGTTTTTTTTTTTTTGTTTCTGCGAGTTTCTTAAGGCAGACTGAATCAAGAAGTGAGTAGATCTTTGATTCTGCCTCAAGTCAACATTTTTGTAGTAACAGACTTGTTCCTGAACTTTCTCCCTTTGGAAAATGAAAGACTTTCTGTTGCCATTGATGGCATTGACTTCCCAATTGAAGGGAAAGGTTCATTAAAACTGTGGTTTGGACCATGAATGTACATTCTTTGTTATGTACTCTCACAATGTTATGTACTCTCCAAAATTAAGCAGAAACTTAATCTCTGGTACAAGATTAGACATGAATGGTTTTGAGTTTCACAGGGTGGACAGAGCTGTAAAAGTTTTTCCTAAAGTGAGTAATATCCTAGTGTTAAAAGCAACTGTAAAAGAGGGGACGTATCAGGTTTCTCCCAGATTAATCAAAAACAATGAATCAGTTTATTTTTCAATAAATTTAAAAGATAATAAAACTCTTAAACAATGGCACAGAAGGTTTGGCCATATTAGTACTTCCACCATAACCAGGGCTGAAGTCTGATAAAAGTAGGTCACAAAGGCTCATTATGTTGAGAAATATGGCTTTTTGCATATGCAAAACCCATTATGTGCATATTTTTTGTATCACAGTCAACAAAATTTGGGTAAATGACTCCAAAATCTGAGTAAACATGAACCCTGTATAACACACGCTATCAGGAAGGAAGGCGTCACAGATTTACCTATATTAAATGATGAAACCCTTTTTTGCAAAACCGTGCAAAATTAGCAGATACAGAAGGGTATCTTTTAAATCATTAAATGAAGTAAGGTCGAAAAGCACTTTGGAAATCATTTGTGTGATGTTTGGGAGCCACATTCTATAAGGTAATAGATGGGAGAATGTTATTTCTTAAGTACTAGCCGCCTTCAGCGACCACTTTTGGCTGTCGATAGCTGCTTCGCAGCCAAAATTTGCAACCTAGAGCACACTGGCTGCTTCAGGACTGGCTTGTGCAACCTACCGCACATGGTCCTCTTCGCAACCAAAATTTGCAACCTGTGGGTCGTTCGCCGGCTAGTAATTATAGATTTACGACAAAAGCAAAATAAACATCATCAAATTAACCTAAATAAAAGCTATAAAATCCAATAACGTTGAAATCAAAATCCATCCAATTAAACAAATTCAAAATTAAACACTTATGACAAAAACATATGTCACCAAAAACAATCTAAAACATTTCAAAATTAAACAAACGCTTATGGATTTATGACAAAAATTTTTTTTTAAGTCCCAAAACAATCGTAATAAAAGTTACGATCCCACAATGTTGAAATCAAAATGCATCCGTTTAAACAAATTCAAAATTAAGCAAACGCTGTCACCAAAACAATCTAAAACACTCAAACACTTTTAAAATAGGATTTCACAAATGTCACACCATTAAGGTTTAAAAACACTTGGCTGAGAGCAATGAAAAAAAAAAAAAAAAAAAAAACAGTGAAAAAAAAATCTTAATTCCAGGGGCATAGGAACCAAGGAAGCTGTGGCTCCCCCTGGAATATTTCAGATGGGCTCAGCTCCTTCTTGAGAAATTCTCACACCATACTTGTTTATAGTACATTGTTTACCTCAAACCTGATTTCAAAAATGCAGTCTACTTTTTCTAGGAAATTCGCACAATAAACAACAAGTGAGAAGAGAGAAAGCGTAGTGAGAACACTTGGTTGCGCCATCATCATTTTTTAAATTGCTTACAACTCATGGGCATTGCATGACAATAATGATGGAAATTTGTTTCTATCTTGAATTGGGAATAATTTCTCCAGATGTTCAATCATGGTTGACCAAGGGTGATAAATGGATCAGTCCAGACATTCAGAATGAAATTTCTGAAATGTTGGCACACTCAATGCAGTGTGCTTTGCAAGAAAAAATGAAGGATGCAAATATTTTTGGCATCATTGTTAATGGAACAACCAATGCCAATGGGAAGCATATTAACATTCTGCCATTGATTTTGAAGCACAGGAGTGTGTATATCGCATCAATTTCAAGCTGAGTGAGGGTGTCACAGTTGTTTAATTTTATTTTGAGAGCTTGAAAAGTTATTTAAACTGCATTTTAAGCACTTAAAGTTATCTTTAGAGGTATAAAACACATACTAAACATTGCAACTAAACATAACCTTGAGTGCTTTAAATAACTTAAGCTCTCAAAATAAAAGTAAACAACCATGACACTCTCACTTGGCCTGAAATTAACATAAAATGGGTGCTCGACTGCGATATTTAAACTCTTGTGTTTTGAAATGAGTGGCAGAATGTTAGTATGCTGCTGGGAAAGAGCAGTTCTCCATATGTATTCAATACTTGGTGAAATGTTTGTGGAGAATATAAGACATGTTTTTAGGATTATTCAATGCTGCAGTTACTACAGGGTAAACACTAACTAAAGTTAAGTATATTAAATGTGTTGATTGTGGCAACACTATGTAAGGTCAAACTGCCTAGGATGGAGAGTGCCTTGGTTGGAAGACACTGTTAGATCGACAGCCGCACAACAAGGCGCAAACCCAAGGTCTTCACATTTCAGCTGTTTACTATTTTGAGTGTCTTATCCACTTGGCCATGGTAGGGCTAAAGTTCTGTATTAAGCATATATGTTTTATAAAAGTAATTATAACTGGATCAAAGAGCTAATGATCTTTTTATGTGCTTCTATTATATAATTGGGATCAAAACTTTATCTGTTTATTTTTATTATTAAATAGTTTCTAAAGTCATGTTTCGAATTTTTTAGAAATGGTCATTTGTCTATTAAAAATTGGTCAATAATGCATCCAAATATGCAGTAATTATAACCCAATTTATGACCCTACAATGTGCGGCCCAGCTCTCCGTCTTTTACAAAGTTCCTATGCCACAGCTTAATTTATATCTTTACTTAAATTTAAAAATACATATTTAATTTATTCTTAATAATTCGCTTATTATTTAAACTAAACATAAAAGTATGGTCAAAGTATAGACCTTAAAAGCATAGTCAGAAATGACCGATGTTCCCAATTGGGAACACAGTGAAAATTGGGGGTACATTTTTTTCCCCATTTAAATGACTAATATCCTTTAACTAACACATAGGGCCCCTTGGTAACATTTGCTACAGGCCCCGCACTATCTTAATCCGGCACTGGTTATAGGATATGGTTTCCTAACGTAAATGAAAATATTGAGAAAATAAATGGTTTGTTTAAGGAAGAACTGGTTTATAAGGACACTTTAAGTGGAGCTGTGCTCGGCTCTGGAAAAGGTAACACATCCAAAATGGATTCAGATGATTTCCTTGGTAGATTAAATAGTAATGGTGAGGTTTTGGGCTACACTATTACTCCAGGTGTGTCTGATGAAGATCCAATTTCTGAGGACATAGTTATTCCCTGTTATGAACCTGACCCTATCATTGTAAATTGGGAAAGGAAAGCAGTTCCCAAAAGGGATGTCTCGTGCTGATATATAGTACTACAAAGAGAGCAAAGAAGAAAGGTTGGCCAAACTAGGCCATCACCAAATAGGAGATCACCAAACTAGGTTGGCTAGGTATTGCACCAAAAATATTTTTTTAGATCCCGAACTTTTGTATTTTTCAGGCTCAAATAAAAATGAGGAATTAGTAAAAGGAAATGGTGTTTCCCCAGTCAAAAATGACAGTAAGGCTCAGTAGCCTTACTGTCATTTGTGACGCTACTCACAAATGACAGTAAGGCTACATTTGTGACGCAGTAGCCTTACGTGACGCTACTGAACTGTCAAAAATGACAGTTCAGTAGCGTCACGTGGGGGGTGCGGTCCGCACCTTGTGACACCAACAGAGGGGGGTGACACCAAAAAAAATGAAAAAAAATGCTGGTTTATTTATTTATTTTTTTTATTAATTTGAAAAAAGACCTGATTTGGTGATGTAAAAAATATCTGAGAGAAAAATTAAGAACAAATATATGAAAGAAACATATTCTGTGTACCTGTAGAAATAAAATGTGTTCCTTCATCTCAACTTTTTTTTCCCAGTTTAAAAATTTTTCATATTTCCCCCATAAAACAAGAATATGGCAGGTTGTTCTCAACTTATGTGTAGCCATTTCATCTGTATGTTTCGCTTTTAACCAGGGGCTAACTATGAACATTTTCTCTTGCTATTTGGGGGGGGGGGGGGGATCTTGGACAAGGGGTGCGAATGAGGCGCTTGACTGAACTGGGGGGTGCCCGTCCGCTGTACTTTTTGAGCGTTGGACAGTTTATCCGGTGGGTCTTCCATATGGATGTGAAAATGTTTGCACTTCAAAGGGTGAAAAGCATACATTTTTTTTTAAGTACGAAACACACTAACGTAAATGCACTGATGGATTCGCGCGTCAAAATGAAAGGTTTCGAAGGACGACGCCAGGAAGGTATCTAAAGATGTTCTCAGAATTCTGGCATAATTCTGAGAACGCTGACCGATCATTCATATAATTTAATTCGTTTATTGTGTAAAAGTACTATTTTTCAAACGCAAGTCCTGTTTATTTATTTCTTTTTCATTTTATGCTATCATTCTTTTGGTAAGTTCATAATTGAAATATTTTATGTTTTCAAGGCAGGGCCGGCCCAAGGAGGGTGCGAATGTAGGCGATCAACTAAAAGCGGGGCAAAAAGCCTCAGAAAATGCTTTTTGAGACCATTCTCTCTCTCTCTCTCTCTCTCCTTTCCATGCGGTTAAATTGTCTTAAACAGCTATGTTCTCATGGAGCTTTAGATGGATGACGGTTTTTCCGAATTGTATTATATTTTATTATGTACAAAGGCAAAGCTACTCGAGGGCTATCTGAATAGGGATGGGTACCTTGTTCGGGTAATTTTTTAAGGGGTTCTAATGCGTATTCACGTTACATCCGAAGAAAACCACCCAAAACTCCAGACAGTTAGATCAATGACTGCGTGATGAGCCCGAAATCGTTTTCCAAATGCAATGTGCCTTGTATCATACATGGGCCTTTCAGTCTACATTTATTTCGTACCTATGTCATTTATTTTTTCATTGTAACGAAGAATCTCAAGACGTGTAAACGAATGTTGTTGAACCTTTGAAAATTCCATGGAAGTTTTAGAAACACCCTGTAAGAAGCAGGGTGCACGCTACAGGGGCGGATTTCTAGCTGTAGAGAATGTATTTAAGTAAATATATTAGAAGAAGGCCCTTACTTTGTAAATACCCCCCCCCCCATCTCTCTCTTTTCTTTTCTTTTTTCTTTTTTTAATCCATAAACAAAATGTATTGAAACTTTTGTTATGTTATTTATAATTTTTGAGACTCAAATTACGTAATAAATAGATTAGGTGTCTAGAAGAGTATTAATTTAAATTTTGAAACAATTTATTTTTAATTTTTGCGTTTCATTAAAGGTCTTATACCTTTTAAAAGCAATGAAAATTGAGAAGAGTGCTTGCATGTGTATAAATGTTCACCTATTTACATAAATAATTGGTTTACAAGTAAGCAATTTTATATATTTACATAATATCTTATTTTATTTTTATTACTAACTTCAAAAATTGTAATTATTAAAAGGTATTGTTTTTCACATGGAGTTCGCTGCGCACAGATTATGAACATAAAAATCATTTTACAAACTCAATTATTTTATTCTCTGTATTGTATAAAATTTTAATTTACAAAAGATTTTATAAGCTTAAATAAAATAATAATAATAATAATTTTAAGTGTATATAATAGGTATGTATTTTCTACTTAACAATATGTCACTTTAATTTTGTCTTAAGTATAAGCATAAAATATTTGAGTTTGTTAAAAGATTTTTATGTATGTACGGTTCCGCGCAATGAACCACATATGGAAAATAATACAGTAAAATTATGTATTTTCACGGGGCATTAATTTCCGGGAACTCCGTCGTAATCGTGAAATTTAAATCCTCTAGGTACTGGTTTTTTTTTTTTTTTTTTAAATAATAACAAAGAAATCAGAAATTTTCCACAATCCAAAATTTAATGATTTATTGCACAGTTACAAACGCTTTCTTAATGATTTCTTTCTTACAACTACAGGTATATCTTGAATATAAAGCATTAATAGAACTAACAAAATGCAGCTCATTCACTTATCATATTTATATCAGCTTTTTTAAAACCATTGGTTAAAATTGGCCAAATTCAAAAGTAAATAAATTTTTAGTGCAATGTGGAACTTTACACAGCAATATGCAAGGCGGTTCAAAACTCTGTAGGGGCGATAGGACATTATATAATGTGCCCTATATCCCGTAAAGTTTGTATAGGGAGTTTAGAATCACTCTCTATATTCAGTCAAAAGGAATCTGTAATGTATATTCAGATGTCTGTATATTCAGTCAAAATTTTATCGATTTTCATTACTTTTAAAAGGTACAAGAATTCTTAAGTACAGCAGTTTTGTAGTGAGTGTTGAATGAAACAACTGGTTTCAATGAAACAGGTCTCATGAGACATTAAATTTCAAGTGTGTAGATAATTTAACGTTTAGTTGAATTAAATGCCATATTTTTATTAGCTGACAGTGTATTTGTATTAGCCGACAGTGTATTTTTATTAGTCTGACAGTGTATTTTTATTAGTCTGGTAATGGTATTATAAACAGGCTTTTCTACGGCTCATGGTTTTCATAGGCCTCTTGGAAAAAAAACACTCCATGTGAAAAAAAAAAAAAGTCATTTCCGCGTCTCGTACATTACCTTGCATAGGTGGTATGGAAAGTTGCATAATAGGCTAATAACGTTTGAAAGAACCTTACTATAGTGGTTGCCACTTATTTCGGTCAGCGAGTTCGGAAAATTCGCAGGGCGAAAGAACGAAATGGCCAAATTGCACTAGTTTTCTGCAGCTTACTTCAGTAGTTAGTGCTGCTTTATCCGGTCAGATAATTTACGGAGATTAGGTAAAATTTCGACTTAATTTAGGGCGAAGTGAAAAAAAGCCAATATCAAAGATGACTCATAATTGTACGGAGGTGTTACGGGGGGGGGGGGGGGGGGGGGTGACACCGGATGACACCATGCTTAGCGACGCCACTGGTGAGGCTTCCACTAGCCTGAGCACATCTAGCTGACTAGACCACATATTTGTCCCAAGGACTTTTAAACAAGCAGTCGAGTCAGAATATAAAGAAGAGTGGCTTAAAGCTATGAGGGAAGAAATTGACATAATGAAAGAATGGGGGTATGGCATTTAGAAGACGTGCCAAATAATACTATACCTGTAGGCTAATGCTGAAGATTCCCATTTTTACGTAGTGGCCACTGGCTCCTAAATCAATTTCATCTAGGAGCCAGTACTTACCGCAATCTTTAGCACATTGGCTATAAGTATGCACATAGTTGATATCTATTTTATTTGCTTGTACTGAAGCTTTAGAGCATATCTACTGTATATATAGAGAGACGGAGTGAGTGGTAATAATAGATAACATAGAGATAATTAAATAAATTTTAAAAAGAAAATCTATTTTTAAGTGACTAATGCAAGGTGCAAGTTATGATAACCAAGAAATATAAATGGTTGGGAATTTTAAGCTTATGGCATCATTTATATAGCAATAGCATATACATTTATCTCCAAACACTAAATCTGAAAACAGACAAAATATTATTCATAGCATTTATTAACTAAATTACAGAAGAATGTGTCATTTTTTTTTTATCAAATTTGGTCGTCTTGGTAGGATGGTGCCATTCCATCACAATTTTATGCATAAATTATAAGCCTATTTTCAATAGTTTTTTGTTCCATTGATAGGTATTTCTCTCCTAAAGTATTCTTTAATGCAGAAAAGACACATTCTTTAAGAGCATTTGATGGAGAAACTGTTAACAAAATGGTCACAACATCCCTAAGAACATTGAAGCAGGTTAAATATTTATGCTGCTGAACTAAAACACTATTTTTAATATTAAATACAATCACTAATACAAAAATAAAAGAATAAATTATCTCTAAATTTTTTATTTATTTTTCATTTTTTCAAGCATTGCAGTCAGGGATCGCGCTGACATCTGATAAAAGTGGGTCACAAAGGCCCATTATCTTGAGAGATATGGGTTTTTGCATATGCAAAACCCATTATGTGCGTAATTTTTTGCATCACAGTCAAGAAAATTTGGGTAAATGACTCAGAAATCTGAGTAAACGCGAACCCTGGCAGTGATTGTAATTTGTTTAAGAGATTTAATTTTTCTTCAGAAATTTTGTCCTGAAGCCTTCTAATTGTCAGTAACTCTGGGTCACTGCCAAATGATTGCTTTTGCAAAATGTTTAAATACTTGTCTCCCAGAGCTAACCCTTCTTCAAAAGTAATAGTACAGTAGAGGACCCCAAATCCAGAAGTTTTTCAACAAACAAACAATTTTTTTTAAGGGCAGCTGTTGTTGTTGTTTTTAATTTCTTTGAAAAATCGTTTTTAACTAAATATATCTATTATAAAATGAACAAGCTCAATCAGAAAGGGGGGGAATTTCACTGGTCGATCGCGAAAGGGGGGCGGGCATGCCGTGCATCATTTGTATATTTGATATCTCAGTATTACATTAATTTTCAATCTTGCGAGGTAATTTTCGGTTTCTCGTTATGTAAAAATATTCTATGCTATTATATAAACTTTAAAGAGGAAAAGAGTGTTATCCTCTTCACACACACATGCATTACATTTCAAGTGCTGATGATTCATTATTTCCGCTGGTGCTCCTCTCGCAGTTAAATGTAAACAAAGAGACACGCCATGTGGTCTGTTTATGCTTTTCTTTCTTTCTTCCTACAGAACTGCAGTTATGTGGAGAAAGTTTTTGTTGCATAATTTTTTGCTAGACAGAAGATCAAAAGGGTGGGGTAGGGGGGGGGGAGAATCAGAAAATTGCGCAACTGCTGTGTAGCCTGCCAAATCACGGTTTGCGTTTAAACATGTTACATATTTTCAGCCAATTTTAATTGCAACGGTCAATCTTTACGATCGCCTCTGGAAAGAGTGAAGCGATGTGATTGGATGGTGCATTGCTTCGCAGTTCATTATTTAAATCCATTCACTGAACACATGTAACTTAGGATATAAGTTTCTGTATGTTTAATTACATAATATACTTAAATATATGAAATTATTTACTTCAAATACTTGCGGAAAAGCATTAATAAATGTCTGTATAACATTCAGCCAATCAAATAACTTCTATTACTGTAATACTACCAGTCAAATGCCGCTCAAAATGTAAACAAACTTGTTTGTTTACATTTGAAATATATCTCGGATTACAGGCGTTCGCGGATTATAGAGTCGCGGATTAGCGGGAGTTGACTGTAATAATAATAATAATACATCTTAAAAGGGGAATGGAAATTTCCGGAAAATTATTATAGCATGGCGCCTGGGCGTGAATTAATTGGTGGCCAAACAAAAGAATTTAGTCGGCAACTGGTGACCGGGAATCTTCAGCTCTACTGTAGACTGTAGATGGGTCTTTACCTTGAAACAAGACAAAACAGGAAAAGTTGTGAGATTCAAAGCGAGGTTTGTTGCCCAGGGATATAAATAAGAAAAGGGTAGTTCCCAGGTGTTAGTCCGCAGCGATTACTTTAAAAGCAGTGGTCGTACATGCCAGCATTAGTTTCAAGTTTCGTTTCAGTTTTACACTATGCTATTGCAGCTCTGTTGTAGTAAGGCTGAGTAGGAGGCTGCCTCTGCCCTGAGAGGACATTTCTTTATTTTAAATGAAATATCATTCATTTTTGAATTTAAGAAGAAATACATACGCTTTCAGAATTTTTCAAGATGTTTATTAAAGAATGGCCGCAATACATGTAATAAAGTTCAAAATTCATAAATATTCTAGCATCCAAATACTTGATGTAATGTAACATCCAAATGAACTGTTACATTAAGAGTCTGCTGCCATGTCTCTATTTTCTTTTAGAAAGAAAACTATAAGTTAATATTGTGGAATATATCGGGTAATAGCTAAAGCCTTTTTTAATAAAATTATATAGTCATTTTTGTATTTGTGATTGTTTTTTATTAATTGTTAATCAAACTAAAATTTGTTATAAATTTTAAGTCTTTATTTGAAGTCTTCAAAGTCTACTTCTTTAGCTCAGTATTTCAAACTTAAAATTTACAGGTCTCTAAGAAATATCAATAAACTCTGACACTGCATAATAGATAATTTAACTCTGCTTATTGATGCTTATAATTATTTCTAACTTAATAAATCAAGATGTTAAAGTTAAGAGTACAGAAATTTTTTTTCTTAAACCCTTTTAGGGTATTCAAAATTACAACAGACTGGAAGAAACATCCTTCTACAACTGTTATAAATCACTCTTGCTATGAACAAGCATGTGCATGTTTAACTTTGCCCTAGTTTGAATGGCGAAACATATTTGTCAACTGTTTAGACAAAGCAAGTGGATGATGCAACACAGTCATCAAATGTGCCAAAGGGTTTGCAAAAGAAATTCAAAAATTTTAACACAGCAAAAGTGAAACTTATTTCAAGTCTACATACCTTCTTTTACAGTAAAATTACCTATTTCTAAAGAAGTTATAAATCAAGGACAGTAACAAGTAAAATCAGTAAACACAAAAATACATACCTCTTTTTGGACATTATATTCTTCAAGTAATTTTTTCCAAAAGTTAAAACCAACTTGATTGCCACATTGGCCAACTGGAAAGACAAAATCAATAAACCTCACATTTTGAGCACAAAAGTTTTGAAAAAAATAGACAATGACAGAAATTTGGTAATTTACACTACTCTTAAGTTGTAAAAATTCTAAAAGTTAATAGATTTTCCAGGCTTTAATTTATTAATTTAGTTTCGGGTTTGTACCTTAGAAGTCCAGTGTAGATGGAAAGTTCTAGTAAACAGTCCAGTTGGCAGGGCGAAATACAAATTTTCTTGATTTAGAACTTTGTCGAACAATCTGCTACAGGCATTAACAGTCACTAACTTGCTTTAGAACAGTCAGCGTGTCATAGAAGCTTTCTCAGATGCTGTATTTTTCACATATTATAATTCTTTCATAGGCTGGAAATTCTTGAGGAAAACTGACATCTATTCCTCAGCATAAAGCAATCAAGTATTCACTAACAGTATAAAAAAATAAGCCTCCTAAAACAAGTGAAATGTCGCTGACAAAACACACAATACAGAGCCTTATGCTCTCAGCAGAATCAATGTCTGCTCATGACAGTTGACAATACAGAACTAAATGCCCTCAAGAGGTCAAAAATCAGAAAATTTGCAGGTGGCCAGTGGCCACTTGCATTTTTGAATATTGCACAACTTACACTAAAACCCCAGTTATAAGCCCCCCTACCCACACCCCATTTGTTTGGAAAGAGGACAAAATGCATTTCCTGTGACGAACACTGCTATGAACTGTGACGTCAACACAAATGACAGCTATGACGTCATCATCGGAAGGTGGAGATGGGGAGCAATTATAAAGCCTTCTCACGGATTATAAGTCCCCCCCCCTCCCTAGTAGAAGGGGGCTTATAATCGGGATTTTACGGTAGATATAAGTTTAATAAACATGCACAGCTTATATAAATAATAAGGAAAGATTTCTTAAAATATACATATAAATATTCTGCTAATTAAAAAAAATTACCTGCCAGTATATACAGGGTCTCCCAAAGACAGGCCTAGGCCTTTTTATTATTTAAATATCGATCATAGACATGTACAGTAAATTACAAAGTTATATAAGGGATAGAATTTTATGGTGTTGATTAATATTTTCAAAAATTAAATCTAAATAAATATATTTAAATTCTGTGCAGACCCCATGCAAAAATATTCCCAGTTAGTGAAATGTGCCCTTTACATTAATTAGGTGATGTACAAAATTTCAGTCTATCATCCTTTTTTCCTGGCTACGACCTTCGTCACAGCCCTCCTGACTGTGAAGACATTAACGAAACTTTTAATCGTTTCCGAGCATAATTTTGATTGTATTCCTGAGGCATTTTGTTGATTCTTTCCACTTAAGATAAAAGAAAATTGCTCCACGGATCCACCATCATATTCCAGGATTAATAAAAATTTAATACGTACATGAAGAAATATTTACCTGAAAAAAATATATACATGCCAAAGCAAAACACGCATTTTCCCATTAGCAAAGAATAAAACAGAAAGGCATCTTTATCCATCGAGAGGAGGCTTCCATTTCCCACCTCTCTCTCGGTGTGTCCATTCGAGTCTGCCTTTTCTTTCGCACTGCTCTCGAAGAGAGAACTCTTCGCTGAGATCGGGGATGAACTTAAGCAGGGTCAAAGGTCAGCATCAACCCTCCCTGGAAAGTGTAAGTATGTCCAAGGGTGTAACATTATGCCCCCGTTAAAGGCTAATTTCATCTAATTATGAAAAATAGACGAAACAATCTCAAAGGTGATCTACGAATGACCTATCCTTACACAGTAAGATACAGGGATTTTTTTCTCTTTAGCTTTGTTAAAGAAACCATTATAATAAATCAAAATACACATACGAAAATAATGAACTAAAAGGCATCTAAACAAATAAAAAAAATATCAGGTAAATTACCAATAGAGCAGAAATTACTTTTATTCATTCTGCTTTAGTCTTGAAATGGCATCAGCCGCTTTATAATTTTTCCCTGGCCTGTGGGCGATGACATATTTCCATTTTTGAAGTGCCAATGCTCAGCCTGTGAGCTTTGAGCTCCTGTGGATCATTTCATTTAAACATTTTAAAGGATTATGATCAGTGATGATCCCCCCCCCTCCCCCCGTGAATCCACTTATCAAATTTATTGAGTGCAAAAAGTACTGCCCAATCTTCTTTTTTAATACTCGCCCAATTTTGCTGAGTTTATATTAACTTTTGGCTGGCAAAAGCTATTGATTTTCATTCCCCATTCTCGTCATTTTGTGTCAGACAACACCCAACAGATAAACTGAAACTATCAGCATGCACCTGAAATGGTTCTGGAAAATTTGGTGCCGCCAAAGCTGTAACCCCACACAATAATTTCTTTAACCTTTGAAAAGCTTCCTCATGCTCTCCTTTCCTCAGAATATTGGTACTCGGTGCATTTTTCTTGGCCAGATTGGTTAAAGGAACTGAAATTTGCACAAAATTAGGGATATATGCTCGATAAAAACCCATAAGCCCTAACACCAACCTAACTTCTTTTTTGGTGGTTGGCTGTTTTAGATTCTTAATAACAGCAACTTTTTCTTGATCTGGGGGCATGCTTCCCCCTCCAATTTGATGTCCTAAATATTTTATCTCCGCCACTGCAAAAGTACACTTTTCTAACCGAATAAAAATCCTAATTTTTCTAGATGACTAAATACACTTTCGTTGTGTTTCATACTGGGTTTTAAAAAAACCCGGGTTTTTTTTTTTTTTTTAAACCCAACCCGGGTGGGTTTTTTGGGCTTTATTAAGATTTTTTTATAGTATAACACATTTTGGATTAAAATTTTATAGTTTTATTTCAAAACAGAATAATTTTAGTCTAAAAGAAAACTTTCATTACAATATAATAATTAATTATTTAATTAAAATATAAAAATAACTATAACTTTAATGCAGTACTATCTTTTTCGGCTGACGTTTATGAAGAGCTCCCAATTTGTTTTATGACCATAGGTAAAAGTAGGGATGTAACGAATATTCGGCCACTATTCGGTATTCGGCCGTTTTGCCGAATATTCGGTATGCCAATATTAAATTGGCTGAATATTCGATCAGCCAAATACTGAACAGATATTCGGCCGAATAGTTGTGACCGAATATTGCTACATATTCAGTTGAATAATTTAAGAAAAGAGAAACAAATATTTTTAACATGTATTTTTTAATGCATTTACAAATAATATTGCTTACTTAAACTTCAATATGCTAATTTTATATTATAAAATATCATAAGTCATTGAATTTTAAACTGAATTTAACATAATTTAATGTATTTAATAATATTACAGAAATGCAGACTTTTCTACTTTGGAGACACTACTTGGTTTTCTACCTTCTTTATAGGGTGGGGGTAGGAGGAATCTTTTCAGATCCTCAATCACCAACATAATTTTGAAAAGCTGCTACGTTTGCCCAGAGGCCGTAAAACCCAAAACATGATGTGATTATGTATAGTTACCAGATTAATCACATACCATAGCATATTTATTAAATTATGAATATCTCAAAAGATAATTATGCTGCTATTAGTGTTTAACTTTGTAAAAGATATTTTTTCATGACCTAGATTTTTTACAGATAATATACTGCTGTGCATTTTTAATCATCTACAAATAATATAAAATGAATTTTAATTAGACTTTATTTAATATTTAATTACTAATTTGAAAAGCGACATTTTATTTACAGTTAAAATGAAATTTAAAAAATTTAATATTCGGCCTAAACTACGTGCCGAATATTCAGTATTTGGCCTGAGCTATTGGCCGAATAGTCGGTATTCGGCCAAATCACTATTCGTTACATCTCTAGATAAAAGTATATTATTGTTCACTTAAAAAATATGTTGTTTTTGATTGGCTGTTTTCTATTACTTTTTAAATTTATGAACTGTTTAATTTTTTTTTACCTTTATGTTTTTTAAGTCATAGTTATATTTTCTAGTTAGAATATAAATCAGTAAACCCTTTGCCGGCCAACTTACTGCAGAACTACTATTTATTTAATAATTTTCTTTATAGTTATTCATTTTTGCTTTACATATATATTCCTTTTTACTTTAAAAAATCTAGAATTAATATGTCTGATATTAAATCCCACATAAACAATGTATAATGAATCAGTTCAGGGTTTCTACAGATTTCACAGCTTTTGCTTCCCTGAATTTTCCCTGACATCTATCACCCTCTTCCCTGACTATCTAGCGTGCTTTCCCGAATTTTGCATTTCTATTTTTAACTTTGCATCCTTTAATTAATAACTTTTTATATATTTTGTCCCTTTTTTACAAATAATAATAATAAAATTAATATATGCAAGAATCTTATTTGACATCACTGGATTCTAACAAAAACCATGTTTGATAATAATTTAAGATAAAATTAAGCATATTTCAACTGCACAAGATATGCTCATAAAGAAAACATTTTAAAATTATTTATAAGGTTAAATGAGAAAATGAAAATAAAACAATTTCTATACTTAGGTTCAAACAGCAAATATTTTCTTGATTTTACCGCAAAATTCAATTTTTCTTGCATTTCCCTGACCTTTCTTCAATTTCTGCTAATTTCCCTGACTTTTTTCCCAAATCCCCAACTTTCCCTGACCAAAACTCATTTCCCTGACTATCCCTGATATTCCCTGACTTTCCAGGTCTGTAGAAACCCTGCAGTTTTATATTTCCCAGTACTAAAGTAATGGAGCAGCTGATAGAATACAGGATGATTTCCTGAACCTGAATTCATTCATGAGATCAGAGGCGTCACTAAGGGGGGGAGAGGGGGGGAGTATCCTCTCCCAAAATTTATACGAGTTGGCAAAATCTCGCTCATCACTACTTTATGTTGGGAAATTCAGGTGGGAAAAAATGTATTTAGGATACATTAATTTCAGAAACTTATTATTTTTATTACTATAATTTTTAATTATTATTTTCTCTTCTGGATAGAAGCATGTAGTGGGCATGTTTTGATCTTAGGGGTGTAAAAACAATAGCTTATAGTAAACCTTGGGAGGGCGGTCAGTGATGATGATGAATACCAGACTTGGAATTGACCGAAGGGGGACCTCCCATCCTCTTTCCAAGCCTTCGCACTGTACCATCACAAAGCAACCCCCCACCCTACCCCCCATAGAACTCCTCCTCCATACTTGGCTGTTAATGAATACAGGTGTTTTTGTACCAGTCCCTGGTTCTTTGCATTGCTTTGTTTGTCATTCCTGAAAAACGTCTACATGTCCACTGGGTGCCCAGGCCTTCAGGCTGTTAAATTATCCCGCACACAGTCGGCAGTTCCTCCGATAATTATTTTGAACTGTCACTGCCACCTTTCTGCAGATTTTATCCAGATGTTTAAGGAAATGAGTTCAATTTTTTTTCCTTTCTCATATACTTTAAAAGAAATGCCGCAGAAAATATACCTCAAAAAGGACAAACTATAATTAATTTTTCACAAGCCACAGAAAATCGATTTCTTGAAGTTTTTCATCATCTTAACGAAAAGAGAAAATGTATCTGATTTTGAATGCCCAGTTAAACAGAAATTTTGAAATTACGGGTTACCAGTAAAACGTCCTAATCACTAGTATACCACGGAGTTAAACTAGTTGAGTTAAAAAATACTGCTGCTATATAAATAATATGATAAAAAATTCCTTTAATTTACATCCCTTTCAAGTGATGTCCACAGCACGGCGGCGCGTGTTTTTACGAACTCATAGGGACCACTTGGTGAGCGGAAAAAGGGCAATTATTAACGTAGTTTAAGACAAGAGTACTCAATCAAAATTAGTTTTGGTAATAAAGGTCATCGATTAAAAAATATTAATATCAACAAATAAAATCTAGAAAGATAAATCACATTGAATGGATTGAGCATACTGGGCCCTCCCCAAAATCTTGATTTATCCCCATTAATTCCCAAAAATCTTAACTAACTTCATAGCCTTTGATTCAAGTTGCAGAATGCACAAATAAGACAGGTGAAGGAATGGCCAAGCAAATTTGTGACATTCTGCAAAAAAAGGGAATTGATACATCTGGCATGATTTTCCAGACATATGACTTTGCCAGTTCAATGTCTGAAAAATTTAACCCTTTCAAACCCAATGTCCATTACAATGGACATACATTTTTAAACCTTATCTCTTTTAACCCATTGACTTCAGAGCCTTGAAACTTGCTCCATGAATAGATAAAAGATCAATCTTTTTCACATGTTTGCGATTTTTGGGATGGCAACAGTGCGCAGATGTTTACAGCTTGCTTTGTTTGAAAATGGCGTAAGGTTCTAGTCTGCAAAAACGTGGGTATTTTCTTTTATTTTGATTTATATGAATAATTTCTTCTAATGTGTCAGTAATTTTTTTAAACAATGTTTATAAGTTAATCTTAGCATTAGAAATAGTTTTATTGTATTACTGGTTATAATTTGGGAAAAAATGGAGCGTAATCACATGTCCATTACAATGGACATTCGGTACACGTGGTTGTGATTCTTTAGGTAGTTGAATTATTGCTATTTTTGCTGTCGAATTTATTTTAGGCAATTGAATTGTTTTTAAAACAACAACAGTTTATTAGGAGGATCAAACTTTCATTTTTTATTTTAGAAAAATATAATTTGAAAAATTCGAAAGATCTAAAGGAAGTTTTAGATTATATAACTAGTGCTGAAATATCAGATACTGAAGAATTGGCATCTGATGATGATTGCTTTGTTGATAGTGGTAATCAAACTGTTGCAAAAGGTAAATTTTGTTAAAATTCTTGGAAATTTTTTCAGGAGTTTCAAAAAAGACCATATTAGGTTTGTTACATTTCAAAATGAGATCAGCTTCAGATCTATGTACGGTTGGTTTAGCAAAAAATAATTAAAAAAAGGGAAGGCCATCATTATCACCTATTGTACAAAATAAAAGTATATGCCAAAGAGCAGTTGAAACTCGACCTCATCCTGAGATTATCAATGACTCTGTAGATCAAAAGTTGATGATAAGCATGGAGCAACCCGGTGTAAAAATTACGGTTGCAAAGGTAAAACCCATATCTACTGCAATAAATGTGCAGTGCATTTATGCTTTACTAAGGGGGGAAATTGTTTTTTTTTTATATCCATGTCAAAAATTTAAAGTTTATCTATTTTGGTATATATAAAAGCAGGACTGTGTCAAAATTCTTTGTAAAACTAGGTATTATTGCTATGTACCTCCACATGTGTAGTAAAATTACTACACTATTAACTGTTTTAAACTTATTGAGTGATGTAACATTTTTATGTAGATTTGTTACTTTAAAAAATTGATATTTAGAACAAAAATCGTAAGGGAAGTTCAAGCGTTGAATATTTGACTTTTGCAACCTCGTAGACCGGTTGTCCATCCCAATGGACATTTGCATATTTTCTTAAATAATTACATTTTCCTTAATTTTTTACTTTAACATGTTTATTAGTATCCTATTATGATATTTTAGAATAGTAATTATTTTTTTTACTCACAGCATTAAAGTGGGGTCTGAAAGGGTTAAAGGAGTGCAACAAAAAGTGTCAGAAATTGTCGGTCATCCCGTTTTGTACATCCCTTGCCAGGATCATCGAATCAATACGGCTCTGGAACATAGTTGCAATATTAGCATAATAATAAGAGATATGCTTGATACTCTTGAAGCATTATATGTATTTTTTACTGCGAGTGCAAAAAGATTTAGACAGTGGCAAAATAAAATTTCCGAAGTTGAAAATGCATTAATCTTAAAAAATCTTTCTGGAACAAGGTGGACGGCTAAAGCAGAAACGATTAGAGCTGTTTGTCAATCATTTGAACTTATTTTAGATTTATTGGAAGAAATGTCATCTCAAACTGGTGTCGATTCTGCTACAAAAACAAAAGCTTATGGTCTTTACAAAAAGATGAAAACATTTGATTTTACTGTAAGAATTTTTTTTATATGAAAAACATAATTTACAAGGTAAAAGTAAATTTTATAATACAAGCCACATTTACTGCTATTCTAGAAATATTAAAATCTTCATTTCTTTTAAAAGTTTTGTATTTATATACATTTTTATTGAATTAGTTTTTTGTTTAACTCTACATCTTTAATTTGATTGTAGTTTACGTACTTGTGAAAATTTAATTTTGCATTCCAAGAATATTTTCATTTCATGTACTATATGAAAGATTACTGTGAAAGATATGTTTAAAAATATTTATCAGTAATTTTGTAAAAAATAAAAAAATGATAGACTAAAATATAAAATCAGTGTTGAAAAATCAGTAAGAATATGATTGCGTTAGTAAGTTTCGAGTTCAATATTAAGTTTATTAAAAAAATAATAATAAAACACACATTTACTGCCGTTCTAGAAATTTTTAAAACTTCATTACTTTTATAAATTTTGTGTTTAAATACTTTTTTGTTTAATTAGTTTTTTAAATCTATATATTTAAAATATTTATGTATGAGTCTGTGTAAAATGCAAAAACTTAAAATTTGGTAGACTCTAAGAACTAAAATCAGTGTTAAAAAATCAGTTAGAAAAAGGAAATGAGAGTTCGGTGTTAAAATCATGAAAAAATGATTTTAAAACAGGGACACATTTACTGCTGTCATAAAAAAAAATTATAAAACTTCACGTTTTTATAAATTTTGTGTTTACATACATTTTTTATTGAATTAATTATTTTAATGTACATATTTAATTTGACTGTAGTTTACTTGTGAATATTTAATTTTGCATTAAAAGGATGTTTTCATTTCATGTACTATATGAATGATTACTGAGAAAATTATTTTTTAATAGAGTTATGCATAATTCTGTATAAAAGGCAAAAAAGTTTATCTATATATTTAAATAACCAGAGCATTGAGACAGATTGATAATTATGTAGATGTAAATTTTAATTTTTTTTAAATTTATGTTACAAATAATTTAAGAAAATTATGGAGCCATTTTGCTAGTTTAATTATTATTACTTGCATTTTCTGTAACATTTATTGAATTTTTATTCTATAAAATGTGTTTGAATGGATATAATATAGACTGTCTGATTTATTAAAATGACAATGCAGGGATGTGCCAGCTAAAATTAAAGTTTGGAGCAATTTGTGGAGCAAGAAAAAAGACATTTTTGGAGCAATTGAGCAAGAAAATCAGATTTCTGGAGCAATTTGGGGCAAGAAAAAGTCACTTTTAGAGTACAAGAATGTCAATTTTGAAATACAAAATTATTTTTGGAGGGAAAGGGAAAAGTCATTAAAGAATGCCAATCTAAAAAATGATAATGAAGGAGGGTCTTAAAAACTCTTAGCTAATAACAAAAACCAGGGTTATTTTTTTTTGGGGGGGGTGGAAGCGGGAGGACAGTCAGAAACTTATGAAATAAATAAAAAATTCAGTTATTTTACACAATGCTATACAAAATATCTATTTAAAATCTAAAATACAATATTTACTAAACTATATTAACTACCATCAGCGGCTTATACAATATTTCGTAACAAAAAATTACCAATTTATATAAAATTAAATTTAAAACAGGGGTCAATTTTTACTCTTAAGGCATTGGAGGTTTAAACAAAGGGATGCCAAAGAAAAAAATATTTGTTTTTAAGATCATTACAGAAAGATTGGAATTAGAATGCTTAGAATGTGTGATGATTTTTGTAAAAATTCAGGAATTTATATATAAACATTTTCAATGTATATGGAAAATTAAAAATGGAGCAGTTTTGCTGAATTTGGAGCAAAAATGTCCGAAAACAATCTTTTTGTAGCAGATTGGCACATCAGGATTGATTTCACACAATTTGGAGCAATTGGAGCAGCTGGCACATCCCTGACAATGGTTTTGTTTTAATCCGCCTGGCTACGATATTGTTATTTTCAGGACAGAAAGTTTGGACAGAAACATGTATTGGCAACCATTAAACATGGTTCAGTGCACAGTTTAATATATTTTATTTCAGTTATTTAAAGATTTATTTTAGCACTTTATCAAAAGACACTGTAAGGGTTATTTTTAAAAAATTATGGAAAAAATGATTGACTCTTGGTTACTTTTCAAAAATTTCCAAATTTTGAGTTGGCATATTTTACAGCTCTCCCCTCGTAATCATGATGCTCTCGCTACGCCTCTGCATGAGATGCATGCTTGTAAGCTGTAAGAGAGAGACATGTCCCATTCTTCTCTTATCTGGGAAAGGAGTTTTTTTTTTTTTTTTTTTTTTTTTTTTTTTTTTTTTTTTTTTTTGTCACTATACTGATAATTACATATTTTATTTGTAGTTAAAAACTTATTTATTAAAGAGATAAATTACTAAGTTATCTCTGCCTGCATTCTACACCTGTTCATTTCAAAGCAAATATTGCAGATAGAATTAGCTCAAGGTATTATTTTTAAAAAGATTATTATTCTTTATATTGAAGTTGGAAAAATAATTATAAAAAAATTAAACTGGCATATATGTATTTATCTAATATAATGCACTAAGTTATGTATTGGGTTGGCAACAAAGTAATTGCGTTTTCTTGTATAAAATTCAAGCAAATAAGTTTTCAACAAGTTTTTAATTACAGGTAAGCTGTGCCTGAACATACGATTCATATTTGTTACATTTTAAAGTAAGAATTTCACTGGCAGTATTTTTTTTCATCCATAAAAGATGGCCACCCTCCCCCCTTTTTCGCTTCTATCCTCCTTAGAGGACAATATTAAAAATGTCCTGAAATTAATTTTTAGGTATTCGTGACTGCTGTATTTTACAGAAAGAATTTCACGGATATCTCTATTTTTATTTGAGATCACGCGGGATATGTGAAAAGAACTTTTTGGCCCCTTACCCCCACTAAGATTACGAATTTTGGAAAATGCTCTCTGATCTAGCACCTATGTTGAAGAACTCACGTACGTGCCAAATTTCGCATAATTAACTTTAGTAGTTTTGGCCAGGCGAAATATTGACATACAGAAAAACGCAATTACTTTGTTGCCAACCCAATAGGTAATATTATATGTATTTAATGTCAAATAACAAATGATTTAAATGAAAGAAAGGAAAATTTTTAATAATTTTTAATAAAACCCATTTCTGTGTGGGTTTTATTGTGTTTTTTAAGTGGGTTTAAAAAAACAACAACCTGGATTTTTTTGGGTTTGTGGGCGGGTCTGAAACCCTGGTTTCATATGGTCAGCAAAAGTTTCTGAAAATATAATGACATCATCAATGTAGACCTGCACATACTCACTATGCTCTTGCAATGCAGAATTCATTTCCCTTTGAAATGTGCCGGCTGCACCTGAGAAATCATAAGGCATGGTTCTAAATTGCCTTTGTCCTGCATGTGTTTTAAAACTCGTTAAGGGTTTGCTCTTTTCTTCCATGGGGATCTGCCAGTATCCTCTTTAAAGATCTATGCTCGTTAACCATTTACCTGACCCTGCTACATAGATTAGCTCCTCCCGATCTTTCACGGGAAAGTTGGGGATAAAGCTTGAGATTAGCGGTCGCCAGATCGCCAGTGGCGACTGTGGAATTATTCCTGGCGACTGCAAAACAGTCTGTCAGTCGCCAAAATTGGCGACCTGCAAAATTTACTCAGCAAGCAATCCCCCCTCCCCCCTCGTTTCCGTCCCCATAACAAAAGTCGGCGCTGTATATCCGAGCAAAGTAAAGCAAAGCAGTTCAAAAAACGTCTAAAATTGATGATGCGCAAAATTTACTTAGTCCCGCCCACCCTTGGCCTCGTAGGAAAAGCTGAATGTCAGCGCTATATGGACAACATGATGGACAAGCAGAGGAGAAAGGGTTGCAGACGTCTATGGGAGGGGAAGAAAGGGGAGAAGCTCATCATAACTGATAACATACATGTAACATTTGGGGGGGGGGGTAGGAACGCACCGGAACAGAATAACAGAATACTCAGGGTCCCTCTCTGTGACCTTGTGACTCTGTGACGGCCGTAATAAAAGGAGAAGAGTGAAAAGGACTTTTATTTAAAACTAAATTTGATATTTGCCTACTGAAACAATATATGACTGTATGTGAAAGATGCATTAAGTATCTCATTAATAAGACATTGTACTGAAGGAACGAAGCTAATATTTTTCTAAATTATAGTACTCCCCTTTGTATATTTTCCGTCGTTCGAGTCAGTCAGGGTCCAGTCAACTTAAGAGTAATCGATTATATTTTTAAAAAATTTCATGTGATCTTTACTATGACCCTTCTAAAACTGTAGACGGGAAGCACGTGCGTTTTTTTTTTTTTTTTTAATTATTATTATTAACTTGAAAACAATAAACAAACCCTCTGCTTTTGAAAGGTCGATGAAGAGGTTGGCATTCTTTGCATCCTGATTTACGCTACAGCAGATCGAAAACGACCACGCAAGATGCCTTATTTAAAACGAACAAAAATGTTATTTTGTACATTCGAATACGCAAATAAAAACTAATATCATAAACATACCGTTTTCAGTTTTAAATAAATCTAATTTCAGCTGCTTTCATATTATTACGTTTTTCCTTTTGCAAGAGTTTTGGCATCTCTACAATAGCGCGAGAGGGAGGGGAAAGAGAAACAGACAAAACACTTGATTTTGTTTTATTTTGTAATCACTGGTAAAAGCGCTCGCTCTTCAAAGCTTAAATAAACAGATCTCCATGCCTTTAGAATTCCATTAATCAGCGTTACAGCTGTCCGAGAAGAGAGAAGTGTTTCTCCCCCCCCCCCCCCCCCCCACTCCTGTTCACACTTCAAGCTTTTTTTTTTTTTTTTTCCCAGTTCCGTTTTAATGACAGGGAGTTTCTCTGTAGATTATACGAATAGAAGGCATTTTTGGTCGACCGAAGCGAAAACGTATCCCCCCCCATGGGCGCCGGCAGCAGTGTTTTTAGTTGCTTTTTTGCTCTTTCCAATATGGTAACCATACGTTGAAGTAGTCTTCCCCCCCCTTGGAAATATTCTGCCGGTGCCCATGCCCCCCCCCCCCCCCGCAAAAATTTCTCCTTGTTTTAAGTTATTTCTTTTATATGATTCACCTTTGTAAACTGAACCCTTAGTATGTGTAACGTTCGTTAAAAAATGTTTTACATAATCAGACACTTGATTATTTGAAAGTGGAAACCTTGAAAATGAGCTGTTTGAGTAGCACATGCTTACGATTTCCCCATCTTAAAATGCATCTGATTTTCCTTAAAATTTGATAAGATGCTTAGTGGTTTTTTTTTTAAATAGGAGGTTGGGGAGCTACTACCTTAAGTAAAATAACCGTTTGTTAGCTTCTTGCAAGTCTAAAATTAGTAAATTAGGAGGAAGCGTACTGTCGAAATTAATAGAAAATTGGGGCCCTTGATCCCCTTTCTTCTATTAAGTCCCAATTCCTTTTCCCCCCATAAATTCCATGAATGAAAGGAGAGATAAATTAAATAAATAGTACTTTATTATGTGTACACCATAAGTTGAGAAAATGGTCTGCAATACTATATATATTATCTTACCTCCAGTTTCTTACTTAAAAAAAAAAAAAAAAAAAACTTTTTTTTTTTACTTAGGCTTCATGTTTTACAAGTACTTGGTAATAGTGACAACTTTCTAATAATGTCAAAATATTCTATATCACTTAGCCATACAGATTTCAGGTTGGCAGATTTTTGGGAGTCCACTGTATTTATTTAATAACCAACTATTTTTCGTAAAAGATACGCTTGAATTAATCTGAAGAGAAATTTTAAAGTAAAATATTTTAAATCATTAATTTTATTACAATTCTCTATTTTTAAGAGATTTTCACTTTTAATTTGGGTTTGGGGGGGGGGGGGTTAAGCTCCTATAGCCTCCTCCATGTGTGTACCTATATATAGTATAGACACAGACAGTGATGTGATGATTCTAACAAGGAGCTGCAGCCAATCAGGAGGAATTAATAAATTTTAAATTCATAGTACTTAGATTTCTTTAAATACAGCTAGTTATTTCTGAATGTAATATATGGAACATGCCATGCATTATTACTAAAAAAGCATTGAATCATTAAATGTACAAAATAAAAAATCTCATATTATTTTCATATATCTGAAAGGGGGGAGCAAGGGTGTCGAAAACAAAAATTACGTAAGTACGGAAAATTTTGGCCACTAACTATATCAAAGTGGCCACTGAACTTTGTAGGGTCACTGGCCAATGGCCACTGAGGAATTTTTTTAATCTCAAGCTTTAGTTGGGGACCTTAGTCACTGCATTTGAACCTCCGAAGTCCACACATAACCGAGTCATTGCATCTTTGTTTGCAACACAGACAACTGGATAGGCAATTTCCGCATCTGAAAGTTCAATTAAACCCAAACATAATTCCTTTGCCTGCTTATCTACCTCTTTACGATATGCCATTGGTATTGTATAACAATAAGACTTCTTCCTACTCACTCCCTCTAATAATTCTATTTCATGCACCCCAACCTTAGCTGGCTGTACTTCTCTTGTAAATAAATTTTTATGCTTAATAATAATATTTCTTAAAGTATCTGGCTGCTCCCCTTTTAATTCTGGCAATATTAAATGATCCAAAGTAGTACCAAAAATCTCTAGAATTTTCTGTTTACAAGGTACATTTTCAACCACACCAAATTCTTTTTCACCTTTGAAAATCATATAAATTGCATTAGATCGTACAACATATTGCCTAATCTTGTTTTGATGGACGTGTTTCCTAGAACCATCCTCCATCTTAACTATAAAATAATGAAGACTCTTTTGCTTCTCAATATCCGCGGGACCTTGCCATCTCGCATAGAGTTTTAGATGAGTCAGGAATTAATACAATTACTCTGTTCCCTATGTTAAATTTCCTATCACTCAATCTTAAATTAAAATATCGGGCTGCCCTTTGTTGTTGGACGCCAGTTTTTAAATTTGACTGCTCCGCCGCATACTCGAGTTTTGCTTTCAATTCCTGCAAATACTTAAAAACAGGAGTCGTGCTCAGTTGTAGTGCCTTGTGTTTCCCTGTCCAAGTGTCCTTTAAAATTGATAAAGGGCCTTGTGGAGGTCTTCCATACAAAAGTTGGAAAGGTGCCACCCCAGTTGTACTGTTTGGTATTTCCCAATACGCCCACAACACATAAGGCAAAAATAAATGCCACTTTTTCTCTTCACTTCTAACAACAAGATGTAAGATCCATTTAAGAGTAGAGTTGTAATGTTCAACTAAATCGTTGCTCTGGGGGTATTGCGGTGTCGAAAACCTGGGACTAACTCCTAGCCACTTTTCAAATCCCTTAGTTAATTCTGCCTTGAAATTCATTCAATTCAGAGGCGGATCAAGGCTATTGGGGGCCCCTGGCGGCAAAATTTTTGAGCCCCCCCCCCCCCTAAGCCCAAGTTCCTTTCATAATTTAGTGTACTAAGGGAACTATTAGTTTTTTTTTTTTTCGTGAGGGGGAGAACTGAACGATTTCACTCGATTGCTTTAACAATAAAATTAAACTCAACAAAAACTTGATAAAAGAATTTATAAATATAAAGATAAAAGAACTTAATCAAAAAAGAATCTTTACTCTACTGCTTAAGAAAGTATTTTATATGAACTTGCCTCTTGATTTATCTTTTGCAAATTCATCAATGATTTCTGTGATGAAATTAATAATTTTTGTGTCTGCCAAACTTTCCTATTCTATGTATAATAAGCCAAATTGTTTAATCGTTCTTCCCTATTGTAGTTCTTAAATAGTTCTTTACGCGTTTTAAAAAACCGAAAAAGACCTTTCACCTCGCGCATTTGATATGGGTAGAGTTAATATTTTTAAAGTTATTTCTATTAGGAAAATTTTATGACATTTGTCGTGCAGCCATGTAAATTACACATGCATTTCTATCAAGTTCATTGTTTTCTTCCAAAAATAGCAAAAAAAGATTCAGTTCATTGACGAAATTTTAAATGTCTATCATTTTGCAAATATTTTCCAAGTTTTTTGTTTATCGATTTTTTCTTTTCCTCTTTTGATAATTTATAACCAAAAAAGTACATTAAAATGCTCTAAACTATTTTTACGTGTTCCATTCTTCTAACTTATTCGGATTTCGTATACTATCAATGAATTTCACTATCAATGAACCCAGCCCTCCTCTCGCGGCTGGGTTGCTGTGAGACCATGTACGCTAATGGGAGTTGGTGCACGTAAAATCCTTCGTGGTTCCAATGTCCTCCATGTTTAACGCTACCTCTGGGGCAGTGGTGGGAAAAAGTACTTTTTTTTGGTAGCGAACTACAACTACCGCTACTTTTCGAAAAATGTAGTTAACTACAACTACAACTACTTTTTTACAAATGTAGTTAGCTACACTACTTTTAAAATGCAGTCGCTACTTCGCTACTTTTAGAAGACAAATTTTGCTAACAGATTCAGTTTGCATTACATTCATATTTAAGGATATTGATATCCTAATTAGAGAAAACTATTGATATCTGAATTAGAAAAAACTATTGCACTAATAAACAACTACCAGGGGAGTATTTGAGGCGGGCGGCGGGCCCCCTCCGAAGATATAAAGCAAAATAAAAAGGAGCTATTTTGAAACATTTCTTTTAACTTTAGAACAATAAAGTTTAAAATACCGAATCATCTTCCTCCCCTAGAAATGGAAGCCCATATTTACGCTACTGACAACTACTGCTAATTATTTAAGTATTGCTGAAACTAATTAAGTTTTAATATCTCTATGATAAAAATAAATTGGGAAAGTGAGCTCTGAAAGCATGAAAAATATCATGAGAACCAAAAAAGTTTTAAAAAAAAAAACTACTTAAAATGACTTGCTGGGCTCACGTGCACAAAATGAAGGGGGAGGAGAGGGGGCAAAAAAGATTGAATTTAACATTATACATTATAATTTTGTAAATAAAAATCCAAATTTCGGGGTCGTGGCAGCTCCACAGTCCACGTTCTTATCACTCGCAAATTTAATGGAATAATTATTCGTTTCAATGTCTTTTTTTAGTTGTACATAGAAGACAATGTAGTTTTGATCAATTCTTGCTTAAAACCATTGATTAATTATAAATTTTGTAAAATACATTGTTGTATTTTCCTTATTTCATCATAAGTAATATTCTTAAAGGATAATGTGTACAAGGCTCACTTTTCAAGATGTGCAAGCTTTTTTTTTTTCTTTCCGAGGGTGCTTTTTTAGGGATTCTTTCTCTAGGTCTTGCTAGATCACCGATTACATCATATTACATGTTTAATTTTTTAATTTAAAAATTTATAGTGACCAGCTATTTTTTCTCTTTTGTTTCTTGGCCTTCTCTCATCACAGATTTTAACTGAAACAAGAAAAATGACCAGTGCTTCATGCATCAATTATAAAGCACTTTCTTTTATCCTTTGAAAAGGATAAAATTATTCCCACTCTATTGCCCGAGGGCTTTTTGGTCGGATCTTTCGGATAGAGGGGTCGCTAATTGTGGAGATAGGACAATGACTGGACCACACACACGCACACCCCTCTTTCAACCACATGCTTTCAAATCCGCCGCAATAAAAAGATAAAAAAAGAAAATATACGACGTTTCAAGAGCTTGTTATTTCAAGCCTGTAGTAATTTCTTCAAGATAAACGATTTTTCTAATCGTCAAAAAAAAGAAAAAATTGCACTGCGAATATGTTTTACCACAGAATCCGTGTGGCTCGTGTGCGTGTGGTGTGTGCCCCCTGGAAGGGGCGGGGGAGAGATTGGGTGTTCTTTCAAGCTTTCGGTGTTCTTTCTTCTTGGAGTCAGAAGAAAGAGAAATTGCACCACGTGATCAATCACCGGAAATGATGACGTGTAAAGA
Source organism: Cheiracanthium punctorium (assembly GCA_038373885.1). Classification (NCBI taxonomy): domain Eukaryota; kingdom Metazoa; phylum Arthropoda; class Arachnida; order Araneae; family Cheiracanthiidae; genus Cheiracanthium; species Cheiracanthium punctorium. The sequence goes on along the minus strand of JAWZYV010011967.1, from coordinate 117,900 downwards.
GTAGCTTCCATAACGTGCTACAAACTACTAATTTTTTGTAGCGCACTACACGCTACACTACTTTTTTTAAAAAGTAGCGTGCTACACTACAAACTATAAAAAAATGTAGCAACTAATGTAGCGTCGCTACTTGTAGCGCGCTACTCCCCAGCCCTGCTCTGGGGGTACCGATTTCAGATGGTTGGGCCCTCATCTGGAATTGCTTGAAAATTAGGGGACCCTGAGCTAAGTCGGACTTCCTCACACTAGGGCTCATTAAAATGGAAGCCTCCCTTCTGCCCATTGCCTTCCTATACGGGGATCTGGCACCGCTCCGCAGTTGCCTGAGGACATTAGCAACAACAAAACTTAAAAAATAACAATGATGTTTTATTAATCGATTAAAACTTACCATTGGTCTGGACATCATGTTTATAAATATTGATGATTTTGGGTTATAAGTTCGAAATTTTGCATGGTATAGTAATCTTTAACACTAGAACCGCTGGATGGGTCATTTTGACCCAGAACCAGATTTGATTCCGTTTTTTTCAAAAAGTTACAATCTGAAATTTTTAAAAAATCGTGACTTTTCCTAACTTTCTGTAATTAATTATCTGTAAAAAATTTAAGCTTGTAGCTTTTATCTGTTTTTTGTTTTTAGTATGTATACCTGATATCGCGGAATGAGTCATTTTGACCCAAAACTTCCCACGAGTCTGGAATCCGAAGTTAAAATTAAATAAATGTCATTATCATTCATAAAATGAACGGTAATGATATAATAAATGGTATAATAGCATACCATTTTGTCATTTTCATTGCAACGTGAATTTGACAAGTCGGGTCAATTTGACCTATACCGCAGTTTTAGTTATACCTATCTCAAGCGAAGCGGTTCTAATAAGAACTATAGCAACAATATTTTAGTACTTTTAATATAATATTAAACTTAATACGAATGTTAAGATTGAACTAATGTCATTACCGTTGAAATATAACATTATTGTTGCATTGCAACGTGAATTCTACAAGTTGGGTCAATTAGACCCAGGGCTGGGAAGTAGCGCGCTACTTGTAGCGAAACTACAGTAGCCGCTACTTTTTTTTGTAGTTTGTAGTGTAGCGCGCTACTTTTTTTAAAAAGTAGTGTAGCGTGTAGCGCGCTACTTTTTTTTTAAAGTAGTGTAGCGTGTAGCGCGCTACAAAAAAACAGTAGTTTGTAGCGAATTTTGGAAGCTACTTTTGCCGTGTCATCATTTCCGGCGATTGATCCCGTGGTGCAATTTCTCTCTCTTCTGACTCCAAGCATAACTAGTGCGTTTCAGTACGCTATAATGGGAACCCAATGTATTTTTCAGAATCTTGAAGACGCACTGCGGAGAAAAGTGCCCCCACTGAGCGGTGGGCGTGCTTTTGTGGTTTCACGCGTTATCCTTTGGCGGTGGTCATTAAAAGTCAATAAATTCTTCGACCCTGCACTGTATCCCCCCTTGTACAATGCCTTGACCATTAAAAAAAAAAACCCGCTGCGTCCGGAAAAAGACGCAACTGGAAATCGGCCTTGATGCTTGAAAGACACCCAATCACTCCCCCGCCCCCCCTCCCAGGGGACACACGCACACGAGGGGGGGGAGGGGGTTTGCTTTGCCTGAAGCGGAAGCCTGACATTGTGCATCTTTTTTCTTTTTATCGTTCTCAGTATTATTTGTAGAATCACCAATCTGCCATAAAGAGGAAAAAAAAGGAAGGTAAGAGAGGTCCAAAGTTGAACAGAGGTTATTTTGATGGGGCCTCGAGAGTCTCATTATCACACGGGCGTGTGGGCCCGTGAGCCCCTGAAAAATAAAGGCCTCGCAAATCTCTCCATTTATTGTACATTAAATTTATATATGCTGCAATAATAATTTTTATTAAGCTAAATTTCCTTTATCTATATCATAATTGTGTAACAATAAAAAGGCTTCGAGACTTATTTTCTGTTCTTCTTTCTAACACAATGATAATGGTTTCTAAGACTAGATCAATAAAATAGAAATTAAAGGCGTTATTGAAAATTTATATCCATTAGTTAGCATTTTTTTAAATATTATGATGAAGAAAAGAAAATGGTATATGAGCGCTAAATGGTATATGAAAGCTACCTAGTTGTATTTTTAAAAAATAGGAGGGGACGCAAAATCTTCAGTTGTCAGGTGGAAACGAGATTTAGTCATTTGCTGTGGGACAGAGAAACTGTTCTCTCAGCTTGTTTCCATCCCAGATTCAAACTATTCTGGATTGAGGAGGAGAGGAAGACCGAAGCCAAAAAAAAATGGATGGAGGAATACCTCCAGAATATGTTTCCGACAACTTCAGATCTCAGTATCGAGGATCAGCCCATGGGTGATGACTTTTCTGGTTTTTTTAATTTCTCTTTCGCATGCACTCGAAATAGTTACGAGGAAGAACTTACAAGGTTCTTGTCAGAGCCAATTAAACCCCTATCTTCCCTTTCGTACACGTATATGAAAGAAGCCTTCAAAAAAACTAACACTGGCGTGCCGTCCAGTGCATCTGTACAAAGATTGTTTTCGATTGCATCGGACGCATTTTCTTTTCGACGATCATGTTTGGCGGATAACAATTTTGAGATCCAGCTCTTGTTAAAATTTAATAAACATGTTTTTGAATAAATTTATGTGGTTTTTATTTTATACTAGAGGCATGGCAGTCTTCCATGAATATGTTGAAATTCTTTCTTTCGTTGAAATTTTAAAGTGTCTATTATATTTAAATTATTAGGTTTTTTGTGTAATAATTTTCAGAATTTAATACGAAAATATGAGAATTTCTATTAATAATTAATAGTTTGTAAAATCCTTAGAGACTTATCTCTCTCTTAGCCTTAAAATAACAATATAATTCTATAAAATTCTTTTATACCTAACACAAAGAAAAAGTTGTGTTGATGATAATAACTTTTAAAATTTCTTTAACATATGTAGAGGATTATTTTAATGCAATGTTTTAAATAGATATATCATGAATTTAATTAGTAATTGTTTTCATTTTTTTATAATATGCATATCATATGTGATGTTTTCAATTAAAACAATTATACAATATTACATGGTTCACACGGGTCATTCGTCATAAATCACTAATTTGGTAAGTCATGAAAAAAGGCTTTTATACTCATTAATTTTGATTTGTGCTCAAGAAACTAGAATGTTTGTACAACATGAAAGGGGTCTCAAAACGGGCCTTTTTTTCCCGTTCAGACATCCATTTTATTATTATATTTTTAAAAACTTTTTTAGTTCTCATGATTTTTCTCATGCTTTCAGAGCTCACTTTCCCAATTTATTTTTATCATAGAGGTATTAAAACTTAATTAGTTTCAGCAATACTTCAATAATTAGCAGTAGTTGCCAGTAGCGTATATATAGGCTTCCATTTCGGGGGGAGGGGGACGATTCGGTATTTTAAACTTTATTGTTCTAAAGTTAAAAGAAATGTTTCAAAATAGCTCCTTTTAATAATTGCTTTACATTTTCGGAGGGGGCCCGCCTCCCCCTGCTCAAATACTCGCCTGGTAGTTGTTTATTAGAGCAATAGTTTTTTCTAATTAAAGGCGAAAAGGTGCCCGGGGTCTTTCGTGCGTCCACCAAATCTGCGGCGCTCAACGCTACAAGGAAACCACCTTTTAATAAACGCGTTCTTTGGACGCGAGAGACACCCGCTGAGGTCATTAATCACGCTGGACGCGAGTAGAAAACCAAGGCTTTCGATATCGATAGTTTTCTCTAATTAGTATATAAATATCCTTAAATATGAATGTAATGCAAATTGAATCTGTTAGCAAAATTTGTCTCTTAAAAGTAGCGAAAAAGTAGTGAAGTAGCGACTACATTTCAAAAGTAGTGTAGCTAACTACATTTGTCAAAAAGCAGTTGTAGTTGTAGTTAACTACAATTTTCGAAAAGTAGCGGTAGTTGTAGCGCGCTACAAAAAAAAAGTAGTTTTTCCCACCACTGATTAGACCCAGCCCGCGATTTTAGGTATATCTGAAACACCGCAGTTCTAGTGTTAAGAGACTTTAACTCAAGATCGTTTTGACCTAGAGGGCTGAGATGTCATTTTGTTCAGTGTTTTGAGGTGTTTCATAAAGTAGTATATAATATGACCATATCACTTAAACAATTACTTTGCTAATTAAAAAATCATAATACAGTTGAAATTTTTTGAAAAAAAAAAAAAACATGTCACTAAAACTTTTTAAGCAATTTGTATGGTAAATTTGAAAATGGAGTATCTATGATATCAATGGAAAAAAAAAAAAATCTGTGTACATAATTTATTTTGCAGGGGGAAGGGTTTTATTGAATGTAAAAATAATAGGCTATTACAAGTGTTCAATTATAGTTATATTTTATTCCTTCTTGGCAGTGAAGTTCTATGTATTATCGATGACTAACAATAAAAATCAATTAGAGGTAATCATTGAACTAACAGTAATTTATGTTTTAACCAGCTGATTTTTATAAGTTTTGTTTATTGTTGAAAATGTATAACAATAAAATATAAATAAAAAATACGTAGCAAAAAATTCTTAAAATAGTACTGACATTGCCAAGTTTTTTTAATTAAAATTTTTCTGCAATAAAATTACAATTTAATTATTCTTAAGTTGTGAACTCTCAAAGTATCAACAGCAAAAATTTCTTGTTATTTAATTTTATTTTTACTTATTTTGTAACCAATAAAACAATTTTGATAATTTTCAAAATATCATTCTCAAAGTTTTGCATTAAAAAAATAATAATAATACTGTTTTTGTAACTTATTATAATTTCTTTTCTTAATTCTTGAAACAATTATAACATTAATCATTTTTAAATACGCATTTATAGTTTAAAATAAGTCATAATCAGTGGCATAGCGAGGCTAAGGAGTGGTCTACCCCTTGATAAATAACATTTGACAGTATGTAAAATTACCAAAAATATATATATATATATATATTGTCTCTGAGGATTTCCTTGTCCTGCCTCGAAGAACTATAATAAACCTTCTCAATACAACTTTTAAAAAAATCCCACACAACTTAAAAGAGAAAAAAACGCAGCACATACAATATAAAAAACTGGGTACAGTGGGGATTAGCACTTTGAATTGGTATGACTATAACTGAGAAACATAAGAACTAGGGATAAAGCAATGGACGTCTGCATTAAGTTCTTCGAATTACAAAGCTAGAAGCTTATCGCGCATTTACGATTTTTAATGACCATTCGGGATCCACCAACAAAAGCTAACGCTTGAAAATCCCAAATCCAGCACCAGGCACGATGGAGAGAGCAACGGCAGATATTTTCTCCGCCAGCGTCCAATACATTGATAACCTTGTTCTACGACAAAAAACGTGGAAGTAAGATCCGCCTTTTACATAAATCAAAAGCCCGTGTTTTAGGCTGAACTGAACAGTTCTGTGGCCTAGAAAAGGAGCGGACAATTGTTTTATCTTGCAGGGCCACTTTGTAGACGCGAAGGTTAAAGGGGGGGGGGCACATCTTTTAAAATTATTGCATTCAGTAGTAAGTTTTATATTAGAAGCGGTATAAATTGTATCATGATAAAAATCAATAAATAAAGCTCCAAGCAAATTTAATTCAAAATTCATTTTTTTAAAAATTCAATTAATGAGACAAATGCACGCTATTACACTTTTCTACACTTTTTAAAAAACAGGAATGAGATTGCTTGTTGAGATTTTGATTGCAGCTTGCTAATTAATACCTGCCAAAGAGCATCTATATTTACTCTTGTTGATGTTCAAGCAAGAAAACATTTGCCCACAAATATATGTAAACCCAAATTATTGAAAAAACCTCTTCATACACAAAAACTTTTCTGCAGACTATGATTTGTAAACTTCAACTAATGGTACAGCATTAAACATTTCTCTCATAGTATGATCTGATTGCATGTCAACAAGTTCAAGCTGAAGCTCCTCAGATGCTGTGTCAATATCAGCAGTGATGGACAGCAAATTGAATTTAAACTTTTTAAGTCCTGAAATATTTTTTCTGATTTTGTTTTGTAACCTCTGCCGATAATCCCTATTCTCAACAAAAACACTTTTTTCTAAGTAGGGATTAAAAACTTTTTAGTCTTGATAATTATTATTATTTTTTTTTTTTTCAGAAATCTCGTTTTAAAGGAGATTTTTATGACTATCTTGGCAGGCCATTTTTGTTTATTTTCTTATGCTATTTGCCTACCCCTGGTCTAAAGCCTGGACAGCAGGGAATAGCCTTTTCAAAGAATATGAAGACTGATTCTTTCTTATCAAGTTTGCACTTGTGGTGTATTGCTTCAATTTTTAGCTTATTTAATTTTTCTTTTGAAGAATTTTCAGTCAGAGTCTCTAGTGGTAGTCGGGGCGTCTGGAGGTGCTCAGGGCCCCTGGCGACTGCCAGGCGTTAGATCTGCCTCTGATTCAATTATCTGAAGCGATAATATTTGGGATCCCTGTTCTAGAGAAAATCTCTAACAGAGCTTCACAGGTTGTCTTAGCCGATAAATGCGCCACTTCATGACAGAGTTAACAATACAATTCATAGATGTCGCCACCTCTCATCGATCTGTGCTTCACTTGTGTTAACTTTTTCAAGGCTTGTGATATCTCACTAAATATTTAAGAGTTGAAATTACATGCAACTTTGAAAAAGTTTCATTTTTTAGAGATCTTTCGAACTGTACAAAAAGTTTTTCCTTTTAATTAGAGATAAAAATGTCGTTTGTATCAAAATTTGAACATGGCCATCAGATGCACCAGGAGCGATGAGTCAAACCCGGCACCGTTATATTCAGGACTTGTATATACACAATGAGATGCTTGCTATTTATTAATTAATTTCAGCTGTCTTTTCGCAAGCTGCTACTTATTTATGGATGGATTGTGAATAAAGTGCAGAGGAAAAATATTTCAAGTTTCAAGCTATACAGAAATTAGAAATAATAGAGTTTTAGCATGGCAATTAAAACGACATATTTTGAAACTGGGACAGTATTAATGGGTCATTCTACAAAAAATGCACTGTTTGCAGTTTGTGGTTGGTAGTTTTAGAAATAATTATTTTAAAATAGTATTTTAAGACATTTTAAATATTAAGACAGATATTTAATATAATTAATAAAAATTAATGATGTTTTTATTTTGATTTTTTTAATGAACAGAGGGATACTTGTATATCTCTGTTACATGTCACAACATATTTTCCTCCATTTACATGTTCACTTAATACAATAAGGGATATAGATTCAATAGCGCAATTTCAGTTACTAGATGTTTCTTTTACAGTTTAAATGAATTCTGTTACAAAAGAAATAAAAATTTCAGCTTTAATTATCCTTAGAATTAGTGTCACAGTCTTTCTTGCATCCTCCATTGAAAATTCAATTAGGTGCAAGAATTTCCCATAAATAGCAGTCCTGTCACCTCATTACAGAGGATTAGAAAGACCGGTAACCGTTTTCAATATGTGTTCTTCACAGGGAAGTTAAACAGCTTAATCTGTAAGAATTTGAACATTTTTCTCTCTGAAGTCAAACAGGACATTGACTTTGTGTATCCTTTGTTCTTGACATTAAAAAGTAAAAATTGTTTATTTACTAAAATTATTTTTTTTAGTTAATAATAAAGAAATTTTTTAGTAAAATCTAAATTAAAATGATGTGATAACTTTAAATCAACATGATATAAAAAACAAAACATATCAATTTGCATCCGCCGTTCATAAATGTAAGGGAAAATACAACTTTTAAAAAAACCTATTATGTAATTTTTAGTAATATGTTTATGTTAGTTTATGTAATATGTAATTTTTAGTGTTAGCCCTATGAGGCATTAAAGCGTTATTTTCGGTCTTGTTACCATACTTTGCTCTTCCTTTAAGCTTAAATGCAAACAGAAAACAAGTTTCTGTTTGCATTTATTTGATTCTAAAAGTTACCCTTTAAAAATCTTTTATTTGCCGTAATTCAATATCTTAAAAATTAATTCATAGCATTAATTTAGCCTGTAATGCTTTAAAACATCTCTTAAAATTTTCTTACCTCATAGGTTTTCGCAAATGTGAACGACTGCTGATGCACTATCCTTTAGCGTTATGCAAATTAACTTCAACTTTTGCATTATGCAGATTAAAGCTGCTCTTCCAATGACGCTACGTGCCTCGCACGTACCATTTTTTGCCCGGTACGCATGTCCTTGTAATAGTGTACTTTGCGTGTGGGAAAAGAAAACAGATAATCTGCAGCGGCGTATAATACGCATCTTAAAATTTCAAAACTTTTTTACAGATAATACATGGATTATTGGTCGGAAAATACAGTAGTGAATAACATTTAAACATAGTAAAAATGGATAAAAATTTACTGCAATACTTTAAGCTTTTGTTACTTTAAAAAAAAATTAGTTTACTATAGGTGCTACATAGGAATCTTGAGGGACACAGCATTTTTTTAACAGAAAATTTTCAAGAAAGCATTAGAGTTCGTACACAGTTTAACATTTTATCTAGGTCTGGTAGAAAGAGATCGGAAACATTTAATGTGTCAGTTTTTAGAGACCGTAATAATGTTTGTAAGAGCGCCAGTATAGTTAAATAAAATATTTTTCACGCTTAATTAAGAAGTTACTGTTTTTTCACAAGTTCCTACAAATGCAATTGTGTGAATGAAAAAAGGTTTTAGGAGAAACAAATATTTTATTTTTTCCGTGGGATTTGTATGCTAAAAATTTGTAACATACGTCCTCCAAGCACAGGCCACCTAAGGCATGGGCCCCAGTGCAGTTGTCCTCCCTGTCTCCCCCCTCTCAGAGGACATACGATAATAAATTGGCCGATTTTTGTCATGTAAGGTGACGATCTAGCAACATAATTTCTTCCTTGCAAGATTCTATGATCACAATTACAGAATGAGTTGTGAAACAATTCAAATTTATTTTTTATTGTATGAACTGTGGAGGAGTAGCATGATGCAGCAAGCTAACACAAGCACGAACGGGGAATTAGCTGGGGACTTCTCCCCGAGCAACGATAAGAGCTACACTGGTTGCTGCTTCTCTCAATCTTCTTCCTTTTTTTTTTTTTAAGCATCCCACTATGGGACCACTAAGGGTTTTAAAGTTTCTTTCAATTTTATTTTTAAGTTACTTTCCTAAATCCAGGTATGTACGTAAGTTGCAACAGTTTATTTTTATTTAATATTTTTTATTTCACTCGAATGATTTTTTTTAAATTCAAAATGGAAAAATATTCAGCTCCCGTTCTTGAACTATTTTGTTAATAAAGATTTATGGTCTGTGTTACTTAGATTAAGTCAAGAATTATTCATAATGTGGATGGCTAAACAAAATTTTTTATGTAGAGATTATTTAGATTTGTAGTAAGAACGTAATGAAAAACATAAAAACTACTGTCTGTTAATTTCAAGTCAGCCTCTCAGTCTTATTTTTTAGGACTCGCACAAAAAAAAAAAAAAAAAAAAAAAAAAAAAAAAAAAGTATGTATTTATTTATTATACGTATAATGTAGTATGTATTATTTATTATGTATTATATTAAGTATGTATTATATTAAGTATGTATTTATTTATTTTACAGGAATGAAGAAATAGAATTTTTTCTTACTGGTTTGAGCGAGTTAAATTAATCACTCAATTTTCCAGACATTCGTTAACTTGCCTAGTTATTTCACAAAATTAATATACCAGGGGTCTTCAGACTTTTCAGATGGTCCTGTTTTTGCGAAATAGTGAAAAATGTACTCAATTTTGTAAATCTGAAATTAGCATTCAATCAGGTTTCCCTAGCCAGGTCCTGTGTTTGTGAAAATGGGTCTTGTTTTCATGAATTATTAAAATATACAATTTTACAAATTTAAATTTTGTATTAAAGTTCCATTTTAAGACATTTTATAGAAAATACCTATACATGTAAACCAGCAAAGCACTATTTACTCATCAGTTGATGGGAAGATTCGTTTGATTTGTAAATATTTAATTATAGATAAAAACACAGATTTGTAAAAGGGTGACCAGTAAATGGTCACCCTTTTACAAATCTGTGTTTTTCCATGCGAAGAATTTTGAGAAAGGTTCGTTTTTCAAATAAAAAATATTATGAAGGGTCTATTTTTAAGACAAAATATTTTGTGAAAGGCCGTTTTTAGGATCAAATATTTTGTAAAGGGTCTGTTAACAGACCCAAATTTCTCCTAAACAGACTCTTGTGTACTAATCACTTCTGATCATAAAGGCCTACTGAACTCAATTTTCTTGTCCTTTTTAAATGTGAACTTTAGTGTCATTAAAAGTAATTGGATTAAAATGTGAAACTAATTAAGGATCTCGATCTTTCATCTGGTGTTACCAGACATTCATTTTCATGCATAAAAAAGAATATCTGGAATCGATGATCCATAAATCCTAAATTAAATAAGTATTAGTCTCCATAGAACAACAGTAAGCCACTGCAGTTCAGTACATAAACCAAGACCTCACTTAACCAGAGAAACAAGACCCATCAATGCTTTATTATCCTAACTCATTTGCGTTATTATGAGTAATTTCTCTGGTTGAGTAACGACTTAGTTAATCTACCAAACTCCAGTGTCTCACTGCTGTTCTGTGGAGAGTATTGCTCATTTAACTATGGATTCACGAGTCATTGATTCCAGCAGATTATTCAATATAAACTTCAAAATAATAAAAAGCACCAGATATAACAAAAGCAAATCTTATTACCTTGTATTAAGACACTTTGCCGCATTGTAGATTTTTATCAATACACTTCAACTGAAATGAAGAAAAAACTAATTAGTTAAATTACAGCTATTAACTTTTCAACCCTTTAAGCTCTGACCCACACAATTGTGTAGGTGATCTACATTCTTTCACAAAGTACTTGAGTTAAGCCATATTTCGGATAGCCTTTAGTATAATCCACCCAAATTTCTCACCAAAACATGTCGCCAAGCCTGGTGATAAATTGTCTAATGTGGCAAACCAAATTGTTTTATGAATTCACGCTACGCCACCAGGTCTAACTAAGAGAGATATAATTGACCAATCAGCGAGCGTCGATTACAGTGTTGTTTTTTGTAGAAGTTTCAGGAATCAAATCATTTATGCTTTAAAAACTGGTGAAAGCAGCATCTCGAGTACGGGTCAGCCACGTATAACATGTGCTTTACTATAGTTTATTGAAAACGAGTTAGGGTACTTTTCCGTTATCTCGTAGCCAGCCAAATTTGGCGATTTTTTTCTGGTAGGAGAGGGCGACTATATTTTCTGGTAACCCATTCTCGTTCGCGGGGAGATCTTCATTTTTTTTGGTAACCCGGATTCTTAATGCATAGTATAAGCGCTACTGCTTCAAAAGGAAAGCAAAATCTATTATGTGGCGCACTGATTGTACTAATCCGCGACTGTGTAATGTATTCATATGCAAACGTGTAGTTCCTCCTGCATAGTAGTGTGTGAGCCATTTTCATTTCAGTTTCGAATTTTTCATCTATTGTGACGGTCGTTCCTTCTTAGAATAAGAGCCGAATAATGGCGTTTTTCTAGAAGTTTCTTTTGTAGCTGTACTGCTGGATATGTTTATTTTGATAAGTATTTTAATTAAAGTTTAATATTTTATGGTAAATGAATTGAGTTTGCAGTAGTTGAATGTTTGTTAGTGCATTTGAATTGTCTTTTGTTTGGATTGTATTGAAATATGAATATCTGGGATTTGCCAACGTCCGATGAAGATGCTGTTAAATATTTCCAAAAGTTTGAAGTTTTACTGTCTTTTATGCATTGCAGCTTACAGCATGAAATGAAATTATACGGTAACAATGGACGTTTTTATAGGAAATGTAATCTCAGGTCTTGCAGAAGCAGTGTTAGTATACAGACAGGCAACTGGTTCAAAACTTCTCGCTTAAGTTTTAGAATAGTTTTACATTTTATTTATTGTTGGTGCGAAGATTTAACATCCATAACATTTAAGGCGACGTTTTTAGTGGTAAGTCTTATGTTTAATTTTGTTTATTTTTTAGATGTGCTAATGTTGTGTTTTTCAGGCATTGCGCGGCAAAAAAAAAAAAAAAAAATCGGCACAAAAAATTACGCTCATAGTTTCTTGGCAGAAAAAAAAATCGACAAAAAAAAAAACATTGTAGATACTTGGCAACAAAAAAAAAAAAAAAAAAAAAAACGCCAAATTTGGCTGGCATCGAGATAACGGAAAAGTACTCGAGTTAGTGTTGTGATGGTAAAGTAAATGGATTTTAAAGGAATATAAAGAGTAGGAGTTTTGATATTTGAAATTAGTGAAAAAGTTTGGGAAAGCCAAGAGTTACAAATAGATGTTTTATGTATGAGTTCACATATGGAATTACATTTAAATATGTTATTATTGTTGACAATGTTGTGTTTAGAAACAAGATGGCCACAATTTTGTAATTGGGACTTGCATCCAGAAGTTAAAAGGTAAGATTATGATTTAGGCATTTTAAGTTTGTGTTTTCAAGTTTTGGGGGAAGTGAGGAGTTGCAAATAGATATTTCATGTATGAGTATACGAGGAATTGTTGTATTTTCCTGCCTATTATCCGCGACGGTGTATAATCCACATGCATGTTTTTCAGTGAAGAAAAAAAAAATTGTTTACAGATAGTATGCAGTGCTGATTAATCTGCAGTCAAAACGGGAACATCTGATATCGTTTGACTTAGTGCTCATCCAAATAAATGTACGAGGCTGGTGCTAGGTTCTGCGCGGCCCATGGTGCATACACATGAAATATTTCTAGAAATAACTTCATTTATTTCTATCCATATTTTTCAAAAACATTTATTTTTTAGTTACATTTTCACACACACTAAACAGCAAAAGAGAAGACTGCAGAACAGTCCCTTTTTTCGGTAGGAATAAAAATATTAATTTTGCCTTAAACAGCTTATTTTCTAAACCTCAACCCCTACACACACACTCCAAAAAAAGAAAAAAACCTTGGGCGCAGCACGTGGCCCAGTGCCGGCATTAGCCCGTGCCTTGTGCCGACACTGTGTACATACATCTTAAATATTAGAGATGTCATAAAAGAATAAATATAATAAACAACACTAAGGAGTATTATACTCTTGAGAAGGAAAGTTATTTTTATTGGTTTTAACAGGTCGCTCCAGCTTTATTTTTCTTATCCACTCTGACGCATTCAAACAAAAACAGCTGTCTCACTTGTTTTGTCTGGCGATTCCCTCTCCCAAATGATTTTGCTGATAAGCCATCTTTGAGTGTTAGCACAAACATTTTATTTCAGAATTATACACACAATGAGATGCTTGCTATTTATTTATTATTTTCAGCTGCCTTTTTGCAAGCTGCTTATTTATTTATGGATGGATAGTGAATAAAGTGCAGAGGAAAATGTTTCAAGTTTCAAGCTATACAAAAATTAGAAATAACAGAGTTTTACCATGGCAATTAAAACAACATATTTTGAAACTGGGACAGTATTAATGCAAAAATGCATTATACAATTACGTATGTATTTGTACTCATTTCGGACTCAATATTTTTTCAGTAAGAAAAATAATATAGATACTTTTTTTTAAAAGAATGTTTAAAAGTTGTGTTTTTTATGTTTTAACTAGAGTTTTTATTCAAAGGACGACGAATTTATTAATTGCAAACATTTTATTTATACGACAAAAAAAAACGACAACATTTATATTCCCTTTTTTTTCTTCTTCCAAACATGAACCAGAACCGCTGGCTTGTTGCCAAAAATTTTTTACCTCTTTTCTCTCTTCAATTTAATTATGAGCTCTTCGCCAGGGCAACCCCTGATGACGTCTAAGTGACGTAAGAGTTTGGTGCACCCAAACATGCCGCCCGGCATTGCAATGTGACAACATTCAATCATATATCGACATGAAAGTTTACAATATAAATGCACTATAGTTACACTTACTATATGACTATATACAATACAAACATAATCACAATAATAACAAATTAGGTAAATCTTATATACAAATATTCATGTTACCTCCATCAAGATGTTAAAGGTAGCAGGCAGTCTGGAAACAGTTCTTTTGAATACACCTGTCTGCGTTTTTACATCAACAACTCTAATAATTTTATCTTTCCCTGGGTATATATTAATTATACGTCCCAAAGGCCATTTACATACAGGTACATTATCTTCTTTTACTATGACCATATCACCAATTTTTATGTCACCTTTTTCAAACATCCATTTTGAACGTCGTTGTTGATTATTTAAATAGGTGTTGCACCATTTTTTCCAAACTGTGTCTACTACTTTATTAGTTTTTTTCCATATACTGAGCCTGTTAGTTTTAATGTCCAATAAAGACGGTCCCAGTATAGCAGTAAGTGGTCTCCCTATAATAAAATGTGCCGGTGTTAGCACCTCCAAATCATCTATCTCAGCTGAAAGAGGAGTTAGAGGACGTGAATTTAACATTGCCTCAATTTGTACGAGAAGGGTAAGAAATTCTTCATATGAGAAGAGTGTGCTTGCTGCCTACGATACGTTTCATGTAATATTTCAATGATTTTATCCCTGCCTCCCAGAGACCACCGAAATTGGGAGCTCTAGGAGGTATAAACTTCCATTCTATTTTTTCTTCAATAGAGAAATTTACTAACGATTCATCTTGAAATTTTATTAAATTAAAGAGTTGTTTCAATTCGTTGTTTGCACCAACAAAATTAGTAGCATTATCCGAGAAGATTTTTGAACATTTGCCCCTTCTCGCTATGAAATGTTTAAGGGCTGCAATTAAGGATTCTGTTGTTAAATCAGAAACAATTTCCAAATGAATTGCCTTTGTCACAAGACAAATAAATAGGCTAGCATAAACCATTGGCGGTTTTACGGGGAGGGTAATGGGGGTAATTACCCCTCCCAGGATTTTGAAAACGAAATTGAAAAATAGTTCTGCATGGGGAATTCACTGGGGTGAAATAAACAAATAACACTATCTACTGGAGAAACATAAGAATTCTTCAAATATATAGCAATAAATTTTGATCGATTGAAGGGGGGAGGGGAGATGCAAGGTTGTTATTTTTGGTATTTACATACTTCATTAATTATATGATTAATTAAACAATTATTTCACATTTGATCATTAATTAAACATTTTATCTCTCTATATAAAGGAAGATGTCCTGACTGACTGACTGGCGATCATCGCCCAGCCAAATCTACTGGAGGAACAGACATGAAATTTTAGGAGCTTATAGGAGCTCCCGAAGCGTCATTTAAGAAGCAATTTTTAAAAATTCGAACCCAGGCGGGGATGGCAGCCCAAAATGTACTTTTCATGTTTCCCTTCATATCTCAGGGTTAAAAAGAGATAGCCGTACAATTCTTGCTTTAAAATGTAACAACACAGATACCTAAAAGTTGTTTTCAGGGTTTTTTAGAATTCGCACCCAAACAGGCGTAAGGGTCCAAAATGTTCTTTTCACATTTCTCTTGATATATCGGAGGAAAAAAAGAAATAACCTTAAAATTGTTGCTTAAAATTCGTTTTCTGGGTTCTTTAGAATGCGCATGAAAAGGGGGATAAGGGGCCAAAACGTTATTTTCAAATTTGCCATCATATCTCAAAGGGAAATAGAGATAGTCATAAAAAAGAATGCCTGAAAGAACAAGAATGCCTGAAAATCAGTTTGAGGGTGTTTTAGAATTCGCACCCAAGTGGGTGTAAGGGACTGAAGCATTCTTTGACGTTCTTTTCACATTTCGCTTCATCTGTTAGAGGAAGAAGATAGCCTGAAATTCTTGCTTAAAAATATAGTAAACACAAATGCCTTAAAATCATTTCCAGGTTTTTTTAGAATTCGCATCATAATGGGGATAAGGGAGTCAAAATGTTATTTCCAAATTTTCCATTATATCTCAAAGAGAAAAAGAGATAGCCAAAAAATTCTTGCTTTAAAATGTAACTAACACGAATACATAACAGTCATTTTCAGAGTTTTTTAGAGTTCAAACATTTTCATATTTGTCTTCATATATCGAAGGAAATTGAAGATAGCCATAAAAACTTTCATTGGGATGTAACGAACACAAATTCCTAAAACTCTTTTTCAATTTTTTTTTTTTTTAAATCGACCATTATAAAGGATAGTTGACAAAAAAAAGGTATTTTTCACGTATTATTTAGCTCTTGAGTGCTGTTAATTTTAGGACACTGTCTACCTGGTGAAAGGGCGAATCATGTTTCAAGTGTTGCCAGATTAATTGTGTAAAAACCCCAAGATCCATTTTTGATGATTTATCGCCAAAATTAGTATAACAGAAATAAGTCCCCGAAGCGATATCTTTCATCTTTGTCGAGTGCCCCACCAGTGGCCAAGTGCATAACAGGCAGAACTGGGAGACGGAAGGTACTTGATTCAAAACCAGGTCGCGTCTGCCGACCTAACCGTTCGGAATTTTCTGTGGTTTCTTCCGGAACTTAGCGTAAATACAGGTTAGGATCCTTTAGAACCCAGACAGCACATAAGCTTAAATCAAGCTTGAGATTTGGCTTGGCAATGCAAGGTTGGCTTAAGCTGGATTTTGACTTGCAAAGTGCGGTGATGGCGCCATCTGTGAAAGAGAATGGACATTAATTGTCTAGCAAATTTGTTGAAAGTTCGTAAAAGATGTGTTTTAACGGGGATGGGTTTTTTATTACCAGTGCCATATTACCGGCAGGGCAAACAGGGCAACTGCCCAGGGCCTACAGATTTTAGGGCCCAAAAATCTTGAAGTATGCTGGATCAGCGAATTCAACAAATTTAGGTATATTAATTTCAGAGATATCTAGATGTGTAGAAGGGGTAAAACTTGTAATTTTTGAAACAAGAAAAAATATTTCATTTGAAGAAAACGATTTATCCCTGTTACTTATGCATGCTTGTGCTGACGATTTTATAGTAGTGACGTTTCTGCCCAAGCTATATACAGGCGCATTAATATTTTTCTTGATCAATGACAAGTTATTTGCAAGTTCTATCATCATGAAATTAGATTGTGATCCTGAATCTAAAATGCACCTAGCAGGGATAAATTTACCCAATCTATTAGTCACCCAAACAATGGCTGTTGAAAGCAAAACTGTTTTATTTTTCATTATCGAATTTGACGATACAGAACTGAAATTTTTTGTTAAATTAAAATTTTCTACTTTGTTTTCTTTTAGACTCTGGTTAACATCAAAAGTGTCATCAGTGTTCGATAAACTACTTGCATTTTCGAACGAGTGCGGCGGTGCGCCATCTCTATGCAACAAAACATTATGCTTCAATCTGCACAGACAACAAACATATTTTGATTCGCAATCTTTAACTTTATGTCGACTGCTCAAGCAATTTACACATAATAAAATTTTCTTAACAGTCTTGAAACGTTGCACAAGATTATTTTTCAAAAATATTTCACAATTACATAATGCCTGCGATCTATTCTTACAAAGAGGGGACATACAGTTACTATCATGGCTTTCACGAGAGACTAATGTTTTAGTTTTATTTTGTACTGAAATTATTTTAGGCTTCATTACTACATTATAACTCTTTTCTATATTCTCCAACAGTTGACATCTTTTTTGTAAAAAATCAATAAATGAATTCCAATTTGGAAGCTCGTTTGAGTTTAAAGTTAACTCGTAGTTTTTTCTACTTTCCTTATCTAATTTCTGCAGAACAATATTTATCAACAGCATTTCGCTGAATGGGTTTAATTCTAACTTCAATAATTTTAAAGCCCTTAAAGCTTTTGGTAGCAATCAATTAAGTGTCTTAAATCCTTAGATGACTCATGATTTATTTTTTCAAAACTCAAAATCGCATTCAAATGCGTATTTACTATGAAACGTTTGTTTTCAAATCGTTCATTTACAGCTTTGAACAACGAAGAATATGTGTCATCTAAGGTTTGTATTTCTTTTGCGGGACCAATTAGGGCCGACTGTAAATAATAAAGCTTATGAGAATCACTTAATAGTACATTAGAATCAATTATCATTTCAAATTTATTCTTGAAATTCAACCATTCATCATATTTGCCAGAAAATTTCGGCAGTGGAATATCTGGCAATCGAACAACTGCACTATTATTGTTCTCAACTTTTGCAATATTTTCAAATGATTTATTTAATGCATTTTCTTTATTAGAACTCAAAGATGTAATGAGAGATTTGAGACCTACCTCTGCTTCTTCTATTTCTTTTTCCATTTCAACAAAAATAGCTTCATGCTCATTCAATTCTTTATCCGAAACTATCAAATAGTAATTCCTTTTAATTCATCAAGTTTTTCTTCTTGTTTACGTAAAAGTTCCACTTTTGCACTAATTAATGTTTTAGATTTTTCAGCTTCTTCCTTTAGAAACATTACAACATGAGTTATTTGTCCTTTTAAATTACTTCGTTTTCTATCGAGAACGTTTATATCCAAAGCCATTTCACTAGATTTCTTTTATTCTAAACGCGTACTATAATCCAAAGTTCTGCGGTTCTATGGCGGACCATAATATGTGTTTTTGATCTTTTAATTAGAGTTTTTATTCAAACGACGACGGATTTATTAATTGCAAACATTTTATTTATACGACAAAAAAAAAAAAAAAAAAGACAACATTTACATTCCCTTTTTTTACTTCTTCCAAACATGAACCAGAACTGCTGGTGTGTTGCCAAAAAATTTTTACCTCTTTTCTCTCTTCAATTTAATTATGAGCTCTTCGCCAGGGCAACCCATGATGATGTCTAAGTGACGTAAGAGTTTGGTGCGCCCAAACAAAAGTATTTACAGTTTAGTAAAAACTCAATAATTTAATGTTAACTGGAAGATGTATTTTGCAGGAGCCATCTGTTATTGAATTTTGTTGTAATTCTGTGCTAAAAATTTTTCAGGGAAAAAAAAAAAGAAAGAAAACAGATAATCCACAACGGCATATAATGCACATCTTAAAATTTAAACTTTTTTTTACAGATAATCTGCGGATTATAAGCTGGAAAATACAGTATGTTTAAATATGTTATTGTCAACGATTTTGTGATTAGAAACAAGATGGCTGCCGTTTTCAAGCCTGGAGTTGCGTTGACAATTTAAGAGATAAAGTTTTTTGAATATGCCTTTTACGATAGTAAAATTTATTTGTGCAATGACTTTTTGGAGGTGATAAGGGATATTGAATGGGAGAATTTTAATATATGAGATTTAGCGAGTTCAGGGGCGTAGCCAGGGGGGGGGGATATCGGGATATATCCCCCCCGAAATTTTTGGATTAGTGATGAAATTCCATCTATTTATGCAGATATAAGTTCATATCCCCCCCCCCCCCCCGAAAATTTTTGCAGATGCATATCCCCCCCCCCTCCCCGAAAAATTTTCCTGGCTATGCGCGCCTGAGGGAGTTATCTGTTGACTAGGGATTGCTGATATTTTTTGTTAGCATTGTTGTTATAAAAAGGTTTCTGTAGGGGGAAAAAAGTGCTAATTTTAAAATTGATAAAATATTTAAAAAATTAAGAAGCCATGGCAAATGACATGCATTTATTTTTATGTGCTCTTGGATAATAATATCGTAGTAACTGTGGATAAAAGTGTAATATGTTCTTATCAATGTTTTTGTTTCTAGAAACAAGTTGACCTGGAATAATACCGTAAGCAGATGCAGGTTGAGTTGGCGACTTTTTTTTTTTTTGTCGTCAATATCTAACCATGGCGACTTCTTTTTCTCACCAAACAAAACATAAACATACATAGATACATAAGGAACAAAACCCAAAACTACAATACACTTATCTAAACACATTAAAACATTTGTACACATATTTCATATGCAATTATAAACAAAATGTACATAAACAAAGCACTAGCTCTGGGTTATGGGTACATTAAAAAATAAATATAACCTTCAAAAGATGCAAAATACTGATATATGTTTCTGCACAAAATTTAATTTAAAATGTTAAAATCACGGTTTAAAATTAATAGAAAAAACTCAAATAAACCAACTCTTGAAAACCACTCTTAAATAACTCCACACTTGTAACTTCAGCAAGAATCATTTTCTTTCACACACAACAAACAAGCATGTTCAACTCGTATGCAGGTTCGGTTACCAGTTAAATTCTTTTAACCAATCACATAATTCCTTGAAATAAAATAGCTTACGATTAAATTAATCAACCAATCACAATTTCTTTTCAACACAGCATCAACCAACACCTCAACTCCTCTAACTGGTTGCTAGAGATTTCTAAAACTATCGCTACACTAACCTTCCTGTTTACGAAACTTCAAACTTGGCAACGTATCTGACTTAATGACCGGCACCCGCTTACAGTATTAATTCCATTTGGCTGTTATTCTGGAACTCCAGATTTGCATCATGAGTCTGAAAGGTAAACCTTTTACAAAACACAGTACTTCGCGCCGGTTTGGCAAAAAACAAACAGCGCCAAAAATGGCGAGTGGGCGATACTAAAGCTGTTCCCATAGTTCTTATGTCGATTTCATGTGATGGCGTATTTCTGGTGTTTTCAGGTAGTCTGTAATTTTACAAGAAGAAACTAAATAAAAGAACACAAAAAAAAAAAAAAATCCAAGATGGCGGACGCAGAACAGGTTCTTGAACCTTACTCGTTCCAGAATTATAGAGAAAAACTATAATTCTGTCTTATTTCATCAATAAGGCATATTTATGTATCATATCGTTTGCTTTTTCTTTAAAATAGAAGAGGCTTAAACATTGTTATTTAGTATTTTCGTCTATAAAACTATGTTCTTAATGCAATTAATTCTTATTTAAAAATTCATTGTTTTTGTTTCATTTCAAGTTTTGAATTCTTTAAAACAAAAGTCAAATAATAACCTCTGAATTTTGGGACAAGCCTTGGTAATGACATTTAACTCTCACATTTTTTTTTTAAATATTGAAATTTTATTTTTTTCATATTTAAACTTAAGGAATTATTGAAAGAAATTTTAAACATCAATGACTGACATGCTTAATTGACATTTTTTAGCCAAGTAATAAAATGTACCATTATGTGAGAATGTCCCTAGTCTAATCCAGCACTGGGCCACTGGGTCTAAAGTATACTAAATTTTAATTGTGGTTTACACAAAAAATACAGTGAAACTTTGATCTATCATTCCTGCATTCATCATTTTCCCATATTGATCATTTTATTTCTATGGTCCTTGCACAAATTGCATTTGAATAATGTTAAAGAAAGACGCATGTATTGTTCGCCAAAAAGTAACTTTCCCACATTCATCGTTGTAAAATTTTTCTACTGGCCAAAATGAAATTGAAGCCACCAAATGGCATACAAACTGTCATTGAACTTGATTTGATGATAATCACATGAATAGAGACTGTGTATTTAAGGGGATGTGTATAGCGTGAAATTTAACAATTATATTTCCATTAATCAAGACTTCAAGGCATTCGGTTGCATTATCCTTATATGGAAGAAATGTGTGATGATGTAAACAATGAAAATAATGTCGATAAGGCTGAGCCTACACTAGTACGAAGTTTGTCCAAAGCAATAACGGTATTTAAAATTGTATGACCATTTTTGCAGTGGCGAGGTAAGACAAAAAGTAGCAATGGGCAAGGTGAGTTTTGCAAGACCTCCCCACACTATTTTAAGTAGCAATTTTAGGGGAGCATGGTTTTCGTTTAAAAAGCTGTAACTCGTTTTTGTTAGCTATTAAATAAAAAACACTAATAAAAGTTTTATCGACTTATTACTCGATTTTAAAAATTCCCAATTCATTAAATTAAAAAAATATTTGTTGCCATTTAAATACAACACTCAGGAATGTGAGTTCGGAAATGTCCTTTTCATTTACCATTTACATTAATAATCAATCATCCTGTCTTTGAAACCAGGTCCCGTCTGCCGACCTAACCGTTCGGAGTTTTCCGTGGTTTTCTCCGAAACTTAGCTTAAATAGAGGTTAGGACCCCTTAGAAAGTACCCCACGGAGGGCACAACTTTTGTGTTGTCCCTTTGACGTGCATTTATGAGTGGGCCTCGGGACAAGCACACACATCCGAAATACATGTTACACGAACAAACAAAAGTACAGATTATGAGGTATTCTCACATAACATGTATGACACATAGCAGTATCGCTCTAAATGATTATGTTTTAATCACGGAAAGTGAGCTTAAATGTAAACAAATGTACTCTGTTGGGGATATAATAAACTTAAATCAAACGGAGTGAAGTTCTGTACATGAAACGACTGAGTCCAAAGTTTCAAATTTGTGAGTTCGTCGGAAACATACATTTTTGAAAAAACTCAAATTGTATAAAACTACCAACTCCTGTTCCTTCAGGTGATAGAGAAAAGAAAGCAGAAATGCTAATTTTTTAATTTGATTTAAGTAAATTTAATATAAAATGAATAACTATTGGGAAACTTCTAATAAAAGTATCATGTTTTCATCTTAAGCAATAAGAGTTTAATTAAATTTGCTTTTTCAATTTAAATTTCATATTTATGTCTCACTAATGTTTATTATACCTGTACATAAAACATTTATGCTGAAATTTGAATTTTGACTCATATTATTTGAGTGTTTGTGAAGTGTTAATAAGTGTTTTGTTATACCCCGGTATTTGGGGTACAATAAACAATGACAGACATTTACCATTTGTAATTTTTTAAATATGAAAAGGCTATATTTACAAACTCCTAAAAATTCATTTAGATGGGGAAAAGAGTAGGTTAAATGTGTCCATTAATTTTATTTTTGTACATGCAAATTTTTGAACAAGAAAAAAGGAATGGTAAATTTTGTTTCATTGTACCCCAACTTCCACTATATTTTCTTCCTCACTCGCGGGTGCCAGCAAGCTCAGGACACGGGACATTGTTCCGGTGATTACTAAACCCTAATTAAGTGACAAGAATGACAGTTCTAAACACAATTTTAAAATAGATTTTTTTTTTCCCATCGTGTTATCTAATTTCATTTTTGTCTCTCTGTAATTTTTTTTATCTAAGTCATTTTTAAAACTCAGTATTACCATTCTTTTTAAAATGTTTTATATTAATAACTTGTAAAATATGATATTGATTACTATGCCTTTTAAGTGTGATCGACAATATAACCCAAAATAACTCTTGTAAAGGAATGAAAGCCAACCAAATTTGAGTATAACGTACTTTAAAAATGTTATAGTAATCTTTTTTATTGGGGAAGGAGGGGGGGTTTACCAGTAGATTATTAAATTATTCATGCGGTATTAAAAAATAAAGTCTACTAATACTGAAATTTCGATTTAAATAAGATAATTAGTTTCTGTTCTCATGTCACTACTATTTTCTACTGTGCTTCTCTGTAAAACAATAATGTAAGTGATCATTATTTAGGCAAAAATGCATTATTTTCTTTTAATTGCGATTGCTGAAGTAAATTACTACTAAATATCAAACATTTTGCAAAATGTGCCACTTTTTGAAAAATTTCGCTGTACAGTCCCATGACTAAGAATTTTTTCTAAATGTTTCATAAAAGGCAGAGTTTTTTCATCGATTATAGCATGTAATGCAGCTTATAAAGACTCATTACATGCTATAAAAACAGACTCATTCTGAATTTTTTTTGAGTTCAACATTTTTTTAAACAACCGTGAGTGAGGTTTTGTTTCTTCGAACTGCACCCTTAAATATACAGTAACTATATGTCCGAGATACAAGCTCGTAACCAGACAATATTTCTGAGAGGAATAGACGACCTTCGTGATTTTTCATGCAAAGGAGTATTCACATGTTACTATGGTGAAATCGTATTTCAAATGTCTTGTTTTCTGATTTTAAGATCTAACCCTTAGGTAAAAATATTTAGGTTAGAGACCATGTCAAAATCCCTACAAGAAAACTGATGCGAGGCCCTTGGAAGCACGAGGCCGTGGGCGGTCACCCACGCCTCCGCATTTTTGTATGAACATAACTGAATGGAACTGTATAAATATAGAATCATGGATAAGGTCCAGAAAACTATTGTAAATCTTCAAATTTTGCTGTTTAATTTAAAAAATGATAAAAAAGCCAACATAAAATTAGTTTTTTTCTTTTTTTTAATAAGAATCATTTAATTTTTCATCTTTGATTTACTTGTTTTACAATTTTGTAATAAATTAGTATTTTTTGGTTTACAGTCATTGCTGTTATACATAAATGTTGCTTTCTTCGTGTTTTCACTTTAACCCGCAATCATCGTACTTATTTTCCGTAACTTAACCTAATTGAAAATTAATTCGAAATACAGGAATGTAATTTTTATAACATTAAAAAGCGCAATTTTTCATACCTTCAATTATATATGAATCTGCCGGCTCAAACAAACGAGTTTAAGAGTTAATTAGGATTGACAATAAAAATTGGAAACGAATTAATCAAGTTAATACCAATCTCTGTTTGATTTTGAGAGGTTGGTTGGATGGGAGAGACCCTTAGCCAGGGGGTTGTTCTCTCGCTTGTTCCGCAGAACATCACGCTCAAAACCGCAATCCATAGTTTGTCAACAAATAGTAACACATGCCAAGGCTCAACTGGATCAACCTCCGTCCAGTTCAGCCTTGCACATGCATGGAGCTTTTCGACCTACGTCATTGCATTACGTCAGATCATAGCAACCAGCCTGGCAACACTTTCCTGTAGGACACACTAACGTTCGTTTGAGGACGGTGATTGGCGGAATACTCGTCTTTCTACCTCTAAATATCCGAGTTGTCCTACAAAAAGTTGCCCTGACGTCATCTCGAAATGCTCTATGTTAAAATGGAACTGGGGACAATTTTTGATTATTGCATTGTTTTCAATTAAATTACTGTTAATTATTGCATTAATTATAAATGTCCCCAGTTTTGTTGTCAGAATCGGGGACATGTCCCCGAATCTGACTACAAAAATCTGGTCACCTTACACTAGGCATAAATGGGTTAAGCAAACTATTGGGCGCGTTCGAGAATTCACCGGTCGTGCACCGGTAACACTGGTGCACGACCAGAGCGTTCGAAAAGGCGGAGCTCTAGAAGTAACCGCGTTCGAAAACGTTTCGGTCAAGTAGCGGTTGTCTGCTCGGCGTGACCAGAGCGCAACCAGAATGACCCTGCTAGCGAGGTGGGTTATTCCGGTTATTAGCGTAGTGTTGCCAGCGTTTATTTTTGTTTTCTCGGCTTAGAATCCGATGTGGTGAGGATGACCGAAACCGGTTGACAACCGTGACGTCACTTAACCGAAGAATGACCGCAACCGGTAGCACCGGTGCATAACCAACCGGTGAATTCTCGAACGGGCCCATTGAGATACAAAAAAAAAAAATCGGTTAATTAATTAGTTTACATGAAACTGATACAGGAAATTTGGCTCACACTGGAATACTTTTTTGAGAGGGTGTACAGACCAGGTTAAAAAGATTGAAGCTGATTATTTATAAAAATTGGCGGGGGGGGGGGGGGGGCAAAATAGCTGCCCCATTCCTGAAGAAAATGATTATTGTAATTGAGCTATAGAAGTACAAATAAAAATTTTCCTGGTACCAAGGTTGACACCTTTTATTTTAAAAACATTTGTTGGTGGAGGGGGGGGGGATGAGGAGGTGGTGAAATGACTGCCCCCCCCCCGATGTCGGAAAAAATCGTTCGCCCCCCCACTTTCTAAGACGTTGGCACGTCCCTGGTCTCGTGCAATCCCTGCTAATGATATTTGTGTCTAAATCGAATTGGACCGGAAGGTGGTCCGAGGAGAAGTGATTTATAGTACGGCTAGAGATGAGCTGTTTAATGTTATTATTGTATAGTATTAGGTCAATAGTGGAATCACCGTGAGTGGGGGGTTTAGGGTAGGAGAGCTTTGCATGGTTTTGAATAAGGAATTTTAATAGACCCGTGCCCCGTCGACAGTTATACTTGCCGTTCCACGCAAAGTGGTGAGCGTTCATGTCGCCGGCAATAATGTTGGCATGGCAGTGGCTGAGGAGTTTGCGGAAATCGTCCACCGGAAAGTTTATTTTTGGCTTGATATAGGCCGAGGAGATCATGAGATCGCCTTGAGCTGTATGTACAAAAATTGAGGTAGCTTCAAGTTCGTCTAAAGAGATGTTGGAGATGTATGAGTGTGGGATACAGGTTCTAATGTATATCGCAGTACCGCCAGAAAGACGGTTTCTGTTTGCCTTAGACCTGTGATTTCGATAGAGGGTGTAATTTGGGATGTGGTAGCTAAGATTGGGGCGAAGCATAGTTTCTTGGAGAAGGACTAAATCGACATCGTTATGAGCCAGGAAGTCCCTAAGCTCAGCGATTTTGTTGTGGAGCCCTTGGGCGTTCCACACTATAAATCTAATTTCTTGAAGAGCTCGACCCATGCTGAGGGAGCAGGCTGTCGGTTATAACCTGGAGCAGGGCGAAGGCCCTGTCCAGGGGGTCGTCGTAAGCTTTAACGGCATCAGTGGCCGTCTTAAGAATCCTCAGAAGTGAGGGGAGGTCCACGAGATCGTTTAGATCTCTTACTGTTTGTATTACCTCTGCAAAAGAGGAGATTGTAGTAATACTGGTCTTGGAGGTTTTTCGATCCTTGTTGGCAGTGTTTGCCTTCACCTTCCGCGACTTCTTTCTTCGCGTGAGTTTAGTGTTTTTCTTTGTGGGGGGAGCCGGAGGCTCTTGAGAGGTGTTGGTGTTTGGGGCGTCTTGCGCAGGGGGGTCCTGGGGGGCGCTTTCAGTGTGTTGTGTGCTCGGAGGGGCTGTGTCCTCAACGTCCGAGGCGGAGTCTTCAGTGTTAGACTCAAGGTCCTCCGGGAGGTAAACTGTATGTTTATTTCGTCTTCCCCGTCCAACCTGAGTCCAGGCTGAGAAGCCGGGAGGGTTGTTTGAGAGGTTTCCTAGTTTGTTTTGAAAGTCAGTGACTGACATTGTTTGTAGGGGGTTTTGGTTTTTGTACTGAGGTATGCGGTTTGTGTCTGTTAGCCGGGTTCTTTGGGCACCGACGGTAGGAGGCCACATGAGGCCCGGCGCAGTTGGCGCATTTTACTGGGTCCTTGCCCCAAGTGGGGCACTCCCTAAAGCGGTGGGGCTCCGCGCATTTGAGGCAGCGGGGCGTTAAGGAGCAGGTTAAGGAGGAGTGGCCATAACCCTGACAGTTATGGCACTGTTTAACCCGAGTGTTGGTGTATTTCTCCACCCTAACCTGTAAGAAGTTAAAAGTGTCGAGTTCGTATATGTCCTCAATGTTCGTGGTTCTTTGTAGGTCTATTATGCAGTTTGGCAATACGGTTTTTGTTTTGGTTCTCATGAACGCTATGTTGACAGGCCGGAAGTTTCTGTTAACGAGGAAGTCCTCGATTTCATTCTTAGGTGTTGAGGGGGGAATTCCCTTAACCCATTTGTGCCTGGATATTTTTGCGACTTTCTTCGATTTTTACTGATAAGAGAAATAATAGATAATTTTCTGATGTCAACTTCTTGAACAAGGGATAATTTCTTTTAAAATCTTTAAATCTTTAAGCATAAAAATCAAAATATTAACATCCTACTTGGACATGTTAAAATATTTTGTAGAGTTGAGGCTCAATACTCATGAATAAAGGCTAGGAAAAATAAATAACGTTTTCGACTAATAGCGAAAATGCCGTCCCAAAAAAGGGACACTAGGCATAAATGGGTTAATCAATACCTTAATTGGTCTCTCATTGCGAGGGTCAAAAGTTTGACACCTTATGCTGTTATCCTTAAGGTAGGCTTGAACCTCTCTAAAGTGAAGATCATTTTTAGTACTACCATAAAAACCTGGCCAGTAAACTTGCAGGTTACCGGGTACTTGGTGATGTTGGAGATTTTTTTGCAGTGTGTGTCGTGAGTGCCCGGGGGGAACTCACAGAAAAATCTGTGTTTGCCACTGGTGGTTTGGCCACTGTTGTCGGCAACTTCTTCTGGTGGAGTGTTATCAGCAATCTCAGGCTCAGGTGTAGGAAGCCTGCTGCTGGGGCTGACGTTTAGCTATGTCCGTTTGTATGCCTTGTGAATGTAAACCCCCGTAGGAATCAATAGTTAAATAAAAGTTTCAGGAGCATTTTTAGTTATGAGGCTTTTTTTTAATGAATTTGTGTAAAATTCTGTTATATTTCTTAATGTTTATCCTCCTAAAAAAACAAATCTCAGATAATTTTACATTTTACTGCATTCATGGAATAACTGACTACTAAAAGCTCATGGAAATTATAAACAAAGTAAATTTAATATAAGAAGAAAATATTTTCTTGCATAATTTTCAAAAATCTGGTTCATAGGGAGCTATAATAACTTTCGAACTCGCACGTTTGATAAATTTCGAATCATTTATATGTAGTTTTCGAATTTCAGTCTTTAAGTTCAATCCAACACTATTAGATTCATTTTATACCTGATTGCAAGGCAGCTCATATGGATACAGTACTTAAATGCAACCTAGCCTGTAGGGGAAGTTGGGGATAATGAAATATGTTATCTAAAATCTAAATTAATATAGGATTTACCACAGAAAGTTGTAACTCTCACACCTATTATACAAGTGTATGTTCCAGATACTGATATGATTTGGAGACAATCGCATTTTTACAATGTGGCGGCATGATAACACCTCCGCGCACACAACACCCGGCAATTAAAGATTGCGCCTCATTCTACCACCCATAAGTCCGTGGGTTGAAACCCACCTAGACAGCACATAAGCTTAAATCAAGCTTGACATTTGGCTTGGCAATGCAAGGTTGGCTTAAGCTGGATTTTCGCTTGCAAAGTACGCAGTGATAGCGCCATCTGTGAAAGAGAATGGACATTAATTGTCTAGCGTCCTCAAATTTGCTGAAAGTTCGTAAAAGGTGTGTTTTATTTTATTACCAGTACCATATTACCGGCAAGGCAAACGGGGCAACTGCCCAGGGCCTACAGATTTTAGGACCCAAAAATCTTACACCTTACACTTTTGTAATTTTAAAATAAAATTACAAAGGATAAAAAAAAAATCAGAAGTTAAATAATTTTTTTAATTATAAAGTATGAACAATGAAAATAATTCAAATTTACATTTGTATAAATTAATTTAAACTTATTTTTAATTCTTCGAAATGCTCTATATCGATATAGCATACCAATAGTAGGAAAATAACCACATTTGTAAAGAGAATTTTTAGCGTTAAAAAATAGCAAAATTTTTCAATTATTTGCTATTTTAAGAAATATTTACAAAAATGACTAAAGTGTTTGTATTCCATACATGTTAGCAACTGTGATATAGCATTTCGAAGTAACGTTTAACTATCTGTTTCTTTCATTTCAGATTACTTAACACAAAATTTGTGTTAAGTAAGTAAAACCATTCTATATTTCCAAATATGGAAATTCTTCAAAATAAAATACAATTATACTACGAAATTGATTTCAAAATCAGTCGTTTGTCTCGATTTTGGCCAGCTGTATTGCTCATGAGTGTTGCGGTACTGAAAGTTTTAAAACGTGTGCTGCTCTTAAGTTTATATTATGTTTATTTCCCTATTAGTAGAGTCTCTAAATCACACATAACATTATTTTAATTTTGATGCATCTCATGGAAAAATAAAAGAAACAAGTAACACATCGCCCACTTATCAATCTCGCGAGAAAACAGCGTGGTAAGTCACTTCAAACTTTAGTCATAGCTGCACAAGGCTCCGGTGACTGAATGGATAGCGTGCTCGACTGCTAAGCCACAGGGCCCGGGTTCTATTCCAGCCACGAACACTCGATGGAAACAGATTAAATTGAAATTTCAGCGTAGAGGGGGAAAATGCGCGGAAAAATAAATTATGTGGGGCGCGTTAGCGAGCGGGCGCCCCGTGTATTTAGAAAAAATTGTTTAAGCTTGAAATGTCAAGCTTAATGCAAGCTGGGCAAGTGTAAACTAGAACACTTGATTCAAGCTTGCATCAAGACTACACGCTTGGAATTTTCAAGCTTATTGACTTGATAAATCAAGTTTGCTGTGCTGTCTGGGCAGCTCTCACCACACGCTCTCTCTACATTGATGACCTGGACTACGAACATGCATTCTCCTTCTCACCAATAGCGACAGATGGCGCCAGCACCGACCTCTTCCATCTCTCGCTCGGCTCTTTCAAAGTCCGCAACGAGCGGCAGCAACCTCACAAAGTCCGCAACGAGCGGCAGCGACCTCACAAAAGTCCATAACGCGTGGCAGCGACCTCACAAAGCCCACAACGAGTGGCAGCGTTCTATAACGCTTGGAACATCGTTCGCCAGCCTTTGACTGACTCTCTAAGGGGGAGTAGTGTGGCGGCACGATAACACCTCCGCGCACACAACACCCGGCAATTGAAGGCCGGTCAAATCGGTACCTTTTGGATGAGCCAGATTGCGCCTCATTCTAACACCCATAAGTCCCTGGGTTCAAACCCAGCTCTCGCCGCACACTCTCCCACGCAAGTATTCGAGTGCAAGAAAAGTTTTGTACTCCAATTTCATATTTAAACCATGGTTCTTCATAAAAAGTGATTAATCATTAACAAAACTGAAATGGGAAATTTGGCTCTTAGTCGAATGCTTCATTGATGTCTGTACACGCTACACACAGAATGACATTAAACGTTTTCAGAAATCGAATTTCATTGTTATTCTGAGTAAAAGGCGCTTGGAGTTGTTTTATTTTTCTTCAGTTTTTTCTGAAAGAAATAAACTAAACGGACACTTTCAGGGGAAAAAGTACAAATCTTTAAATTTGAGGACTTTTCGCGTCCTCAAGAAGTCAAGGTATTTTGGAGACAATGTAAAAAAAAAATCTATATTTGGGGACTGTCCTCGAATTTCGAGGACGTATGGTCACCTTAGACTTAAATCATAAATATTTTCGGTGCACTTCTATAAGCATTTTTGCTTGAAAGTGATAAAATACTGCAATAATAGTAAGGTTTAGTAATTGCTAGCCAAATAGGTAAGATATCGGCAAGCTGGGTTCAATTTGAAAGACTCGTTTTTGGCGCCTAATTGGGCGATATTTCCGAAAAAGCTGACAAGATTGAGATAGTGAGATTTTGGTGACAGCCGAAATATCATGATTCATCACAGACTTTTAATGAATTGAATCTATCCACAGACCTTAATGTATTGAAAGTCTTTTGATTGATCCTGTAAATAAATTACTCAGTCCATTGCAATAAATAAATGCACAATTGTATGTTACCCTAGTTCTAAATACAAAGTCTCAAAATTCTACACTAAACAGTTTTAGTTATACGAAATGTGTAATTATTTTTTACGTCAAATTTGGCGATATTTCGGTAAAGCTTACCAAGGTCGATAACAAACGGCGAGATTTTGGGCATGTACCAAACAATGACTGACTATAGACGTAATATATGGAAAATGTCCATAGACACTAATGTTTTGAAATTCTTTTGGGTGGTCCTGTAAATAAACTCCCCAGTAGATTGGAGCCAAAAATCGAGTCGCACAGCTAGATGCACTGGCGTCGCAGCCTATAAATTATTGGGGGGGACCAAAGGCCAAAGAAGTATTTCAGAGGAGGGGGAGGGAGTCCGAACACCTCCCCCCGCCCGAAATTATGATTTTTGTTACTAAAATGATAATTTTATAGTCTCTTTGTGAAAATTTTTGCCTTTTTTGTCGTTTGGACCCCGTCCGAAATTTTTGGAGCCCTTCCAAAATGTGTTTCTGGATATATGCCTACCAAAGGCGTAACTTTATAAGGGCAAAAGGGAGCAATTGCTTGCCCCTTCCCAAATTCAATGAATTCAGATTTCAACTATATTTGAAAATTGCGTTTTCCACGCTAGGATACATTTCCCCCCTCCCCTCAATATTACTCTCCCAATCGCTCCAAGGGGGGAGGGGGGACAAATAATAAAATAGCATTCTTTACTATGCACCTTCATTAACGTTCAGGCCTAACCCTACCATTAGACAAGGGTAGCGTTTGTATATATTATTATTTGTACATATATTTATTTATATTATTATATATTTTTTATACAGTGTACATTCTTGTAATGTTATTTTTTTTTTCTATGGTAATAAATACATATGGATTACTGGTAACTCGACGTTTTCATTGGAAGGCGTGATAGGAGAGGGGAAATGCTACAATTTTATCCCTCATATGTATGGCCAAAAATCAGTAGTTTTTGAGAATTTAATTTCAACCCCTTTTCTTGAATAACTCAAATTTTGGCATTCAAGTGCAATTAAAAAAAATCTACTCATTAAATGAGTTTCATTTTAATTTATTTTCATAGCTGAAGCGCTAACTGAGCTAACGTAATCATGAAAAGTACAAAACTACCTTAAAATTTAAATTCAAGAGCCATTACATGTGATTTTTTTTAAATTTTAATTCACGTTCCCTT
Source organism: Cheiracanthium punctorium (assembly GCA_038373885.1). NCBI lineage: Eukaryota > Metazoa > Arthropoda > Arachnida > Araneae > Cheiracanthiidae > Cheiracanthium > Cheiracanthium punctorium. The sequence continues at coordinate 85,421 of JAWZYV010011967.1, read as the reverse complement.
TCAAAAAGTGTTGTTTATCTCAAAAAATATGATGGCAGTAAGCGTACAAATTACAAATGAAATTTGTCCCACTAATATGCTATCCAAAAACTTTTCAATGTCCATTTAAAGACATGTAATTATAAAGAAAGGCGAGTTTCGCTTACCGCGGATAAAAACGCCAGAGCAGGTACCAACATCCAATGTTTAAGATTGCTGGACACCCGATCGATTTATCACTGTTTTAATGCGCTCAAAATCTTAGCCGTTTCAGATTCACAATCTGATGTGGCTATGTGCTGCGTTGTCCTATTAGAGCAAGAGCCCGCGGCCGCCAGACCTTCCTCATAGTATAAAAGCTGAAACTTTCTCGGCGCATATTCCCCAATATAGGTAGGAACAATCGGCCACTACAAAGTTTGGATGATCGTGGCTTTGGCAGGTAACAGGTGGCAAAGGTGTATAAAATGGCAGAAAATTTTCGTCATTTCATAAAGCTTAATTTTTTGATATGTTCTTCTTCGCAGAACTAGAAATCCCTTTATCCCTTGCCAGACACTTTTCATCGAGGCAAACCCCCGCCAGACAACCTCAAAGTCATGGAAAACGTAATTCTATTACGAGCGCGCTGCAGCATCGTAAGAAAGTTCAGAAGTAGCAGTATAAAATGTGCTTGGCGATTTTTGACAGCTTGACGTACTTCGTCACGGGAGTTTACGAACACAACAGATTTCCATGACTTTGAGATTGTCTGGCGGGGTTTGCCACGATGGAAAAGTGTCTGGCAAGGGATAAAGTGATTTCTAGTATTGCGAAGAAGAACATATAAAAAAAATTAAGCTTTATGAAATGACGAAAATATTCTGCAATTTTATACACCTTTGCCACCTGTTACCTGCCAAAGCCACGGTCATCCAAACTTTATAGTGGCCGATTGTTCCTACCTCTGTTGGGGGTATGCGCAGAGAAAGTTTCAGCTTTTATACTATGACGAAGGTCTGGCGGTCGCTGGCTCTTAGACTATATTAATAGGGAGTTTCTGCATAGCGGTTTCACTCACCGTAACGCTAACGTTAAATGTCATAGGACAGTACAGCGCATGCGCCCGTATAACGTTTACGGTATCGGAACTACTAACAAAAAGAGAGTTTTTGCATAACGTGACTGTGATCTTCCGTTCCCCGGCTTTCCAAACGGGTCTAAAAGCCCGTATAAGCGGTAGTTCGCATTCTTTCCGCCGTGGCGTAGTTATATGTCCTGAACAGAGCGATTTAAAGGGCCAGTCCATATGATTAAAAGGGCATTAAAACTGTCAAAAATGCTTGATTAATTTTTTTTTTGTTGTTTTGTTTAAACAGAACGTATTTTTATCTATAAATATTTTGAAACGTTTCTTCATCCATGCACATATTGAAAAAAATTTAAGAAATTGTTAGTTGGTTAATGCTTTTAGGAGATTCTTCGACATGTAATAAATTAATAATAAATAAATATATTAATTTATGTTTTATTTAAATCTTCAGAAGACTGTAATACTTTTTAAAGACTTGTTCTTCGGAACTCCTACATATTTTAATATATTAATACAGCATTCTCCCTATACGTAAAAACATTGAAAATACTGGGGTTACACTACTTCACAAACCTGAATTTTTAATTCGTCTACAATATTTTTTTTTAAATCAAGGTTTGTTTACAAACTTGTAACTTTAATAAAATAATTATAAAAACCTGGATTTTTAATTCGTCTAGGATTATTTGTAGTTTTTGTGTCTAGTGGTTCTTACTGCATAAAAATAAGAAATAATTATTATATGAGGATTTAAATTTTTTTTTAAACTAATTTCGTTAAAAATTTAACCGCATTTTCCTAAAGTTATTCAAATAATCAAAAGAAAAAAACATACGTCTAAATTAATTTTTTGCTTTGAATTTAAAATTTTGCTTTAATTTGTTCATAACTATTTTCTGAGGATTTTATTCTATAAATTCATTTTGTTTAAAATTTTAAACGAAATTTTCTTAAACCAACGCAAAACGGAAAAAAAATGCTTTGGAAAACAATTTATTTTCCCGACATTAGATGGCGATACCAAATGAACGATGCAAGAATTTAAAGATAGATGAATCTTCAAGATTTCGAGCTAAAAACTCCTATAGCACTAATAAGTTAACTTTTATAGTAAATGTCGTTCCTTTGTCGGCTATATTTATTCATATTTTATTAAGAATGTTAAATCACACTTGTTTGGTGGCCATCTTGTACAGATACCGGGTACCTGCCGTTTACCGTTACCGTCTTCCGCTAACCTTGGAGAAATAGCGGGTTACGTTAACGTTATGCTGCTGCCCGGTATACGTGAGCATGCGCAGTACGGTCGAAAACCAGTTTAAGGGATAGCGGTACCGTTAGCGGAGGAAAAAACGCTATGCAAAAACTCCCTAATTCCGATTATGCTTCGCGTAAGCGCGCTTTCTTGGGTCCCGCGGTGGCCTGGGCGCTAAACTCCGTTCCCACAAGAACACGGCAAGTGAAGCAGCGTTTGCTTTGGCCAGTGCTTGAGAGGGTCAACTCCCTCTCTGCTCGACTACAGTGGGACCGCGTACCCTAGTTATCGCATGGGAAAAGTGCACATAAAATCCGTCGTGGCTCCAATGTCCTCCGAGTTGTTAAACGATACCTCTGGGGGTGCCGATTTCAGGGGGTTGGTCTCTCCTCTGGAATGGGTTCAAAATTAGGAGACCACCGGGCTGAAGTCAGACTGGGGCCAACTTAAAATGGCTCGAAAAATTTAATTTTCTTATATATTCAAATGTAATCGCCAAATAACTTTATTTTTTTTTAATACATGCAACTTTGAAAATTTATCACGTATGACTAAGATCAGTTTATGGTATGTATTTTTATCAAACTTTAACACAGAAAAATACTTTTTAACAAATTAATTTTTGTCTTAATGTAAACGTTAAAAAATATTCTATATATAAACAATATATGTACAATTGAAAATTACTAGTATTACACACACAGAAAGGCATTATCTTGAAACGAAACATATAAATATATAAAAGTATATAATCCCCATCATGAATATTCGAACAGTAACTCAGTTTAAAATGCGATGACTTCCTCATTTCATTTCTCCTAGCTCTTCATAATAGCCAAAGCCATCATACTTTTAACCCATTTATGCCTAGCGTCCCTTTTTTGGGACGGCATTTTCGCTATTAGTCGAAAACGTTATTTATTTTTCCTAGCCTTTATTCATGAGTATTGAGCCTCAACTCTACAAAATATTTTAACATGACCAAGTAATATGTTGATATTTCAATTTTTATGTATAATTATTTTAAAAGAAATCATCCCTTGTCCAAGAAGTTGACATCAGAAATTTATCTATTATTTCTGTTATCAGTAAAAATTCAAGAAAGTCGCAAAAATATCCAGGCACAACTGGGTTAAAATTTCACTGAGCATCAAATATTAACGACAAACCTAATACAGTTTTTAGCCGCATTTTAAATAAAATCTTTATCTGTTCCATTTTTTGAATTTTCTAGGTCCTTTTTGAGCAACATTAAATGAAAATATAATTTTCATATGCTTGATCTTAAAAATCAGGTAGCGGGGACCCCGTGATTTGAAAGACAACTGGTTTTTGGGGGGTGATAATTTTGGAAGGTTATTGCACACATACACTCAATAACGTATCAGCGCAGTTCGGGGAAAGGATGCAAACATTTAAAAATTATACTTTTGTAAAAGAATACATTTAACATGAAGAGATCATAAAAGATTATATAAAAAGTTATAGTTTGCTTTAAAAATGTAAGTTTTTTGTTTTCTTTTCTTTTTGTGGAATTTTAAGAAGAAGAAAAAAAAACTATGTTATTTGAGAAAGGCATCTATATATTCAGCACTTATTTAAAATAAATATCAAGCTCATGTATAACTGTTTTTATAATTTAACAGAAAAAATATAAGTAATACAAACTATTATTAGTTCAATTGTTTTATAGATACACTTATCAATGAAAATATTTAATTTAGATTTCCAAAGAACATATGCTATTTTCAAGAAATATAAGAAGGGGAAAAAAGAAATTTTTTTCGGAGAAAAAACAAGTAAGACATTTTTGTTTGTGGAATTTTAAGAAGAAGAAAAAAAATCTATGTTATTTGAGAAAGGCATCTATATATTCAGCACTTATTTAAAATAAATATCAAGCTCAAGTATAACTGTTTTTTATAATTTAACAGAAAAAAATATAAGTAATACAAACTATTATTAGTTCAATTGTCTTATAGATACACTTATCAATGAAAATATTTAATTTAGATTTCCAAAGAACACACGCTATTTTCAAGAAATATAAGAAGGGAAAAAAAGAATTTTTTTTTCTGAGAAAAAAAAAGTAAGACATTTTTGTTTGTGGATTAAATCCGATTGGCTGCTCTAAGATCCTAGGTTTATAAGGGGAATGCCCTCCGTGGGAGACTTTCTAAGGGATGCTAGCCCATATTCACGCCAGTTTCGTAGAAAACCGCGGAAAACTCCGAACGGCTAGGTCGGCAGGCGCGATTGGGGTTTTAACCTTCCACCTCCCGCCTTCCACTTTCGAGAGCAGAACCTCTCAGCCACTGGTGGGACGAACAAAGTAAGAAATTAGATTTAAAAAATAGGAAATTAAGATTTATTTTAAATTCTAATTTCCGAAAGTGGCACAATAGTATGTTTTTTTTTTTAATCAAAAAAGTCGTTAGTAATATTTTCATTTTCAACTTAATAAAATAGCGATGATAAATTATATCATTGAAAGTACATTAAAATTTAGAACATGGGATTTTTGAAATTGTTTAAACAAGTTAGTTTTTCTTTTTCTTCACAATCTGGTGAGAACCGTGATTTATAAAAACGGGCTTCAAATTAGATACCTTTAAAATTCACACGGTACATTGATCTACATTAAGAAAATTTTCCGAAAATAGGCAATGCAAGAATCATGTTTAGTACGATCTCAGAGCAAACAATGTTCGTTTATTTATAACTTTAAGTCATACAAAAATAGTTTGCACTCATTTCTTTGCCTTTTCAAGTTAACGTTAATATTGGAATAAATTCACTAATGCTATAGATGTTATGTTACATATACAGATAAAATATATATATATATATATATATATCTATAGCTTATCCAGAGGGAGAGGGGGCTGATAGAGCTTTAGCCCGTAACCGGGAATAGACAATGGACTAGACCGGGAATAGACGTTGTTTTCAACGTTGAACTTATTTGCAAATAGTTAATAGTATCCTCGTTTAACAAACTTTCCAAACACTTAGCTAAGCTATTTTTTAAAACTAATAACAACGACCAGAAAAGAACACGACACTTTTTTTTTAACCAAACTTGAAGTATACAATATATAAAAAAATTACTAAATTGAATATTAAAAAAAAAAAAAATACTCTGCTTAAGTTGCTCTTCATTTAAATTTAGATTAATGAAAATAGTCTCAGATGAGGGTAATTATTACAACTTTTTACAAATTTAAACTTTGTGAATTTTTAACTGTTAATTACACGGAAACTTTTGCTTCCATTAATTTTCGGAAGTTTTGACCTTTAAAGCATATCTAGTAAAAATTTTGTTTTCGTAGAATTATTTTCTTAAGAGTTAAGGTGATGGTCGTAATTATCCAAACAAACTCACATGACTGAAAACAATTCGAGTAATTATGACCACCATCAGTGGCGGATCGATAAATATTTTTTGGGAGCGAATAAACTTTGAAAGGAGCTTATTTTACCCAAACAAAATGTACAATAAAGCACAATTTAGTCTAAACATTTTAGTCTAAACCAATGTAAAATTTTTTGGGAGGAGCTTATAAAAAAAAGAGAATTTTGCCTATCCAAAGTGTATATTAAGCAGAATATTACCTTTCAGCAATCTATCTTTCTTTCTTTTTTTTTGGGGGGGGGGGGGTTGTCGGAAGCCCCATAGCCCCCTTCTATGGATCCCCTACTGACAACAACTGGGTTTATCATAACTACTTAATTTCTTTTGATACATACGCTCACAACCCCCCCCCCCAAAAAAAAACCACTAAGGCTCTTTCAGTCTCCCGCCCATTCCTCGAAACAATGTCTGGATACACACTGGGAAAAAATAATCTCCTAATAAGTTTTTACCTTCTGTTTCTAAAGCAACATCAATAGTTTCAACCAGCAATGCTTCGTCTTTTTTAGAGTCTTCCGTCTTTGTTTTAAAAAAACTCTCAATATTGTGTGATTTTAACTTTTTTTTTTCGGCGTACCCATGGAAATTTTTTAAGGAAAATTTTTTAAGCTTGCTATGTCAAGCTTGATTCAAGCTTGAAATGTCAAGCTTAATGCAAGCTGGGCAAGTGTAAACTAGAACACTTGATTCAAGCTTGCATTAAGCTTACACGCTTGAAATTTTCAAGCTTAATTCAAGTTTACTGACTTGATAAATCAAGCTTGCTGCGCTGTCTGGGAAAGAAACGGTAAACGATAGATCAGTGGTCTACCGCACTATTTGAGCACGCGTAGGAAGATTTCTTAATGTAGGTGTGATGCGGTCGCAAGCATAGCAGACGACATGGACGACAGAATCATCAATCCAGTTCAGTAAATATAGATCAGTGAGATCACCCTGACCCTGGTGCAAGTGGAGAGGGTCGCCCGGACCCTGGTGCAAGTAAAGAGGGTCGCCTTGACCCTGGTGCATTTGTAGAGGGTTGTCCTGACCCTGGTGCGAGTAGTGAGAGTCGCCTTGACTCTACTGGAAATGGAGAAAGCTGCCCGGATCCTGTTGAGCACCGAGAGAGTCGCCTTGACTCTACTGGAAATGGAGAAAGCTGCCCGGATCCTGTTGAGCACCGAGAGAGTCGCCGGACTCTGTGGGACTCGGAGAAGCCGCCCTGACGCTGTTGAACAAAGAGTCACCCGGACCCTGCCATCAGAAGGTAGAGTTGCCCGGACTCTGTTGGAAGTGGAGAAAGCCGCTCAGATTCTGGTGGATGTTAGGTGGAGTTCTACATCTTCGCATCACAACGGTGAGTTTGATTTTATCTTTTGAGTTGCTGGTTAAAATTTAAATAAAATTTCTTAAGTTTTAAAAGAGAAATCTGTAAAACTGATACCAGTAAATTGTGGAGTATTATCTTGTTTAGGAATGCGTTTATGGAAGTTGTTTGTGTGTTTTTTTATAATCATAAAGGTTACACAAAAGAAAAAGTGCAAATTGATGCTGTGAGAATGCAGTTAGTTATAAAGTAAAATTTTGAGTTAGCGATAAAGTTACAGCTGTGTGTAATATTTTCGAGTGTTTACTGTTTATACTGTAATGTGTAATCTGCATTGTTTTTAAATTATCAGTGTAAAGTATATATATTGCAAACATTTTGCATGCAATAATATTTTCTTTAGTTTTTTAATCCTTGCATTGTGTAGTATTAGTGAAACTTACTGCTAGAATATGGCTTTCCTTGGGAGAGGAAAGAAGCAAGATTTACTAAATCTTGTCGCTGAGCTAGTAGAGATAACTCCGGAGATGACAATGGCAGAAATTAAAAATCCCATAATAAGTATTGACGATTGCGATGAGGAATTCGTACAAAATGTTTTTGACACCATACTTTCGGAAAGGAAAACAGAGGAAACTTATAGGTTAAAAAAGAAATAAAGAGAGTTACAATTTCAGTTTGAGATTGAAAAATTAAAAAATGAAAGTGCCTATAAGGCAGGTGCCCCTGTCGCGCAGCCATCACAACAATTACATAAAAATTCTGTCATAGTTTTGCAGAGGTTATTACCTAAATTTAACATCGAAAAAATAGATATAAGCTTATTTTTAGAGATGTTTGAGCGCCAAGCAAAGAGTGCTGAGATAGAGGAAGGGTATCGGGCATCTCATATTTTGGCTCTATTGCCTTTAGAGATAGGCCAAATTATTTTAAGAGAGTCCGAGGAGAATGGAAAGGATTATACCTTTGTAAAAAAATTGCTTTTGAATCGTTATAAAATGAGAGCACAATGTTTTAGACAAAAGTTTTCAAACCACCATCATAAACAGAGCGCTAGGTGGATAGATTTTGCCTATGAGCTTCAGAATTACTTGGAAGGCTGGTTGGACGGGCTGGAAATTAAAGATTTTAAAAGTCAAAACAATTTAATGATAGCAGACCAGATGAAAAAACGGGTGAATAGTGATATAAGAGAGCATTTATTACATGAATGGTCAGAAAAAGCTTCCCCTTTCCAACTTGCGAAAAGCTAGATCATTACGAATCGATGAGGCGGTATAGTTCAAAGGAAACCTTTCATTCCGCAAAGGTATTGACGGAGAGAAAACAGGACGAGCCTTTTAGCAAATTGCTGGCGAAAGAGAGAAATGATAAACAAGGGGACAAGACCCCGGCTTCACCTAAGAAAGGTGAAAGGGAGAAAAATCGAATTTTGAAAAAGAAGGCAGTTTAGAGGTTTTCTCTGTAACAGCCCTGATCATTTATGTTGGGGACAGTTATGTCCCCAGCATCATAATAAAGATCGAGAGATCGTGAATGATGTACGGGAAAGCGCAAAATAGACCATAAATGAGGTACGAGAAAGCGCAGAGGAGTGCCTTAAACCCTATACTATGGAAACGTTCGCAAATGAGCATACAATGACGATTTTGCGTGATGCAGGTGCAAGTTCCGATTTAATTTTTTAAAAGTGTGTTCCAATGGAAATTTTTACAGGAGAAAGTGTTTGGTTAAAGGAAGCTTTAGACATTTCAGCTCGGTGCCTTCCGGTTTCTAAAGTGGAGTTAAATAGGGATTTCGGTCAGGTAACAACTAAGGCGGATGTAATAAGCGACGAGCTGAAGCAAGGGAAGTATTTACTAGGTAACAGAATTGCACAACTCATAAAAGAATCAAGTCCGAAATCAAGGATCAGGAACTTGTGAGCGCTGTGACACGTTCTAAAGCTCACGCAAGCGAAAGCTGTTCTTCTAAATTAGAAAAGAGAGATACGTTGGATAAGGAAATAAGGGAAAATATTCCTGCATTTGAAAGTAGGGAGAAGATCGATCCCGAACCAGGAGACATACCGGTTACTGCGGAATTGCGGGATAATAGTGATAGCTCACTGATACTTGCAGTACCGAAGAATTAAGTAAAGCGCAAAAAGAGTGTGAAAGTCTCCGACCTTTTTAGAAAGGTTAACCCATTTGTGCCTGGATATTTTTGCGACTTTCTTCGATTTTTACTGATAACAGAAATAATAGATAAATTTCTGATGTCAACTTCTTGAACAAGGGATGATTTCTTTTAAAATCATTATGCATAAAAATCGAAATATCAACATACTACTTGGTCATGTTAAATATTTTGTAGAGTTGAGGCTCAATACTCATGAATAAAGGCTAGGAAAAATAAATAACGTTTTCGACTACTAGCGAAAATGCCGTCCCAAAAAAGGGACGCTAGGCATAAATGGGTTAAAAACGGGTGAAGAGAAATTGTATATAATAGAAAACGAACTTCTTATACGTAGCCATAAAGATTGTGGGGAACCGTGGAAATTAATTGTTATTCCGCAGGAACAACTTTATGAAAATGCGCCCCGAATGTTTTTCCAGTCATCTTGGTGTGACAAAAACAAAAGATCGCGTTGTCAGAAATTTCTTTTGGCCGAATTTCTACAAAGAAATCGAAAATTATGTTCGCAGTTGTGACCCATGCCAGAGAGCTGGGAAGGCGGGCTACAAGAAACAATCGCCGTTAAAGCTGGTCCCCATTATACAGGAGGTTTTTAAAAATATTAACCCATTTGTGCCTGGATATTTTTGCGACTATTCAATTTTTTACTGATAACAGAAATAATAGATAAATTTCTGATGTCAATTTCTTGAACAAGGGATGATTTCTTTTAAAATCATTATGCATAAAAATCGAAATATCAATATCCTACTTGGTCATGTTAAAATATTTTGTAGAGTTGAGGCTCAATACTCATGAATAAAGGCTAGGAAAAATAAATAACGTTTTTGACTAATAGGGAAAATGCCGTCCCAAAAAAGGGACACTAGGCATAAATGGATTAATGTTGATGCTTGCGGACCGTTACCACCAAGCGAGAATGGGAATACGTATAGAATTACTACTATTTGCATGGCCTCTAAGTTTCCAGATGGTATGCCTGGGGTTGACATTAGCTCTATTTCAGTTACAGACGCTTTATTGCAAATATTTAGCAGAGTTGGTTTTCTTCGTGAAGGGCAGTGTGATCAGGGAATTTCCTTTACCAGCAATTTGACTAGTGAATTTTTCGATAGATTCGGCATAAAAGTTAGTCACACACAGCTCAGTGGGGCACCCCCAGTCAAATCCAGTAGAAAAGTTTCTTGAACGTTGAAACGACTGTTGAGGGTAATGTGCACTGAAGCAGGATCGGAGCCAGGCAGATCGAACGCCACCTTCCAGTAGCTTTGTTTGCGTTGAGATCCGTTACCCATGAGAGTACAGGGTTCTCGCCGGCCGAGCTTGTTTTTGGAAAAACCTAAGAACACCCGAAGTACACGCTGTACGAGCACTGGATGGATCCTCCTGGGGAAGAGTCCGCTGTGACCGAACAAGTTTTCAGATTAATTAATCGATTAAAGCTATCACAGGACTTAGCGGTTGAAAGGTTAGGGAAGCTGTAACTTAAAAGGAAAGTCTGGTGTGACCGCAATGCTGTCAAACGCGAATTTAAAGAGGGAGACCAATTATTGGTCCTGTCTACTTCCAAACCCAATAAGTTAGCAGTTCATTGGGTCCGACCCAGAACGCTTGCAGCAAAGATATCAGATACAAATTACGCAGTAAGGTTTAATGCATAGAGGAAAGTGGAGAACGCTTCTGCTAAGCTTCCAATACGGATTATTCGTAACAAAATTGTATTCCTCCGCGAGAGGAAGATGGAGCCATTGGAGATCAAAGAAAGCAGACGAACCCTATGTAGATACATTGATTGTGGCGATTGAATGACTATATTGAAGCTTTCTTTTTTACGAAGAACGATTGAGAAACGACAACGTAAATAGTATCACAAATAACGGAACTCAAAAGACCGTATAACATGCGTCTGAACAATTTTCTTTTAAAGATAATATGCTTTGCACGTATATTTAACATCGCAGGTGTTAGTTTCGTTTTCATATTTTCAATTCGGAGAAGGATTAATGATATTTTGTGTGCGGCATAAGCGTAAAGTTTTCAAAATTATTGGGGGGGCAGGGCCCAACAACCACATATATTCACGTCAGTGGCATAGCCAAAGGGGGGGGGGTAGGTGGGGTCATAACCACCCCCCATGAGGAATTTTTTGCCATACAAAATGTACATTCTTCACTCCCTTATCATACACCTGTATACATATATGCGAGTTGCAAAAGTCGTACCCCCCCCCCATGAAAAATTTCTAGCTACGCCACTGATTCACGTACATATAACTTACTCATAGCTGCCAACTACTGCGGAATATAATTAACCACTTTTTCTACATGATTTTTCGGCTTAAAATATAGCAAAATTTTTGTGCTGCGCGCACGAGCTGGTTACTATTTTGGAAAAAATAATTTAAAAATATACTGTTTACAAAAAGTGGTTAGTTATATTCCGTAGTAGTTGGCAGCTATGACTTATTATATATAAGTGTAAATTACTGGAGGCGCTCGAGCTCTATGGGTCCATAGAGTTCTACACCTATGTAAGGTAAGTATCCGTGTTAGTATCTTCCTGCCATGTTATAAGTTAAAAATAGAAGCAAAGTAAAAAATTCAAAGGAGGAAAAAAAAAACATCTTCGATGAGATAGTGCATTTTAGATACATCTGAACTTTTCTTCATTTCATACTTTACATTGCATAATCTGATTTTAATTAACCAGAGCCTGGCGAGAGCAGCTTATAGTAACATTTTACGTTACATGGCATCACAATGAATATTAAATCATGATTGAAATCAAAAGAAGAAAATTTTTAAAAGTACAAGTAAAGGTTTTTTTTAAACATTTGTAAATGGCGTGAAATACTTTTGTTACACTGTAGTGTAACAAACAAAAAAATGGGAAGCATATTACATCCAAGTAAAAACACAACAACTTCGCACGTCCGTAGAATTGTTTGTAAACAAAGCTATCTGGTTGCCACTAGAATCACAATAAATTCCTGCGTGAACTTTTTCTCCTTTCCTCTTCATCTCAGAGCAAGAGGAATGACGTCACGACGCAGCGAAACTGGTTCTGTTCACCGATCACCCAGGTCAGGGGAATGACTCAGAGGAAAATGAAAAATTTTTTCCTCCACTCTCAGTGGCAACGGCTTTCAAAAAAAGTGACCGAAAAAAGTTCGTTGAAGCAGTTGTACTGTTTGAAAGGTAGAGTGACGGTGCGTGTTTTTTTAGGCGGGGATGCCCACACTTTTTCTTCGAATGTTCGATGGCAGGCCGAAGACTGCACGAACAGGGCATCCCCCGCCTCGCTGCAATTTTCTACTTTTTACTACGCTATTTAAAAAGATTTGTTTATATAAAATCATGAAGACGAAGAGATGTTAAATATTGCTAAAAAAAATTCATCAAATTATGCGAATATAGATGTGTTCATCGTAAAAAATTTTGTGTCCTGCTCCGAAGCGGCTGAGGCTCTACATTTTTTATCTATATTCATCGATGATTTGTACTACAAAAATTCTGCGGTGAAGAAAAATTATTAATCACTGTTGACTCAACATAAAAAAATATGACAGAATTGATGTCGCTTTATTTCTATCAAAGAATATGTCCATGTGACAACTGCTAAGGTGTGCATACGTACTAAAGACTGATGAATCACTCTGATGAACTGTTTTCTCCAGCTAAGATGTGCATACGTGTTAAAAACTTGATTTACTGCCAAGGGCATCGGTGGTAATGTAGAACTTTATAAATTCCATTTTATTCTCCTTCAAAGAAAAATCTTGAAGTGATTCTAGTAAAAAAAAAAAATTTTGAACTTGAAAATTAACAGGAGAAATATTGTTGTGAAAATGTATTGAAATCTGAATTGAATATGATATATTAGTGTAATAATATGTCAATTGAGATCATTATTTTTAGTAATAATAGCTGCAAAAATCAGCATGATAATTAATTTGTAATAGTTAATTTTCATCAGCAATTAATTAGTTAAGTTATGCAAATTACTTTGAATCCATGCATTTGTTTGAAAATGATGATAAATTTGAATATTATTCCTAAGTTTTTTCGATGAGGAGCGAATATATGGTGTGCTCCATGTAAGGTACTTTGAAAATGTTTCTATATGTTAGTAAAATTTCAATGATAAATTAGGTGAATATTGAATTGTTGTAAATTATTTAATCTAGAAAATTATTTTTCAAATATCCTCTAATAAAGAAAGATGGTACCAAAATGTATCAGTAATTTTTTGTCTCCCTGCATGCTATTTAATTTACAGCTGGAGACAGTGGAGAAAATGACAAACCTTTAATCTTATTTCCAGGTGAGTTCCTCTAGTTTGCATGGCTATTGTATAAATTAAATTTTTTTATTTTCACAACGCAATGATATTACCACTATACATTGAGGTGTGGGTGCCTTAATTCAGTGTAGAATATTGGTATTTCTGAACCTTGAGTATCAATGTAGAAATTTCTCAAAGAAATATTTTGAACAGGTTAAACTTAGGTTCCTCAGTTTGGCCAGGGCTTTCCATAATCTGCACTTCTTATCTGGAAGTAATTTAGTACTTATTATTTCTCATGTTTAAAATTTTTACCTTTTCAATTACCAGCATTCTCACTGAAATTCAGTTAAATTTAAATTAAAATAAATTTTTTGTTTTACCACTCGCATTTTGGCACCCGCACTAGTTAACAACTTTTTTTTATGTTAGTATAAATTAGTTTTCTGTATTTAGTAATAAATTATTGGGTGGGCTCAGCCCCTATTCACAATTTATTGGGGGGGCTCGAGCCCCACGGGCCCATATAACTCTACGCCTATGGTGTGCGGTTAGTTGTATTTTATATCATATTACAAATGATATTTCTTAACATTTGAATAACACTTGCTTTCAAATATAAACAATTAACATATGCAATCGTTGCAAGACAATCAGTACTTTCAGTACTTATTTTGTATAATAATACAAATAAAAAAATTAGGATACACATAATTCTAAGTTAGCAATTAAGCCATAAACGGCACAGATAAAAAGTTCCTTTTCTTCATTAGCCCGCAATTCACCAAAATTATTAATCATAATATACGGATCAAAACAGTACAAACAGAAACTGAAAACACAATTAAACAAACCATACTGTTACGAATTTTCGGGCAAGCCGCTGTTCTGGGGCTTAAAATAGCTGAAAATTCGTATTCTACGTTTCAAATAGTTAAACTTTGCTTTTTGTTGCATCAAAATCGGTCAACTAGAGCCGGAGGTACGGAGGTTTCGGTTTCCCATTCAAATATATGGGGTTTCTAGAAATCTCGAGAAATATTGGTCCTAGCCCTTCGATAACTTCCCTTTTGGGGACTTATTTTTGGCGCCAAATTTGGCGATATTTCGCCCAAAGTCGCCAAGCTTGGCGAAATTTTGGTCATTTGGCGCGATTTTTCCTATGAGGCCTGTAAACAGTGCCGGATTAACAATATAGCAGATGTAGCAAATGCTACGGGCCCCGCGCCTTTACCTTGAAAGTTTTCGTCTTTCTCCCCTCAAGATCTAGCTTTTTTGACACTTTTCAACAAGGTAGAAAAGTGTTTAAGATTTCGGTTTGTCTGTCTGTCCGTCCTTGATATAACTCGCGTCAATAGGCATCGATTTCTACGAAATTTATATGTGCTATTTTTATCTGCAGTACCATGTACCCTATTGTATAGGATCTATGTAGCATTTATAGAATTTTTTCTACAGGAGCACTCAAAATAGTCCCAATATATTGCGTTCTATGGGAAGTTATTCTTTAAAGCGTATCATCCTACTAACTACAAGGGGTGATCAAATGAAAAGGTACGAAACGACACGGTGGGTACAAATGTAGACTTTATTCGAAATATACACCATAGGATTGAGCACAACGGTCCCACTGACGAACAAGCCGCTGGATTCCTTGTTCCCAGAATTCCTGTGGCCGTGACGTGACCCAGTCCGTCACAGCATCTTTGAGTACGTCGTCCGAGTTGAAGCGCTTCCCTTTCAGGTGGTTTCTTCAATGGACCCAACACATGGAAATCGTAGGGCGACATGTCCGAACTGTAGGGCGGATAGTCCAACGTCTCCCACTTGGCCAGTTCCTTGGCGAAAACGGACATTCCATTTTCTCATTGACTTGTGGGACACACAGCCTTCCCAGTATACGGTCATCATCCTGCGATGAATAGTGGCCGGTTTAAGACCTTCCGCTGTCACAAACAGACTTCGTGCCGATTACGCAGATGTGTAATCGATTACGATTACGATTAATTTTCAATTTCAGATCAAGATTACGATTACGTGGAAAATATTTTGTCAGGATTACGATTATATTACGATTACCGTAAAAATACAATTTTCCGATTACGATTATACTACGATTATGTAATCCATGAAAACTTTCGATTATGATTATATCTGAGTCCGATTACGATTAAATTACGATTACAAAACTTTCTTTTTTACACTTCTGGCGCTGACATAATGTGTAAAGTTTACAAAACCGAACAGAATTATGGGTCCGGCAGACCGGAGGCAAGAAATTATTATAATTGACAAGAAAATTTAAAATACGCTACGTAATATATTCAAGAGTAAAAATAGTGAAGTTTCTATAGATCGAGAAATCAACGGTATTTTCAACAAAGACGATGCATATCCCTTCCCCCCGTATTGCGCCTATGATAGTTAATATGAGTTCTGTGAGGAATCAAGCTTATAATATACGTTAAGTAGAAAAGGTATATGTAATTAGTCTCACTATATTTTAATTCCAAACTGATGATAGTTGACAACAATTCAAGTTTGAGGGCCTCACATTTTTTTGGGTGACAATATTTTACTGTATCAAATTTACTCATAATCAAGGAATTACTTCAACTTTGCTCACTTTATGTTGTTAATTTTTGTAGATTACTGATAAATGACTATAGCCGGTAAATTTGGGGGATTTTTTCTTCTGTTGTACAAACAAATAAATGAATTAGATTTGCAAAAACTATGTTTTTCATAAAAGTTGTAACTAAATAGTAAACATTTTACAGTGACACTTATCAACTTTAGAACCATACAATCTAACTCTTATCATTGTTAAAATCTTTCAAGTTTGTAACTATGATGATACTTCTCTAAAATATACGATACATACCCTTAAGGGCATTTAACTGGTACTCATTTTGAATTTCAGTTGCATGTACGGAAGAGGGTGAGAAGATCATAAAAGTGAAAAATCGAGCATTTTAGTTATATTCATAGGATATAATTAGTTAGATTAGAAATTAGGAAAGATATTAGTCGTCTTTGTTTTTTACTTTTTCTAAGAAATGATTTCTCTCCGATACTTTTCAATCATTAAGAAGTTTATTATAAAAGAAATATCAGAAAATTATTAAACATGTTAATTTGACAGTTATTAGCTATCTACACAGTATTTTCAATAAAAGTGAATTGTAAATATGTTTATCAGAATTATGAAAAAAAAAATTCTAAATAAATCATTGTATATATCACTTTAAATATTTTTATTTAGCTTAATGAAAACTAAATTTTCAAAATTAGCATCTTTCAGTAAGGCTCATGAAGGAGAATAAAATTTCTCCGCTACACAAATTATGTAATGTGATATGAAATCTGAAATCTCTTAATAACTAATTTTGAAAGTTTAGCAGGGATATATATCCCGATATCCCACTCCCTGGTTATTCTCCTGGAGTGATATATATTCCTGCAGGGATATATTCCTGCAGGGATATATATTCCTGCAGTGGCGTAGGAAAGGGAGGGGGGCTTTGGGGCTCGAGCCACCCCTATACCTTTGGAAGATGATAGAAAATAATCATATATATGTGTGTCTTTTTCAGTGTCCAGAATCGATGAGCCCCCCCTCCCCCCAAAAAAAAGAAACAACCGAATTGCTACGCTACTGCGCCTCTGCGATGAAGAATCGGATTGAGGGGAGACCTAGCGTTGAATTTAAGCCGATAGAAGACCAATTTTGTATATATGGCGAACGCGCACATTAAATCTGAAGGGCCAGATATCATTAATCTGGGTTTGGTCATTCTGATTTAAATACTACTAAAACTACAAGGCAGTCTATTTATGTAGAATCATAAGTAGATGGCATTTGTATAATAGCAGACAATATATTAATTGTGTCACTATTTCAATACATAAACTTCTATTGTATTTTTATGGCAAAAAAAAAAATTATAATCATCAAAATAATAAATAGGGATTATTTTCGAGGGATGGTGTGTGAATAAAAGGTCTGAAAATAAAAAATAAGAGCAATAATTAATATTTATTTAAATGAATCAAATAAAATGCATAAAATACTTAAGCATTTTAAATGATGCATGAATCAAAAATTAATTTTGAAATCTCCTTTCTCCTTGAGTCAAATAGTTACAGTTACCAGAAAAATATATTTGAAACTTATTCATTTTTTTAACCGAATTAAAAAATGTAATGATTTATAGTGTATACATTAAAATAATTTTTAGTTTTAAAAAATTCTACTCGCAGGTACAGGGTTACGTACTACATTTTATTTTAAAATTATCTTATATAAGGGGTGTATAGTTAAACAGTTTAACTACTAGTTATAAAATAAAAATTTAAATACAAAAATTATGAATACATGTTTTCCAGAGTGACCAATATATTTTTTTTAGAGGAAACCAAAAGCTTTCTAGCCCCCCTTATCGCCTATCGAATTACACTGAAATTGAATTATTGAATTACACGTGTGTCTTCCCTCATTTCTGGAAAACAATGTACTTTAAACCTCCTAATTCAAATGAATACCCCGTTCCACTTTCCACCCCCCTTTTCCGCGAAACAAAAGAAATTTATTTAAAGTATTTAATTAAATTATTACACAAATAACTTTTGAGGTGGCGTTTTTTTCCTACATTCAAAATTTTTCATACTCTGAATGACCCTCCTCCCCCTCCCAATAAAAGCACTTGTATGTGCGCCCCTTTATAAGCCCTTTCAAAATTTAGAAAGCCTACTTTGATTAACCTAATTTATTTATTTATTATTTATTTATTTTTTGACAGAGAAAAGAAATTACTACACATTGCACTTTTATTACAAAACAAATTTGTACCAAGTAATCACACACACACACTATAAAATTATTATGTGTATAACACTGCTACATAAATAACACTCTAAAACACAATAAACATAACACTTCGAAAGTTAAACAGTAAATTATGATAATTAAATTTTGACCAAAATTAAGATTCTAAACAAGTAAACAATGTATACCAAAAATAAATTTTATTTAATTAATGCAGCGCATTTTAGTCAGATCAATGAAACATGTATTAAACGGAATTGGAAAAGACCAGGGAATATTTTCGTGAATATTATCGTTTTCCCCTTAATATAGAAACCTTTTAAATGCAGTTTTTCAATTAATATATGTACTCATTTTATAATAATCTATACAACAAATAAATTCTCAAGAAAAAATATCCAAAATTACCTCCATATGTGTATTCCGAAGTTGGAGTTCGTCTTTTTTGACACTGGCATCTGTACTAAGATAGTGCATTTATATTTTTTGAACTCCTTTCCTTTTTCATTTTTTTAAATTTTCTTGAAATTCAAAAAAAATCTTGAATTTTTTTCGTGTAGGCATTGCTGTTTTCTCTTCGCAGTCGCAAATTGAAATGAGATAAAGCAAAGATCTGCAATAGCAGAAAATATACCTCTTGTGTACCCCCCATAGAATTCCCACGTCCACCCCCAATTTCTGGAAGGTCTGTCCATTCTAGTCAGTCACCCACCACAGTCAGCATAAAAAAGAATGGTCATCCCGGGAAAAAAAAGGGAGCTCTGCTTCTCTTATTTTTGTCCCGTACGAACTACGATGGCAGAACAATGCCCTCCCCCCTCCCCTCTTCCCCTGAAAGGTCAAAAAATAGGAAACTTCCTGTCTTCAGGGCATGCAGATTTTTCTATGCTTTGCTTCTCCGAGAAAATCTTTTTTCCCAGCAAGCAGGACAAAAAATAAATCTGGGCGCCCGTAATCGTTTCATAATCGTCTTGTAATCTAAGCGATTACGACTACAGGCTCTAAGATTGCGACTATCTGGCAAATGAAATTTCTAGATTACGATTAGACTACGATTACACGAAAATATAAACTTTCAGATTACGATTAGATTACGATTACATAAAAAATTCAATTGTCGGATTACGATTAGACTACGATTACATGAGAAAATGTAATCGATTACGATTACACGACTACGATTACACGAAGTCTGGTCACAAATCGGATAACGCCTCGCTGCCCCTAAATCGACGAATTTTGCAATGTGAACGCCATCCTGTCCTCACACGCACTGCCGCGTCAATTGGACGTAGGAGGGTGCTTTTTACAAGAGCTTCTGCTCTCTCCTGCGGGCCCCCGCATGTTCCTATCCACACAAAAGGCTCCAATCGCATTCCTAGATCTCTCGCTATGTGCTCTCATAGCTGCATGGACAAATATGATAACGGTTAGGTTGTTGCGATGTTTCGTACCTTTTCATTTCATCACCCCTTGTAGTTGCGCTGAACCCTGACTTCAAGATAAACTTTTTCCTCCATGACTTCAAAAAGATTACAAAGTCAATGATAAAAAGCCTAACAACTTCTACATCGTTTGTACGATAACTTGAAATTTTTCACAACTTTGTAAAAACAATATAGAAAACAATCTGTCAATTTTAAAAATCTGAAAATCCACCCGTTCCCTCATTTTAAAACGATTTTTCGCTATTTTCAGCACCATTTCGTTTCAAATAGTCAAAAAATGTGAATCATTTGCGTGACAAAATGACCTATTTTAAGTGAAAATGACGTCATACAATTGGGGGATTCCAATACGTTTAAAATAATTTTTCCCGATTACACAGTTTATTATTATTTTTTCCCCACAAATAAATCTTCTGCTGGATATTCGAATGTTTACGTATACAAAACGAAAGCTTTCGACTGCGAAAAGATTCCGCGCGTTTTCAGATGAGCATGAAATTCGATTTGGGTCTGGAATAAAAATTGAATATGAACTTATTTATTTTAGGTGGATGAAAATTAAATATATTGAAAGACAAATTTCCTTAAAATGTTTTTTCTCGCGACCGTTGTAATTGCCTCCACAAAAGGCTTTGACTTCTAGTTTTAGAGATATTCTGCTCTTTGAAATGAAACAAAATTGGATGTTATTAAGGATTACAAAATGAAGCTTTGCATCGAAAATAGTGTCTGTATAGTTAAAAGTTTTTCTATATGGGAGCACTCAAAATAATTTCAATACAATACGGTCAATGGCAGTTTAGAGACAGGCATCTATTTTAAGCATATAATACTATCCTACAATATGATTAGCTAATAATCCGACGACGATCGTGTGCCTCCTTCAAAATTTGCGCCAAAAGTCGGCAATGTTGACGACTTTTGCGATAAATTGCCAAATAGGGTGCGAAAAAAATGCTTTGAAAGATGAACCGAACTTGACGATACTTTTATTATTTTACGATAAATCGAAAAAGGTATTTACGTATTATCCCGGCGGTCATTAACGCCAAACTATTTTTTCCTCAAATTTACTGGCAAACTGTTGGCAATCGTATTCCGAACCATCAATAATTTCATGTGTCCGGCATTTATCTTGGCGAAAAAGTTGCTCGTCTTGGCGGATCGCCGGGATAATATGTAAGTACCTCGAAAAATGTCTAATGTGATTTTATTAAGCTATGACGATTTCTTTGGGAATTTTGAAAATTCGTTACTCGCACTGTAATTAACTGATTTATTGTGTTTTGTTAAGGGCTATCTGCCTAGGAGTAGGAGGGGGTCTCCGACCGACGAAAATCTGTTAATGCATTAGAACCCAAAACGGGTTAAAGGATTTACACGGAACAAAATTGCAAACTTTGATTCTTTAGCGCGTGGAAAATTAATTTGAGAATGTTAACCCTTAAAAGAATAAATTTATCGCTCTCTGTGTTCGTCCGATACCATTATATGTTGTATAAAAGGATTATTTATACATTTTTAACTTACCAGCAAGTTTAAGAGGTCCTTATGATTTCGGTTATTTGTCTGTTTTGATGTCCACCCATCCAGTGTTCTAACTGCTGTGGATATACATCGATTTGTGCGAAATTTATGTTTTTTCTATGTACAGTAACATGCACCATATTGAAATTGGTGTATGTAGCATTTATAGTCCTTTTACAGAAGAAAAAAATCCAATGTATAGCACAGTCTAAAAAACAGAACTAAAAAATTAGGGTCTGAATTAACAGTCATTCTTGAAAACATATTTTAGAGATATTCGACTTTTGAAAGAAAACAAAGTTGGCATATATATTACTAAGGCTCTCAAAATGATGCTCTCCATTGAGAATAATGTCCGTATTATTAATAGTTCTACTGGAGCACTCAAAGAAATTCCCATACATTGCTGTCTGTGGCATTTGAGAGACAATAATACATTTCTAGCACAAGACAATGAGTATAAAATTTTTATATTCTTCAGTTAAACGCTAAAAAAAATTAAAGGTCTTTTACAGGGTCTCATAAAATTGCATTTTTAGTGATAATACAACATTTTTTTTATCTACAAAATCTCGCCAGTTTCAACTAAAATACATCGCAGATTTGTCGCAAAAATATTTTTGTATTGGAAAGTGTTTTATAATCTATGAGCTTGCCATGATTTATCTTTCTTGATATTTTTAAGGCAACAGGTAAATCTTGTAATACTTTTTTCTTTCGTTCTTTCTTTCTTTTTTTTTTTTTCTTTTTGGATAAGACAATTTCTGAAGCTCTATATAGTGGAACTGTAAATCAGTTGTAGACAACTCATTGAAAGAATATATATATATAACTCGGCTGTTCGAGCCTCGTCAATGGGAGACCCCCCCTTTAACCCCCCTAATTTTTTAGTTTCATGATTGCCATATTAAAACGATATTAATGGACTATGATATTTTATCTCTCATCTATCGTATATTTCACCTGGTAACCCTATGTTGAAATTTTTAGGAGTGTAACCTATTTATAGAAAAATGCATGTGATGCTCATTCTACTGCTTAGTAAATATTGTAACAATAGATTAAAGCTGTTGTGAACTAATAGTATTTAAATATATGTAAAATATACATGCGATGTATATTCTATAGCTTACGAAATAGTGTAACAATAGATTAAAGCTGTTGTGAACTAATAGTATTTAAATAAACGGATGAAATTTTTAAACAATCATTTTATCAAATAAATGCAACCTTACGGAGCTTATAGAAATCGGAGGTTTACGTAACACATACTAACATTTTCAGCGGACATTTATTCTTACTTTTATGTCGCGTTTTCGTAACGCATTTTCGTGTCTCATTTTTATGTCACATTTTCAAAAAGGGGTGAGAGATAAAATGACATAGTCATTAATATATTTAATGTGGCTGTTGCATGCCTGCATTATTTAGTCAACTCATTACCTAGGCGAAACTAAATGAGTATTCTAAAGTCTGCAATAAGGACACACACAAGAGTATGTTTAACAATACTGTGGAACAAAAACACAGTTCTCAGAAAAAAACTTCAGGGAGCGTCCAAAAGGTGGGAAATAAAAGAAAGACAGAAGGAAAGGCTGTATCATTATCTTTTTGTTGACTAAAAGCGAAACTCGGACAAATGGAGGAGGGGGTATCCAGATCCTTGCACCACCCATTTATGGCCTTTAGAAAATGGATTCCTTACCAATAATTTTACATTTTTGTCTTTATTTGAAGAAATAAACAAAATATAGTCAGAAAACTAAGTGCCGAAATAAAAGAACAGACTCAGGGTCTGATCAAGGGCGGATTAAAGGGAGGGGGTCGGAGGAGGCGACCGCCCCTCCCGACAAAAATGAAATTAATGTAAACAATCCCAACTTACTTCCATAAAATTTATATGAATGTATGTGAATCTTCCATCCAAGCCTCCACCCACAAAATTGTATTAATCCGTCAGTGGGCCGGATTATTCATTAGGCTGTAGTCTATCTGTCCCGATCAGGGACTTTTCAGTAACAAGTCGAATGAATTTTTTAATGAAGTTGTAATCAAACTTTTCAAAATGACTCAATAGAACGGAAATATTTGTGGCTATTTCTGAAGATGTTCCCTGGAACGCGAGTTGACCTTCTGCATTTCCCCGACTGCTGAGATCCATAGGATTAAGATTGTAGGAAAAACGCGCTCCATAATAAAGATATTCCCCCACGAAACAATAATTTTTATTTAAATATTGGCCATAAAGTTATTTTGTTTTGCAGTAAATATGAGGATGGTATTTTAAACGGATGTTGGGCAGCCCCAAAGTTCTTTTGTTTTAGAGTAAAGGCGGGTGGCTTTGGCGAAATTCGAAGGTGTACAAGGGCGTAAGCCATCTTATAAGGCTTTTGGTAGTTGGCTTGCTTTGTTTATACTTAATTATTTATTTTAAATTTTACAATATTTAAACAAAGGCGAATTATTTTTTGAAACAATAATAATATATAGAATATAAGTCATTTTTTTTAATAATTGGGTAATCCACTATTACGATAAATTATCTTATTAATCTCGGAAATTAACCACGTTAAATATAAAATAATTGATTTTTGGCCGGTCGATTCCACAGGTCAAGAGCGCGAATGCCAGTACGTTCGTTCAAATAAAATAATTAGAACCGAGAGGATCTTCGCACAAAGACAAGACGGTCGGGGTATCCGAGAAGCCATAACCCCAGGCAAACTGAAAACAAAGAGAATTTTCGGATACTCCCTATCCACAAAGAAACTCACAAATTACTGGTCGCATTTAAGATTGTTATATCTTGCAAAAACATTTGAACGTAATACGATAATGAATGTTGTATCGGAATTTTTTATTATTTATTATATAGATTATTCTATTTAGAAAAGATACAATCCTCTTATAAAGATTTTTTTGAACAAATTATTTTATATCATGTTAACGAGGATAAGTTGAAAAGTAATGCACATATGCTTGTAGAATGCTAACGAAATTACCTTTAGAAGTGTTCGAAGCGGTATGTGGAAGTAACAGTCCCCCTGTACAAGCATGTGCAGTTTAAATGCCATCCGCTCATGCCGTATATTTTGAATGGCGGAGGTATTATTGTGCTAGATCTATCTATCCCCAGTTCGATTTCTTATGAATTAACTCATTAAATAACTTAACAGAAGTAAATAAAAAACTTTGTAAAAAACACACATGTGTGTTTTTTACAAAGTTTTTTATTTACTTTATCGTTTAACACCAGTAATTTGAGTGTTTTTTACCGTTGTTTTGTTTAACTTAACAGAAGTTAAAAATATGTAACACATTATTAGTAAAGACCGTCCAGATAATGGAATAATTTTACAAGCATGTATTTTTATAGGGGGAAGAAAGTGTTTAAAGGCACAGTTTAAAATACATATTGATTTCGAAGGTTCTAAAAATTTTACAGAAACTATTATTATTTTATGTGTGTAAACTAGTCTAGTTATATGTTTGCATATGGGAAAGGTCGGAAGTGTTAGAAATTCCAAATATATATCCATGAACATTAACATTCATTAATAAAACCTGAGTTGTACGAATAAATAACTTTAAACATCGTCAGTCTCACTATCTTTTAGCCTCTCCCCCCACTTTATTTTGACGGACATTTTTTCCGCACACCAACTTACTTGGAGAAATTGATTTGTCTAATGTTAACTCAAATTTGCTCATTTTGAATCAAGAAAATTCGTAAAAGTTGTGTTTTATTTTATTATCGCACAAAACCTAGAGATTAGTTCACCCAAGGTGGAGGAAGGGCTGGGATAATTTCAGTTTGAGATTGAAAAATTAAAAAATGAAAGTGCCTATAAGGCAGGTGCCCCTGTCGCGCAGCCATCACAACAATTACATAAAAATTCTGTCATAGTTTTGCAGAGGTTATTACCTAAATTTAACATCGAAAAAATAGATATAAGCTTATTTTTAGAGATGTTTGAGCGCCAAGCAAAGAGTGCTGAGATAGAGGAAGGGTATCGGGCATCTCATATTTTGGCTCTATTGCCTTTAGAGATAGGCCAAATTATTTTAAGAGAGTCCGAGGAGAATGGAAAGGATTATACCTTTGTAAAAAAATTGCTTTTGAATCGTTATAAAATGAGAGCACAATGTTTTAGACAAAAGTTTTCAAACCACCATCATAAACAGAGCGCTAGGTGGATAGATTTTGCCTATGAGCTTCAGAATTACTTGGAAGGCTGGTTGGACGGGCTGGAAATTAAAGATTTTAAAAGTCAAAACAATTTAATGATAGCAGACCAGATGAAAAAACGGGTGAATAGTGATATAAGAGAGCATTTATTACATGAATGGTCAGAAAAAGCTTCCCCTTTCCAACTTGCGAAAAGCTAGATCATTACGAATCGATGAGGCGGTATAGTTCAAAGGAAACCTTTCATTCCGCAAAGGTATTGACGGAGAGAAAACAGGACGAGCCTTTTAGCAAATTGCTGGCGAAAGAGAGAAATGATAAACAAGGGGACAAGACCCCGGCTTCACCTAAGAAAGGTGAAAGGGAGAAAAATCGAATTTTGAAAAAGAAGGCAGTTTAGAGGTTTTCTCTGTAACAGCCCTGATCATTTATGTTGGGGACAGTTATGTCCCCAGCATCATAATAAAGATCGAGAGATCGTGAATGATGTACGGGAAAGCGCAAAATAGACCATAAATGAGTTACGAGAAAGCGCAGAGGAGTGCCTTAAACCCTATACTATGGAAACGTTCGCAAATGAGCATACAATGACGATTTTGCGTGATGCAGGTGCAAGTTCCGATTTAATTTTTTAAAAGTGTGTTCCAATGGAAATTTTTACAGGAGAAAGTGTTTGGTTAAAGGAAGCTTTAGACATTTCAGCTCAACGTAATTATCTTATTAATCTCGGAAATTAACCACGTTAAATATAAAATAATTGATTTTTGGCCGGTCGAAACCACAGGTCAAGAGCGCGAATGCCAGTACGTTCCTTCAAATAAAATAATTAGAACCGAGAGGATCTTCGCACAAAGACAAGACGGTCGGGGTATTCGAGAAGCCATAACCCCAGGCAAACTGAAAACAAAGAGAATTTTCGGATACTCCCTATCCACAAAGAAGCTCACAAATTACTGGTCGCATTTAAGATTGTTATATCTTGCAAAAACATTTGAACGTAATACGATAATGAATGTTGTATCGGAATTTTTTATTATTTATTATATAGATTATTCTATTTAGAAAAGATACAATCCTCTTATAAAGATTTTTTTGAACAAATTATTTTATATCATTTTAACGAGGATAAGTTGAAAAGTAATGCGCATATGCTTGTAGAATGCTAACGAAATTACCTTTAGAAGTGTTCGAAGCGGTATGTGGAAGTAAGTCCCCCTGTACAAGCATGTGCAGTTTAAATGCCATCCGCTCATGCCGTATATTTTGAATGGCGGAGGTATTATTGAGCTAGATCTATCTATCCCCAGATCGATTTCTTATGAATTAACTCATTAAATAACTTAACAGAAGTAAATAAAAATTGTGAAAAACACACATGTGTGTTTTTTTACAAAGTTTTTTATTTACTTTATCGTTTAACACCAGTAATTTGAGTGTTTTTTACCGTTGTTTTGTTTAACTTAACAGAAGTTAAAAATATGTAACACATTATTAGTAAAGACCGTCCAGATAATGGAATAATTTTACAAGCATGTATTTTTATAGGGGGAAAAAGTGTTTAAAGGCACAGTTTAAAATACATATTGATTTCGAAGGTTCTAAAAATTTTACAGAAACTATTATTATTTTATGCGTGTAAACTTGTCTAGTTATATGTTTGCATATGGGAAAGGTCGGAAGTGTTAGAAATTCCAAATATATATCCATGAACATTAACATTCATTAATAAAACCGGAGTTGTACGAATAAATAACTTTAAACATCGTCAGTCTCACTATCTTTTAGCCTCTCCCCCCACTTTATTTTGACGGACATTTTTTCCGCACACCAACTTACTTGAAGAAATTGATTTGTCTAATGTTAACTCAAATTTGCTCATTTTGAATCAAGAAAATTCGTAAAAGTTGTGTTTTATTTTATTATCGCACAAAACCTAGAGATTAGTTCACCCAAGGTGGAGGAAGGGCTGGGATAAACTTCTCGCGAATTTAACAAGTGGGACCTTTTAGTTTTCTTTACATCTAATTAGCATTAAAAATACCATTAACTAATTAATTAGCACTAAACATAAATTATAATATAATTAGCACTATTTATTTTCTCATTTAATTTAGCTCTACTACTTTAACGTGAGTGTGAACTCCTCCCCCTAATATATATATATATATATATATATATATATATGGGTGCGTCATTGAGCAGGGGGCCCCTTGGTAACATTTGCTACGGGCCCCGCGCTGTCTTAATCCGGCAATGCCTGTAAAGCTGCTTTTTCTGCATTAAAATCACATAATAACCTAACATTTCTCTTCTATGACGTAATTAAAATTCCCGCTTTATGTGGAATCCTCGAGAAACAGACTCTTCTGGAAGTTTCTCGTGGCTTCTGCGCCAACTATAAATACGAGCGCTTCAAAGACCCCAGTTCAGTCTGAGTTGATCTCTTGTCCAGTGAGTTTGCTGTATTACGCTTTGTATTGGCGCTACAGAAGCAGTGTTTTGACTTTCTTTTCGAAGCTGTTTTTAAAGTGCTGTATGTAAATTCTTGATTGCTGAGTCTTGAGAGACTGTTAGTGTTATTTCTCGTATATTTCACTGAATTTTTGCCTGTGAAACTGTTTTATTTTGTGTAAGAAATACAGCATTTGTGAAAGTTTCAGATCTAAGCGGACTGTGAAAAGTACATTACTGTTTGATTGTGCTTGTGAATTTTGTACAGCTGATTGTTCGACGAAGTTCTAGAAGCAATAAAGTTTGTATTCCATCCAGACAAGTGACTTTTACTAGAACTTTCTACACCAACTGGACTTAGAACGACGAGCCCAGGAATAGCAGAGTATTCTGCAACATTTGATGTCAGAATCGGGATTTTAAACAAAGACTTAAATTCTCCAGTGCATGGTGTGGACAAGAAAAATGGAAGAACTTAAAAAACTGATACAGGAGATGAAAACAGATATGATAAAAGAGATGAAATCCGGACAAGCCGATTTGCAGAAGAAAATTGAAGCCGGACTAGCCGATTTAGAGAGGAAAATTGAATCCGGACAAGGCGAGATGAAAACCGGATTGGAGGAGTTAAAGGCAGCGCACAATGAAGTGAAAACTGGGTTGGAGAAAATAGAGAAAAATCAGGAAAAATTGGATGAGAAGATAGAGAAAACCCAAGAAAATTTAGAAGAAATTAAGCAAGGCCAAGAGGAAATGGAGAAGAGAATGTCGCTCCTAGAAGAACATCAAGCGAAATACGAGGAAAGAATTGAGGAAACGATCGAGAACAAGTTAGAAGAAAAACTGGACAGTTTAGTAAAGCTGGGAAAGGTACCTGAAAACATGAGGTCGTCGTCACGCCGCCCAGTAGTGAAACTAACGCCTTATGACGGAAAGACTCCCTGGGAAGCATACAAGACTCATTTTTCAATTGTCGCCAAAGCGAATGGCTGGGACGATTCCGAGAAAGCTAACCAATAGGCCGCGTCTCTTAGCGGAGACGCAATTAACGGGTTACAAACCATTGGAGCGACGAAGATAGGAGATTTTGACGCCCTTGCAAGTGCCTTGGAGATGAAATTCGGAGAGAAGTGCCAGAAAGAATATAGTAGAATACAACTTAAGTGAAGGATGCAGAGATCTGGCGAGACCCTTCAAGAGCTGGCTTCGGACATAGATAGGCTGTGTCATGTAGCCTACATGAACCACCTTGATGATATCCGAGAAGAAATGGCGGTGCGGCATTTTACTCATGTTAGAGGATTATGAAGATTTGAAATCTGCTCTCGTCTTCGTTATGAAGCTAGAGGCAGCTCAGCGGGCCGTGAGGAAAGATCGTCATGCTGTTAGAGCGGTGACGGTCCAAGAGCGAGCTGATTCGGACACAGAGAGCTCAGAGTGCAGAATGATGAAGAAAGTTGAAGATCTAATAGAACGAAAATTAAAATCCAGTGGAACGAAAGATAGCCCAAAGAGAATAAAATGCTGGAGGTGTGGAATTGAGGGCCACGTACAAAAGTACTGTGGTCGAAAGTCCCATGACCAGCAGCAGAAATATCAGAACGGAAAGGAGGGACACTAGGACGTGGCCATCTCGCGGGGCGGAGGTTGCCAGATATTCAAAAGCCCCACCTAAAAGTCTTACAGATTTCATCAGTGAATGGCGGCAGTAATGGACTATTTGGACTCGGATACGTAAATGGTTCTCCATGCCACATGGTTGTTATTGATACTGGAGCTAATGTAACCATCATAAGGACAGATCTGGCCAAGAAATTAAATTTGAAGACTATCTGGACTCCGCCCTCGCTGACCCTCCAGACTGTGACAGGTGACAAGATCAGAGTGGGCGGAAAATCGCAAGTAGAAATCACGTTTGGAGATGTCAGATACGACCATGTGGTATATGTGGCCAATATTGCGGACTCTTTTATTTTCGGACTGGACTTTTTAAAATCACACAAATTTAATTTCGACTTTAAGAATAAGGAGCTTCGTTCAGACTCAGAAGAAATAGCTGCGTTCGATATTAAAAATGAAACTGATTTACCTGTTCAGCAAATAATAGCCCAGACTGATATCACTCTACCTCCCAGAACTGATCCCATAATTCCTGGTACAGTTAAAGAAAGCAATAAATTCCGTTTTGGATTAATCGAACACCCAAACAGTAGTGATTCTGTCAGAGGAGTACTTGTGGGAGCAACACTTGTGGACTTGTTGAGAACAGAAATTCCAGTTAGAGTAGCAAATGTGACGGATAAGTCGAAGGTGATAAAGAAATGAAGTGAAAAATCACTCAAAATAATGGTGTTAAACGATAAAGTAATTTAAAAACTTTGTAAAAAACACACGTAAGAAGTAATAGGTAAGAGGATACGCACATTTCGTTCAAAAATTATTTTGAACTTCATCCGTCCAAGCCCTTCGTCGTAAAGAACACAGGGAACTGAAAAGAGATCCTCTTTTGTGTTCCCTGTGTTCTTTACGACAAAGGGCTTGGACGGATGAAGTTCAAAACAATTTTTGAACGAAACATGCGTATCCTCTTACCTATTACTTCTTACGTGTGTTTTTTACAAAGTTTTTTAATTACTTTAAAGAAATGAAGTGTTGGCGACATGCACTCCTGTTACATGCATTTATAAGAACATCTGCCAAACGACAGCTAAATCTTCCGAGTGCCTGACGAAGGAATTATTATAAGACGTGGAGTTAACGGCAGAACAGAGAAGCGCTGCGGAGAAAGTGATAGGTGAATTTGAAGACCTCTTCTCTCGGACTTCCGGTGACTTTGGTCGTACGAAGTTAACGCAACACAGGATAGATACAGGCAGCCATTCTCCCATCAAGCAACATCCTAGGCGGCTGCCGTTTGCTAAGCAAGAAGAGGTTAGCAGACTTTTAGAAGAGATGCAGCGTGATGACGTCATTGAGCCATCGACTAGTTCCTGGGCCAATTGTTTTGGTCCGGAAGAAGGATGGTTCCACCCGATTCTGCTTTGACTATAGATGTCTGAATGACATTACCAAAAAGGACAGCTACCCTCTTCCCAGGATAGACGCCACATTGGACACTTTATCGGGAAATGAATGGTTTTCCAAGCTGGATCTAAAGAGTGGCTGCTGGCAAGTGGAAATTCATCCCGACGACCGTGAAAAGACTACCTTCACCACGGGAGAAGGATTGTGGCAGTTCAAAGTTATGCCTTTTGGGCTCTGCAACGCACCGGCTGCATTCGAGCGTCTGATGGAGATAGTGTTTAGAGGACTTTCCTACGGAGCATGTCTCGTTTATTTGGACGATATCATCATCGTCGGAAAGACTTTCGAGGAGCATCTCGAGAACATCCGAAAGGTGCTGCAGAAATTAAAGGAGGCGAACCTGAACTGAGTGTAACCAGTGGTGGGAAAAACTACTTTTTTTTTGTAGCGCGCTACAACTACCGCTACTTTTCGAAAAATGTAGTTAACTACAACTACAACTACTTTTTGACAAATGTAGTTAGCTACACTACTTTTGAAATGTAGTCGCTACTTCGCTACTTTTTCGCTACTTTTAGGAGACAAATTTTGCTAACAGATTCAATTTGCATTACATTCATATTTAAGGATATTTATATCCTAATTAGAGAAAACTATCGATATCTAAAGCCTTGGTTTTCTACTCGCGTCCAGCGTGATTAATGACCTTAGCGGGTGTCTCTCGCGTCCAAAGAACGAAAGGTGGTTTCCTTGTAGCGTTGAGCGCCGCAGATTTGGTGGACGCACGGAAGACCCCGGGCACCTTTACGCCTTTAATTAGAAAAAAACTATTGCTCTAATAAACAACTACCAGGCGAGTATTTGAGCAGGGGGAGGCGGGCCCCCTCCGAAAATGTAAAGCAATTATTAAAAAGGAGCTATTTTGAAACATTTCTTTTAACTTTAGAACAATAAAGTTTAAAATACCGAATCGTCCCCCTCCCCCCGAAATGGAAGCCTAGCCTATATATACGCTACTGGCTACTACTGCTAATTATTGAAGTATTTCTGAAACTAATTAAGTTTTAATACCTCTATGATAAAAATAAATTGGGAAAGTGAGCTCTGAAAGCATGAGAAAAATCATGAGAACTAAAAAAGTTTTTAAAAATATAATAAAATGGATGTCTGAACGGGAAAAAAAGGCCCGTTTTGAGACCCCTTTCATGTTGTACAAACATTCTAGTTTCTTGAGCACAAATCAAAATTAATGAGTATAAAGGTCTTTTTTCATGACTTACCAAATTAGTGATTTATGACGAATGACCCGTGTGAACCATGTAATATTGTATAATTGTTTTAATTGAAAACATCACATATGATATGCATATTATAAAATAATGAAAACAATTACTAATTAAATTCATGATATATCTATTTAAAACATTGCATTAAAAAAATCCTCTATATATGTTAAAGAAATTTTAAAAGTTATTATCATCAACACAACTTTTTCTTTGTGTTAGGTATAAAAGAATTTTATAGAATTATATTGTTATTTTAAGGCTAAGAGAGAGATAAGTCTAAGGATTTTACAAGCTATTAATTATTAATAGAAATTCTCATATTTTCGTATTAAATTCTGAAAATTATTACACAAAAAACCTAATAATTTAAATATAATAGACACTTTAAAATTTTAACGAAAGGAAGCAGAATTTCAACATATTCACGGAAGACTGCCATGCCTCTAGTATAAAATAAAAACCACATAAATTTATTCAAAAACATGTTTATTAAATTTTAACAAGAGCTGGATCTCAAAATTGTTATCCGCCAAACATGATCGTCGAGGAGAAAATACGTCCGATGCAATCGAAAACAATCTTTGTACAGATGCACTGGACGGCACGCCAGTGTTAGGCCGATGCTGCGCCCGGGTACAGTTGACCTTCCTTGCTCCCCCGTAGCCAGGGACGGCCCGACACGGTAAGCAAGGCATCGGAGCGCCATATTCGAACTAAAAAACTAAGGAAAACTTAATCTGGAGCATAACACGGGGCTTCTTTACGTTTGCAGGGAGGCTCCACGTACCCTAGATCAGCTCTTGCACCTAGCTACGCCACACATTTAGCTATAAAAGCTTTCAGGGGTTAAAATGAGGCTTTCAACTTCAATAATATACGGACTGTCAAATATGCATGGTGCTCTGAAACTCATTGGCAAAAAGTTAAAGAGTGGTAAAGGTAAATAAGACGGTTATGAATCACGTAACAATGTAGGGTTTGATAAGTCGTCCTCGAGTACCTGTTAATAATTTATTTTTTCACAGAAAGTTCACTAAAATTCACTATTAACATGATTGATTACTACTGTACATTGACTAAAAGATTTATTATTAAACAATTATTAACAGGTAAATGAAACCATTTCCGACATACACAGTGCTATATTATTCTGAACAGCCTTGGTAGAGATGGCGCCCGGTGCGGTCGCACCGTTCGCTCTACCTTAGGACCGGATCTGAAAACTGTCACTACAAACGAAGAACACTGTAACCGAGGTCAGCAATATTTTTAGCCCCTGAAATAATATCTTGGATGCATATGCTTATACCTTTTGTCCCTTTTCAACAAACTCAAAAAAGATAAGGTTATCAACTCGTCAAAAAAAAAAAAAAATGTGTACAATTTCTAGATATTTACTTTCTTTTTTTTCAGTTTCAGGTTCCACGAAAAATGTACTAATCAGTTTTTACACTTCTTTGAGACAAAAAACATTCCTAGTTGTAGAACATAATCACGTGATTAATTAATGTTTGAAAAGCTACAATACTGCAGAACTTGCATTACTCTTGTGGAAGTTGAACACACCACCAGGACACAAGGATAATAAAGAGTGCCCAAACTCAAAAAAGTGCACTATAACGTCGAAAAATGACCAAACCTTAATATAAATAAACTTAGTAAAACTAAGCATAAATAAAATTGTTGTTCAATGCATCGATCATAAGGAGGAGGCAAAGAGAAAATTAAAAATGTCGGTGATTCTTCCAAAAGCGGTCTCGATGCTTTCAAGAAAATTCCTGTGAGAAAACCGTAAGTTTTTCTCACGCTTCGTAGTTTTCCGTAGATGGTGAGTGAGAGGATGGGGGGGGGGGTCGCTAATTGCGAGGACTGACTATATATCATGTCAGATTTGAAAGGATATCGCCTAAAAGGAAGTTCACGGAATACTGGACACTGAATGATTGGCAATCATCCTGGCAAGTGGACACTACACTGTATTTATGGGTGCAATAAAAAAAAAGATCAAAGAAAATTAATGATGTTACAAAAGCATACAATTTACAGATATGTAAAATTCCTTTTCGAAAGCAAAAAATACTCATTTTTATGTTGATTTATGTTGCAAACACGCAATAGCAGTCAAAAATATGCAGACCCTGATCAGACATAGAAGGGGCCCGGGGCAAAAAAAAAAACGTTGTTTTGGGCCCCTATACTATTACAGACATTTTAACTTATTTGTGATTGTTTTCTATTTTCCCAGCATAAAAATGAAACATTTCAAAATAATTCTAAAATTAAATTAAAAATTACCCATGTATTTATACTCATTTAGAACAAGACTATGCATTTAAAATTGATTTTAATATTTTTTTAATCCATTTGTATTATTAGCGTATGTGTGCGCTGAGTTCCACCTGCCAGAAAATTTTCTTTTCTTCATCATAATATTTAAAAAAATGCTAACTAATGGATATTTTGTGATAAGTACATATGGCCATAAATTTTCAATAACGCCTTTAATTTCTATTTTATTGATCTAGTCTTAGAAACCATTATCATTGTGTTAGAAAGAAGAACAGAAAATAAGTCTCGAAGCCTTTTTATTGTTACCCAATTATGATATAGATAAAGGAAATTTAGCTTAATAAAAATTATTATTGCAGCATATATAAATTTAATATACAATAAATGGAGAGATTTGCGAGGCCTTTATTTTTCAGGGACTCACGGGCCCACACGCCCGTGTGATAATGAGACTCTCGAGGCCCCATCAAAATAACCTCTGTTCAACTTTGGACCTCTCTTTCCTTCCTTTTTTGTCCTCTTTATGGCAGATTGGTGATTCTACAAATAATACTGAGAACGATAAAAAGAAAAAAGATGCACAATGTCAGGCTTCCGCTTCAGACAAAGCAAACCCCCTCCCCCCCCCCTCGTGTGCGTGTGTCCCCTGCATGAGGGGGGGGCGGCGGGGGAGAGATTGGGTGTCTTTCAAGCATCAGTTTCAGTTATGCTTGGAGTCAGAAGAGAGAGAAATTGCACCACGGGATCAATCGCCGGAAATGATGACACGGCAAAAGTAGCTTCCAAAATTCGCTACAAACTACTGTTTTTTTGTAGCGCGCTACACGCTACACTACTTTTTTAAAAAAGTAGCGCGCTACACTACAAACTACAAAAAAAAGTAGCGGCTACTGTAGTTTCGCTACAAGTAGCGCGCTACTCCCCAGCCCTGAGTGTAACTAAGTGTAACTTGTTTCGTCTGGAAGTACGTTATCTCTGGCACATAATATCCTGCCACGGAGTCCGAACCGATCCCGAAAAGACGTCCGCAGTCAAGAACTGGAGTCGTCCTGAGAATATCCATGACTTAAGAAGTTTTCTCGGTCTCTGTACTTACTATCGAAAATTCGTGACGGGTTTTTCTCAAATTGCAAGACCACTTCACAAAATGACTGAGACTGAACAAAAATTTCTATGGACTTCAGAATGTGAGGATGCGTTCAATGAACTCAAGACGGCCCTAACATCTACGCCGATCCTGTCGTATCCTCACCCTGACAAGTGTACCATCGCCCCCTTAGTGCACCTGCACGATGGAATGTGCGAACGGCGACGGAGTGTCTAGAAGGACAATGACAGCGCTAGACATCGGACTCTTAGCTGAAAAGAGCGATTTTAAGCTCCTAGCTTTCAAAAGGACCGACGAGGCGTGGGAAAGGCACCTGCCCTAGTGAATCTGACCGGAAGGAGCCGCCATGACGTACGGGCAGGCTAAGCCAATAAGCTGGTCAGGGGGCAAGTTGACCCCCAGATGATGCAAGAAGCCCGAGCGAGGGGCCAGATACCTTTGAACGGAGAAGAGAGGCAGATGTCCTAGACTGCGCGCTCCGAGGTGTACGGTTTTCTTTGCAGTGAGAAAAGTTCAGCGATAAATGAACTTCCAGCCGGTCTGAGATGAGACCGCATACCCTGTACTAGATTGTATTTGTACCAGCAATTGTTGTTATGTTTAAAATGAAATTTTGTTAAGTTTTAACAAGTGTTTTTATTACGCGCTACCACACCGATGATAGTGTATGCTCACAGAATTAACCCATTTGTGCCTGGATATTTTTGCGACTTTCTTCAATTTTTACTGATAACAGAAATAATAGATAAATTTCTGATGTCAACTTCTTGGACAAGGGATGATTTCTTTTAAAATAATTATACATAAAAATTGAAATATCAACATATTACTTGGTCATGTTAAAATATTTTGTAGAGTTGAGGCTCAATACTCATGAATAAAGGCTAGGAAAAATAAATAACGTTTTCGACTAATAGCGAAAATGCCGTCCCAAAAAAGGGACGCTAGGCATAAATGGGTTAAATATAGCTGTGACGAGATTATTAGAGCCGCTCCTATTAATCTGAGACGACGTCACAGCTAAGATAAAATGGTGGCATTTCGATGGGATTAAGAGTTGAATGAAAAAACTCTGACCCAGCCATTAGAAAATGGGACTTTTTGTGACTCGCCGATATTCCATTGTTCAAGTCCTGTGTCGGGAGAAATAGTGCCGTGCGGAAGGAAAGTCTACGGAGCCGTGCTGTGTCCGGAGTTTCCAAGTGGTTTGCCGGAGAGCAAGCGAGACAGAAGTTGAACGGAATCTTCTAATCCTGACTGAGGAAGTGGTTGATGTCATCGAAAGCATCTGCGGAAAGAGTAAGTCCCTTTTATACTGTTGGATACCATTGTATTGGAGAGTACTTTGTATGTATAGGATTAATGGTTAGCAGTAGTCTTACAGGATTGTAAGAAAGTAAAATATGTGTGTAGTATTTTAAGGTTAGTCAAAGTTCAATTTAAATCGAAATTTGTAACTGTTTTATGCAATTAGGTAATATTGAAAGAGAGTATTATTCTAACTAACAGAGGAATTGTTTTTGTGTAATGTGATTTTGCATGAAAGGTTGATAATTCTTTATAAAGCCAGAAGGTTTTAATTTTCAGTGAATAATTAAAAAGGTTTTAGTTAGTTTATTGTATGTGCACAAAAAGAGGAATTTTAGAATTTGTTAAATTGTAGGTAAACTTGAAACGTTATTTGTGTTATTAGGGTAAAATAAATTTAGTGTTTTCTTACCAAATTGAGTAGAATTTGAGAAAAAGTTAAGTATAATTGTATTATTTATTTCTCAAATTTATATTGTAGTATTTTTGGTAGAGCCGTGCTAGAAGTTTTTATAATGGCATTCGTAAAGAAACTAAATAAAACTATCAAAAGTACTTTGCTATTATCAGCAGAGGAGTTTGACACCGACGTGACTAGTCAAAATAAAGTAAGAGAAATTATACAAGCTATTACGAACGCGTCAGACTATGAGGAGGAAATCGCGAAGGATTTCTTGGAAAGGATTGAGGATGAATTAGAGAAAGCAGAACGCGAGAAAGCTTTAGAGAGAGCAGAGCGCGAGCAAGTAAGGCAATACGAACTAGATAAACTTAAGTATCAAACTGCGGACGAAACTAATAGTAATACCTCTACGATCTCTGTTCAGGAACCAATCCCGAAGAAAGCCAGTTTGAAAGATCTTGTTCCGAAATTTGATCCAAAGCAAATTGATATATCTGTGTTTGTGCTGATTTTTGAACGTCAGGCTAATAGGGAAAAGTTGGAAGAAGAGCGTTGGGTGTCCCAATTAATTCCGCTTTTGCCACCGGATATTGCCGAGATCATCGTAAAAGAACCGAAGGAGAAGGCAGACAAATTCCAGCATATAATGCAGGTGTTATTTAAACGCTTTAAACTTACTGCTAGAGCGCTGCGAAATAAGTTCGAGGGTCACGGGCGAAAACCGAATGTGCCGTGGACGGACTTAGTCTATGAGTTGCGGGGATATCTAGAAAGTTGGCTAGAAACTTTAGAGATAACAGATTTTGAAACGCTAAAAGAATTGATGCTCACGGAGCAGATAAAGAAACGTGTTCCTTTGGATATTCGAGAACTTATGTGGATGTCTGGGACGAGATAAATGAAGCTTCTAAACTAGCTGAAAAATGCGACAAATTTGAAGCGGTCCGGAGAGACATGAAAACTTTTAAGCCCCGAACTTTTGGGAGAAATTCTTTTAAGAAAAGTTATAAGAACGTGCCGAATCAATCTAAAGTTATAAGGGATCAGAAATCGGGAAACCTCGAGAAAAAGGTTCAAAAGAGTCCGCTCCGAGTAAAGAGAAAAACTTTGATAGGCAAAGAGAAATAGTGTGCTATTTATGTCGAGAAAGAGGTCATATTAAGCCCAATTGTCCGAAAAACCCTGATAGACAGAATCACCCGGTACATAACTTAAATGCAGAAAGTATATTAGGAGAGGGTTTTGAACCGTATATAGATAAAGCATTTATTAATGGAGAACTAAGGGAATATCTTTCCCTTAGTTCTCCATTAATAAATGCTTTATCTATAGTGATCTCAGTGATAGCTTTGTCTCAGTGAAGGAGATAGCGGGACGTGCATAGATTTATGTGAGAGCGAGATGATTTCGACGGAAGATTTGTTGCCGGATCTCGTCTGGATAAAACAACCGCTGGACGCCGCTTGTAAGTGTATGCCCTTAGCTAAGATTGTAATCGAAGGAGATTTTGGAAGGGTTGAAACGAAAGCTGCTGTGAAGCCCGCTGAACTTAGTCAAGGTTTATATTTAATGGGCAATCGAACAGCTAAATTGATTGAGGAACAGAAACGCAACGTAAATCCTGTGAATGCGATTATTACGCGAAATATGGCCGACGACATTCGGATGTAAATAGTGTACAGAGCGCACGAGAACAAGATAAATCTAAATGCCCCCAAGTTGAGAACGAAACTTCTATTCTTTCGAACGGGGTCGAGGGAAGTAACAATGAGAGTGAAGGGAACGCTATCACAATGGAGGAGAATGAAAATACGGTAATCCCTTCGCTGTACAGATCGGAAAGATCGCCCCTCGCGAAAATCACTGCAGAGGAAGGAGTTCTTATCTGCACAAAAGAGTTGCCCGGCGCTTAAAGAATTGTGGGAAAAGGCGATTACAGAAGAGAAGTCAGAATTCTAAATTCAAAACGACCGACTACTTAGGATTACGAAGTCGAAACGAGGGGAGGAGAAAAAACAGCTGTGCGTTCCTACGGTGTTTAAAGGAGAGATTTTAAACTTGTGTCATTCTTCTGTGTCAGGTCATTTGGGAGTTACGAAAACCAACGATAGAATTCTCGCCAATTTTTTCTGGCCCCACTGCTATAAGGACATAGAGGATTATATTAGGACGTGCGATCCGTGTCAGAAGATAGGCAACAACAGAGACAGGAGGAAAGCTCCGATGAAGTTGGTCCCCATAATTTCGGAACCTTTTAGGCGTTTGTCGATCGATGCGATAGGTGCGTTAATTGTTAGCGAAAACAATAACAAATATGCAATCACAGCTGTCTGCCAGGCTACGAAATATCCAAATGCAAAAGCAGTGAAGGATTTAACTTCGAAATCGGTGGTGCACGCGCTAATTCAAATTCTCTCTGAGACAGGCTACCCTCGCGAACTTCAATGTGATTTAGGCAGCTCGTTTACGAGTGAACTAACGACGTTGTTTTTTGACAAGTACGATATAAAAGTGAGTCATTCTTCAGTTTGCCACCCGCAAAGTAATCAGGTGGAGAGGATGCACTCTAGCCTGAAACGAGCCATCAAAATATTATGTTTGGAGTCCAAAAGTGAGTGGGAAAGAGTTTTGCCTATGGCACTCTTTGCCTTACGTACGGTTACCCACGAAAGTACGGGTTTCAGCCCCGCGGAGCTCGTGTACGGAAAGAATCTCAGAATGCCTCATACAATTGTGTACGAAAACTGGATGAACGAGGAGGAAGTTAGCCAGAATGTTGTAGATTATATTTTAGAATTAAACAGTAGATTGAAATTATGTCAGGATTTCGCAGTAAATCGTATGGCGGAGTGTCAAGAGAAGAAGAAAGTATGGTATGACAAGAACGCTGTTTCACGAAAATTCAAAGTCGGAGATCTCGTGCTAGTGCTGGCTACTGCAAAGCCCCATAAAATGGCGGTAAACTGGATAGGACCAGGTGTAGTTACGAGTGTGATATCCGATACGAATTACACGGTTGACATCCCGGAAAAGAAAAATAAGAATACGATCTATCACGTTAATTTAATGAAACCGTATTATAAGAGACCCGAATATGTTAATCTAATGATAGAGGGATTCGGGGAAGAAATTGAGGAAGAGGCGGATATTCCATATCCTTTGCCCGATCCGACTCAGTTCGACTTCTCAGAATTAGTACGGGAAAGCAATTTGGAGAGTAAATTATCCATTGAGCAGATTGGTGCTCTACAAAATTTATTGGTTAAACACCGGAACGTATTTTCGACTGGCACCACTCCTCTGGTTGAAATGGATATAAAGTTAATAGATGAAAAGCCAATAAGATCTAGGCCCTATCGCATGTCTCCCAGGCAAACAGAGATTCTCAGGAATGAAATAAAACGCCTCTTAGAACTAGGAGTGATAGAAATGGGACAAAGTGACTTCGCCGCCCCAATGATCCTTGTGGAAAGTACCGGAAAAGATCCTCGTCCGTGCATTGACTATCGGACGTTAAATGCAAAAACTCAGATTGAATTTTTCCCTCTCCCCAACATCGAAGAAGTCGTAGAAAAAGTTAGCGCAGCGTCTTTCATTTCCGTTATGGATTTGACAAAGGGTTACTTTCAAATACCTCTTTCAGAACAAGCGCAAAGGTATGCAGCGTTCGTTACGCCTTTCGGAAGTTATATACCGAAAAAAAATTATGTTTGGGATGGTCAACGCCCCTTTCTACTTCTGCAAATTAATTAGCATAGTATTAGGAGGCTCATATCAGTATCAGGAGGAGCATAAATCAGTATGCTATTTTAGCAGCGCCTTTAACTGATACTTTAAAAGGGAAACTGAAACGAGAAAAAATCGAACGGAGTGAAAGTTGTGAACGTGCATTTCAAGCCTTAAAAGCAGAGTTGACGAAAAGCCCTGTTTTGTATGCCCCTGATTTCTCTCGAGAATTTTTAGTGCAAGCCGACGCGAGTTTAATAGGTGCAGGTATCGTTCTAGCCCAAGTATTTGAGGGAGAAGAACATCCGATTGTGTACCCCAGAAAAAAGTTCTCCAAGGCAGAACGGAATTATAGTACGATCGAGCGAGAATTGGCAGCTATAATTTATGGCGTAAAAAAATTGAATCATTATCTC
This sequence comes from Cheiracanthium punctorium, assembly GCA_038373885.1. Classification (NCBI taxonomy): domain Eukaryota; kingdom Metazoa; phylum Arthropoda; class Arachnida; order Araneae; family Cheiracanthiidae; genus Cheiracanthium; species Cheiracanthium punctorium. The sequence goes on along the minus strand of JAWZYV010011967.1, from coordinate 43,923 downwards.
GATGGACAACGCTTTATTCTGCAAACGGACCATAATCCCTTGGTTTACTTGAATAAAATGATAGGTACCAATTCCCGATTAACCCGATGGGCGTTGTGTTTACAGCAGTACAATTTTAAAATTGTTCATAAGCCCGGGAGAAAGCATGGGAACGCGGATGCTCTTAGCCGTGCCAATGATTACGAATAAAAAAGAGAAAAAAAAGGCTTGTATGATTTCTGTTTACAAATTGTATATATTTCTATTAATTCTAGTTTGGAAAAGTGTTAGCATATGTGTATTTTTTTTAATTAATTAAGTGTAGTATTGAAGTGTTTAGAATTGTGCGAATTTCTTGTAGTAGCATCACGTAATTTTTACAGGTAACTCTTTTCATTTATTGAATGTTCAGAAACATAAATTGTGCATCTAAGGAAAAAAAAGGTTACTCTCTGATATTGTGGTGCTTAATAGTGTAATTAGGGACTTGCGTGCCAAGCTTCCCTGTTTTTGTGTGTCCTGCATGGTCTTCCAAAAAGACAAATTTTTGATTCCAGTGGTATCAAAAATCTCTCCTGAGGGGGGAGGAGCTGTACCATCGCCCCCTTAGTGCACCTGAACGGCGGAATGTGCGAACGGCGACGGAGTGTCTAGAAGGACAATGACAGCGCTAGACATCGGACTTTTAGCTGAAAAGAGCGATTTTAAGCTCCTTGCTTTCAAAAGGACCGACGAGGCGTGGGAAAGGCACCTGCCCTAGTGAATCTGACCGGAAGGAGCCGCCATGGCGTACGGGCAGGTTAAGTCAATAAGTTGGTCAGGGGGCAAGTTGACCCCCAGATGATGCAAGAAGCCCGAGCGAGGGGCCAGATACCCTTGAACGGAAAAGAGAGGCAGATGTCCTAGACTGCGTGCTCCGAGGTGTACGGTTTTCTTTGCATTGAGGAAAGTTCAGCGATAAATGAACTTCCAGCCGGTCTGAGATGAGACCGCATACCCTGTACTAGATTGTAGTTGTACCAACAATTGTTGTTATGTTTAAAATGAAATTTTGTTAAGTTTTAACAAGTGTTTTTATTACGCGCTACCACACCGATGATAGTGTATGCTCACAGAATTAAATATAGCTGTGACGAGATTATTAGATCAGCTTCTATTAATCTGAGACGACGTCACACAAGCCATTTATCCTGGACACAGATCAGGTCCGTAGCCAAGGGGGTTCCAGGTGGGTCTGAGCCCCACCTAGCAGCATCATTTGCCCCTCGCAGAAGATTTCACATTAAAAATTTTAATACAGATATTTCGAAAAAGTTGATATATTTTTTAAAAACTTTATTATTTTTTCAAATGTATGATTGCTTAATCTCCAACGACTGACACCTATTTTAAAAAAGTCGGTTAACTAGACAATGCCACAGCCTTACATATAATAATTTGCATTAAACGATTAAATCTGAAAGGCCCAACTCTCTGAGCGCATACTGCATCTTAGCGCCTATCTCTGAATTGCCAATGGGAGGAACTTATGATTTTCAAGAACACGAAGAACAAGGTTTGTTCAAAAATCTGTATGAATTTACAACGAATAAAGACGAAAAATTAAGGAACTGTTCCAAATTTATTCCACGAAATGTTACATATCTTCCGCCAGATATACAAAACGATGTCATTCCGATCTTAACTGGCTGTGTTCGTGAGAGTGCCGTTGACGATGTAAAAAGTGCAGATGTACCTTTGTTTACAATTTTGGCAAATGTTACGAAAGACAGAAAATGTAATGAAAATTTTGCTATTGGTATTCATTACGTGAAAGATGGTAAGGTCTACAAAACGACATTATGTGTGAAAGCTACTGCAGAATTAGATGCACAATATTTAGCGGATTTAACTTTAAATATTCTACAGGAAAATGGATTAAATACTGATTATATACTTTGTCAATGTTCTGATGGAGCTTCGGTGATGAGTAGAAAACGAGGTGGACTTCAATCGATAATACAACAACAGCTGAACCGATCTATACCTTATGTTGCAGTAAGCAATCATCATCTCCATTTAGTTATAGTGAAATTAATACAGGATGTTCTGGTTATTAACCCATTAAGCGCCAAAGCTCCCGTTACGGGAACATCTTTTATATATATTTTTTCTTAAAATATTTTAACGCAATTTACGAAATACACATTTTATATAAACATTTACACTATATAACACACCCTATAGTGTAAATGTTTATATAAAATGTGTATTTCGTAAATTGCGTTAAAATATTTTAAGAAAAAAAATATATAATAGATGTTCCCGTTACGGGTACTTTGGCGCTTAATGGATTAAACAATTTTTTGATCAGTGTTCCATGCTATACATGTTTCTTAACCCGTTCGGGACGAGCGCCCGCGGAAAGAAGCGCTCCCCCACAGGACGACACCTCTCAAGCTTCGATTGTTCCTACGGGCCGAGGAGTTTTCGCCCGCTAAGCCTAACGCGCATAAAATTTCTCGAAACGCATGCGTTACAAAACAATGCATAAAATCTCTCATTTGCATGGAAATGGAACCATTTTTAAATATATTATAGAATATAATATGTTTTTCTCTCATAATAAAAAATAATAATTAAAAGAATTAATGTTTAATTATGAAAAACAAAAATATAATACACTATACTACATTTAAAGTTGTCTTGATTAATACTAAATTAATACTAAAAATATATAAATTCAGAAAAAAATATTTACAAATACTATAAAACAATTGAATAACTAAAATTGTAAAGTCGTATGATAAATATCAAAGCACGGATCAACGCATAACCCGACATTACAAAGTTTGCATTCATATGCGGTGTCACGTCTTTTATTCCTCTTTGAGCAAACAACACACCTCCTTCTAAGGTATTTTCCACTTTTCTCGGTGCACAGTTTTGGGAAATGACGTCGATTAAAAGGACCATTGAAGAATAAACATATTAGAAATATCGGCTGGTCGTGGCTCAGTGAAATAAAAAGTACGTCCTCTCTTAACAAGCGATAAACGGTGGAGTGCCTTAAAAATTATGCCAACACCAAACTTCACATTGCCGAGAACAAAAACTTGGCCGAGATAAACAACCCCAACCACAGAGCAACCATAAAGTTTAAATCCCATCAGAACAGAAAACAGAAACTAGAGCCTACGCTAAACAAAAACCTAAAGAGAAAAGCGAACCACTTCAAAATGAGTAAGAAGTATTCCGCACGCGTTTCTGTTTACATTATTTCCCTCCAAAGTTCTAATGACTCACAGACAGTTGACTAACAACAATCTGACATTGGAGAGAGAAATACTTATTTATGAGTATAATATTTTACAAGAAACATGGATTACTAACGCCCTCTAGTGCTCTGCATTTCATTCCAATTTTGAAACGCACATTAAAGGTGGATTCATATCTGCCGCGCCGCACCGCAACTATGACATAAGACGGATTCATACTGGCCGTACTGCACCGCTAAGACGCCGCAATGACGTCACGTGGCAGAGCAACACGGCGCCCGCCGAGGGTTTGCGCATTATCTGGCGAGAACAGATATTCCGCAGCGACTCAAAGCTACAGCCAATTACAGAAGAGCATTGGTGTATTTACTTGCGGCAAGGCAATCTCTAAGCGAGGACAGCCAACGGTCCAAAACGGCGAAACAGTACGGCATGGTTGCGATGCGGCGCGGCTGGTATGAATCCACCTGTACTGTTTCGCCGTTTAGGACCGTTGGCTGTCCGCGCGGCGAGCTTGCGGTGCCGCAAGTAAATACAGCAATGCTCTTCTGTAATTGGCTGTAGCTGTAAAAGCTCTTCTGTAATTGGCTGTAGCTTTGCGGTCGCTGCGGTATATCTGTTCTCGCCAGATAAAGGTGGATTCATATCTGCCGCGCCGCACCGCAACCATGCCGTACTGTTTCGCCGTTTTGGACCGTTGGCTGTCCTCGCGGCGAGCTTACCTTGCCGCAAGTAAATACACCAATGCTCTTCGGTAATTGGCTGTAGCTGTAAAAGCTCTTCTGTAATTGGCTGTAGCTTTGCGGTCGCTGCGGAATATCTGTTCTCGCCAGATAATGCGCAAACCCTCGGCGCTCGCCGCGCGGACGCCGTGTTGCTCCGCGTCTTAGCCGTGCGGTACGGCCAGTATGAATCCGGCTATACGGCGCTCGGCCGTGGGTGTCACTTTCACCGTAACGCAAAGGTGCGGCGCTCGGCCCTAAGAGCAGTTTTTCGTCGACGCATATGTGCTGCACTCGTCCTGAACGGGTTAAATGTGGTTGTATAGCAAAAAACTACGAAGGTCATGCATTGAGCCGTCTCCAGGAACAACGTTGGAGTGGACACTTGCATGTCACAGATATAATTTATAATAATTACAGAGCAACTGTTAAAGTTTTAAAATTCATTGCTTCTAGCAGAGAATATGATGGTGATGATGTAGCAGAAGCTACTGGTTTACTTACTGTTATCACCAAGAACAAGTTTCGATTTTGCGTAGTTTAAATGCGAAAAAATATTAAAAGACGTTGGAATCAGCTGATAAACAGTTACAGACACGTGAAACTAGTCTTAATGATTCCTCGAAAATAATAGAAGCTGTAACAGAATCTATTAAAAATATGCGAAATGACGAAAATTATGAAGAAATTAGTTACTTTATTACTGTTGGAGATTTTGACATCGCAAATGAATCAGAACCAGAACAGCAAGTTGAAAGACGAAAAATACCCAGTTCATCCAGGGCCAATAGGAAGGCCCTGGTTCATCTCTTAGGGACTTTGTCACAATGGAAACAGTTGGAACCAATCAATATGATGATTCATTGAAACGAATTTTCTTTGAGACTATTAGCGTAATCTTAACTGAACTGACTAGGCGATTCAGTGTAAATAAAACTTTGTTAAAAGCCATTTCAGCTGCAGAAGAATTAGATTTTGACAATATTCACTACTTGTCTTCCTCAGGTATTGTATTGCCCCATAAAGCAGAATTGACAGTGGTTAAGTTTGAAAACTGCAAAGTTTTTCAAAAAATCTTTGACCAAAAAGTTGCATTTGAAGATAAATACAAATTATTAGCAACTTCGCATACGTTCGGATGCAGCACCGCTGTATGTGAATAAACATTTTCTGTCCTTAGCTGAACGGATCGTGTACAACGATTATCAATGACACGCCAGCGATTAGCAAACTTGGTTTTCCTTGCGTTTGAAAAAAATAGAACCAAGAATATCGATTTACAAAATTATTAGCGGAAATTCAATGACATTAAAAATAGAGGACTGCAACTGTTTTGATTTATGTAATATATTTTTTAAAATACTGGCTTTTGATAATATAATTTGAAATAGCAGTTAACCAATTAAAGTCACTGTGCCTAAGTGAGATACAATTTCTCATAGGATTGTCACATTTAGTGTAAATACAATATTTTATTGGAGATTTACATAAAGTAATTAAAATATTATTATTTTAATTCCACTTTAATTTATTTATAGAAATTAAGCTAATATCTGTTATCTAAAAAAGTCTTAAATATCATTAACACATTTAACTTTTTTTTGTCACATTTATAGTGACCGAAACCTAAATGAGATGTCTCCTACAAGCAGCTCTTGTAATAGCTCCATTTCAGAAATTACTGATGAAACAGATACTTCTGTTCCTTTATGGTAGTAACTTATCCATAGCATAAAAATAAACTGTGGATATGAGATAAATATCCACAGAATGTCTTTTTATGGACATATTCTGGATGTCTATAACATGTCCATATGGGCAAATTATGGATGTCCATAACATGTCCATATAGATGCCTATATTTCGCCCAGAGAATATCATTATGGACGCCGTATTTACGCCGTAGTGACAAGTTCGGGGCGTATTATGGACAAGATATAGACAAATTTGGGGATGTCAGTTATGTCCCGAACTTGTCCATGATATCATATGGACATGTTCTGGACAAATTTGTTCTGTCTGGGTAGATCGGTCATCTGCAGTAGATGGGTCTCCAGCAGCTCTTTCCTTTGCTTTGTGACAAAACGTTTCCACAGTATCCCATTCGAAAAACTGTGCACGTCTAGAGAGGTGTAACAATACCAGCTTTTTCAGACAGGACGCTTGGGAACAAAGTCACAAAACTGGAAAACAAAAATTTTCATGGAACCATAACTCATTTTGGCACCCTCCTTATCACGGCGCCCGGGGCACTTGCCCTCCCCTAGTTGCGGCTCTGAGCGTACATAGATTTCTGTTTATTATTAGAAACTTTCCATTTTAAATTAAATTGCTAATTTTAAGTTCCCTTAGTCATCTCGTTTTTATTTTTAATTTTACAACTGGATGGCTTCCGTTCGTCTACCGTGAGCCATGGCTAGAGATAAGCCGGATTCATACTGGCCGTTACGCACCGCTAAGACGCCGCAATGACGTCACGTGGCGGAGGAACACGGCGCCCGCGCGGCGAGCGCCGAGGGTTTGCACAATATCTGGCGAGAACAGATATTCCGCAGCGACTGCAAAGCTACAGCCAATTACAGAAGAGCTTTTACAGCTACAGCCAATTACAGAAGAGCTTTTACAGCTATAGCCAATTACAGAAGAGCATTGGTGTGTTTCCTTGTAGCACCGCAAGCTTGCCGCGCGGACAGCCAACGGTCCAAAACGGCGAAACAGTACGGCATGTTTGCAGTGCAGCGCGGCAGGTATGAATCACTAGACGTTGGAAATACATAGGGGTCATCTTGATCAGAGCCAATAAGGAACCGCAGAGGAGATGAAGTCACAGATCCTTCCAGGGCTAATGTAGGCTAATGTGATGGCTATAGAAATGCGCCAATTTCCTTGGCGAGATTTACGATGTGAGTTTCTGGCGGCCACATAGACCGATAGCGTTTTGTTTGTTTACATCGAAAGTCTGAGCCATGAAGCTCGGGAGGAGAAACATCGACTTGTTATCCAACTTGGACCAACTAAGCAGTATGAGAATTAGAGATGGCCAATGATTCGATGAGTCGAATCAGTGATTCGAATCTTGGTACTGAGTGGCTCAGTCTTTACACTCACTCTCTACTGATTCGAATCTCAAGCCCTCAAGGGAAATACATTCCAAGTGCGAAGGGAAGAAAAACTTATTTTCCCTTTGCCGTTCCCAGAGATTTTCCCTTACTCTTTCAACTCTTTACGACTCTGAGTCGATAGATGATTTGAAACAGTAAATGAGTGGGTGTGGGTGAGTTGGTCACTGAGTTGGTGCAGCAACGAATCTTTACTGATTCAGTGTTTCGCTCTGTTTCGGTGATTGTATACTATCGTTGAGATTCGTTAGTTTTTCGAATCTTCTATCGACTCAGAGTCGAAAGGATGTTTCATTTAATTGGAGGGGTTTTTTCGAATCTTCTATCGACTCAGAGTCGAAAGGAGTCGAAAAGAGTTGAAAGGATGTTTCATTTAATTGAAGTTTTTTTTTCGAATCTTTGGTGTTTCATTTCTTGGTTGGTGGTCGGATTTAAAGTTTTATCTGTCTGTGGGTGTGGAGTGGGTCGAACATCGTTTGCTTTTGGCGGGGGGCATAGGCGTTACTTCCTAAGGGCAAGAGGGGTCAATCTCCCCCCGAAAAAAAATTAAGAAAATCCCTCCTTCCAACTTGTCTGGCTGATTTAATATTTGTTTAAAATTTAATGAAACATCCCTTTTCTACTTTTAACTTCAATATATGTCCCCCTGCCCCCACCCTCAAAAAAAAAAGAAAAAAAAACGGTACGCTAAGTTTACATGGTGGCGGATTTTCATGTGAAGGGAAATAGAATGAAATAAAGTTAGGATTGTGCTTGTCACTTTTAATGAAGGATACAGGGGCGGTATTAAGCGCTCTCACAAAAGGACTTTGTAGTAAGCAAAATAACATTTCGCTTTATTGCAGCAGATTTCGTTTTTTTTTTTTTTTTACCTTGTTTTTCGTTTAAGGGGAATGATTTTATTTTCTTTCGTAATTCAGAGAAATACAAAATAGGGTCTAAAGCAGTGGCGTAGTTAGTGTTATTGACAGTGGCGTAGCCAGGATTTTATTTCGGGGTGGGCTGGGTATCAAATTTAAAGATAAAGTTCAATTGTAAGCTAAGTAAAGGGTCCCATTTTTTTGGGGGGGGCAGCAGCCCCTCAGTAGGACTGGGCCAAAAATCGATATATCGGTTTTATTTCAACATCAAATATCCGATATTCCCATTTTCATTTCAGTGAAATCTCGAATTCGATAAAGGGCAAAAATACAGGCCGGCCAGGGGCGTAGCCAGAAATTTTTCATGGGGGGGGGGTACGACTTTTGCAACTCGCATATATGTATACAGGTGTATGATAAGGGAGTGAAGAATGTACATTTTGTATGGCAAAAAATTCCTCATGGGGGGGTTATGACCCCCTTAACCCCCCACCTTGGCTACGCCTCTGAGGTCGGCGATAAGAAAATCCTGAGATCAATACCAGCTTGTGATGCTTTTGCTACTGCTTTCTCTCGGAAAGCTTCTTCTTCTCTCATCGCAGAAAAAACAGCTCCATGGTTTATTAGTCTAATTATCATAATTAATTAACGTATATCTCGGAAACTATCCATCGGAGCGCGTTTTTATTGATTCTCGACCCCCCCTAGACGTTCACCCCCATCGATACATAAAATTTCGAATACTTTGACACCAAACTTAACCTTTTAATCTTACAGGCCCAGGGGGTCATACGAAGCTCCCCTATATTTTCAATTTGGGCATTTTAAACACTAGCCTCCTCCGGCGGCAACTCCAAAGTCTGGAAACCATTCCAGAGCCAATTTCTACATGTTTGCAGTCCTTTTAAACCTTAGTCATGGTTAATTAGTCTAATTACCATAATTAATTAACGTATATCTCGGAAACTATCCATCGGAGCGTGTTTCTATTGATTCTCGACCCCCCCCTAGACGTAAACCCCCATCGATACATAAAATTTCGAATACTTTGACACCAAACTTAACCTTTTAATCTTACAGGCCCAGGGGGTCATACGAAGCTCCCCTGTATTTTCATTTCGGGCAGTTTAAACACTAGTTTTACTGGAGCAAGGAGAGAGAGATGCTAACTGCCCGAGAACTCAGCGGAGAAGAAACCCGATGAATGGGTGAAGGGTGTTTAAATAGTACGGCTTTCGGCGCAGAGAGAGGGAAAATTTCTTTAGTTGTTTTATTGATTCAAGATTCGAATCATCGAAGTAGTGAGTGAGTCGAGATTCGAATCAGTAAAATGAGTCGAACCGCCCATCTCTAATGAGAATTGCCGACGAAACTGCCGCTACCATTGATTGCGCCATCTATTGACGGTAGCGGAAAACAACATCGCGCGCGATTTAATGCTTCTCTAATTGGGATTTATTCATTTATGCTGAAATTTCATGAAGTATACACTAACATTTGAATAAATAAATATGATAATTAATATGCATATATAATAATTTTGTTTCTATATTACTTAGTTACAACGATGTAACATCAGTTTGAAAATTTAATAAATTAATAGGGATCGACCGATAGTATCGGCAACCGATAGTATCGGCGCCGATACCTCCTATTTTTTTAGGTATCGGTATCGGTTCTTTCGATTCTAAAAGTATCGGGAAAGTATCGGTTTCTGTTGCTTTCATCCATTTTCACCGATACTTTTCAACCGATACTTCGCTTTTCAGAAGAAACCACGCAGGCGCAACACCATTCTAGAATCTTATAGAGATGATGAGGCGTCGTAATGAGATGAGAGGCGTCGTTTCATTGGCACATCTGTTTGCGCGAGTGTTTTCGAACTGTGTTTTTTTTTTTTTTTTAATTCTAACCATCGCTAAATGTATGTCGTATCACCAAGTGTGGTCAAAATTATGGACGAAGAATCGTTATATGACAGTTTAACAGGACAATCGTCTATCCTTCTAAATTATTTTGAATTGGTGCCCAACACTTAACACGCTATCTGCAAGGATTGCAAAAAACAAATGTCGAGAGGTAGGCTATAATTTTACTTCAGTTTTATAAACGTTTATTTTCTCACTGTGTGGACTCGAAAAAGAGTTCATTCATATATATATATATACATACAATTGAATCTCCCTATAACGAACTCGTTCGGTTCCAGTTAAAAATTCGCTATAAAGAAAATTTCGTTGTTCAGAGATTAGAGATTTTTGCAGTTATTTCAGCAAATATTACAAATTTTTTAGTTAATTCGATGTTTAAAAGTATTAAATTATGACTTTCAATTAAAAAAAAATTGGTATTTATTATAAATTTGCTAAACTTACGGTTTCTTACTTTTCATTGTATAAATGAAATGTTCAAAAGTAAAGACAATCCACGAATTTAGAGAATAAAATATAATGCACTTATGTTTATTTTACTTCAAAATTCTGTTATTTTACATTGTTTTGCATTCTGCGATTTTAAATTTTCCAAAAAAAAATATTCACTTTTAAAAGTCCGCTGAAAATAGAGTGAGGCACATTTTCTTCCATTTGGAAAACTCTTTTTAATGGTTTTAAAAGGTTGAAGCATTAAAGTTTGATATGGTTTTGGTCGTGAAGCGCAGGGCCTTATTATTATACGGGCGAATCGGGACTTTGCCCAGAGCCCCTGACTTGAAAGGGCCTCCAATTTAAAATGTTTTTTCTGTAGTATTCTTTTTTATATCAAAATTTTATGAAAATTATAACAAATTTCATAGATTGGGGGCCCCCAAATCTATCAATGGGTATGATATAGATATCAAAATTGATGGGGAGACGGTCCTTGACATCGTTTGATATTTCAGGGGATGATGACCGTTAAAGTGTTAAAGCAGGTATGGGCAACCTTTGAAAAGTTGTGGACTAAACTTAAGGATGTTGCGAAGTCGCGGGCTAAACTTGCGGATTTTAGCGAAGTGGCGGGGCGTATAATTGGGATTTATATGGGATATTGAATGGTTTATACGGAGTTTTCAAGTGTTCCGTGGGCCGGATCAAAAGCCACATCCGGCCCGCAGGCCGGCGGTTGCCTATATGTGTGTTAAAGTGTAATATTTCAGCCTACGAAATACGTTTGAGGAATTTGTTTCTATTTAGCTTAGAGAACCTCAGATACAGACATTTTACCATTAGTTAGCCGGAAGTATTTGAAACAGAAAGTAGCATTCTGCTATCGGAAGTGAATCGTATTTCTGAGCATGCAAACGGAGGTAGGGTTTGAACCGAATGACGTTTGTCGGACATACCCCCCCCCCACACACACACACATGGTGCCCCCTCTGCAAACGTAAAAAAAGGCGCCCCTTTTGTGCACTAGATCAGTGGTTCACAAACTATTGTTGGGCACGGGAGAAATTTCGGTGGGTCGAAAAGGGTGAGAAAAATTAAACTTTAGTATTTTATATGTTTAGTAAACTATACTATTTTATATAGCCTATATTGGATATCGTTATGTAGTAGTGGGTCGTGAAAAAAAAATCTAGTTGAAGATTTTTTGAAGACAAGGACAAAAAGTTTGGGAACCACTGCGCTAGATCAAGATTTTCTCAGTTTTAGTTCGAAATGGCTCCCCTTTCGACTAGCGTTGCCAGGCGTCCGGATAAAGCCGGACATAGTTAGGCTTTTTGATTGCGTGTCCGGCCAAACTTAACGCTGTCCGGCTTTTTACGGATGACTTCGGCTGATTAGTAATAAAGTACTTGAACTGATTTGGCATTCGATGTTATTTATATTTAACAAGAATTAGAATTTAACAAGATTCATGGTAATAATAATCATAAAAGCTCGATTTTACATACAATTTTTTTGTTGTACCTATTAATACTGAGACAAAATCCTCCATATTGTAGGCTGTCCGGCCTTTTTACCCAAATGTCCGGCCAAACTGGCTGGTCTGTCCGGCTATTTGGTTCGGCGACCTGGCAACCCTACTTTCGACGATGGCACCCTTGCTTACCGTGCCACTCCGCCCCTGCTCAGAGCTCAGAATTAAAACAGATAAAATTTGTTCATATCAATCACAGAAAAACATGTTAACAATGATCATAAAAACAAAAACACTGAAGATCAATTTCATTAAATATGGATACTTTAAGTAGCAATTTTATTTTAAGACTTGAAAACTGAATTTAGTTTATCATTTTGGATTTTTCTTTAACCTTCATTTAATCTCGTCATTTTTAAGCATCTTTTATTTAGACCCTCCAAGGCGTAGCTTGAAAACGAGCAAAAATATTTTTCTTCATATTGTAGCTGTTTCAGTGACAAAATTAATGATACTAAAATTATAAACGAAACCTATTTGTAAAAACAATTTATTCCTTTTTTGTGTCGCAAAGAAGTTAACTTTTTGGCAGTGACTTGAAAACTGGCGACTCCCGTGAACTTTAATTATGTTGGTCCAGAAATTAAAAAAATGATTCATTTTTAAACCATTACACACTATCAAAAGTACGAATTATCAAACATTTAATGATTGTATTATCTATCAGATTAATGAGAGAACGTAGGATTTGTGTATCATTCTGTTTTGAGAAGTAATTATCCATATCTACTAATTATTTATATTGTTAATTTAAAAAGTTGAAGCTGTATTAGTATAATTGGTATTACTAATTATTATTTAGTTTATTTCAAATTTTGGTGTAAAAAACATATTTCTTGTGAATAGTATTTGGTTTATATATAAGGAAAACACATTAATAATCGGTGTGTACCTGTTCTTCCTACGGAAAAGATCAAATACATGGATTATACGGATTAATTGTGGCTTAACCCTGTCCGGAGAATCAAAATATTCGGATTTTCAAAACGAACTTAAAAATGATCACATGAGTTCATATTAAAAAGAAATCTTGCTAAAAAATTTAATAATTCACTTAGTTTTTAAATAATTGGACTAGATAAATAAGACCATTAATTAATGTGAACTTATTATGCATTTTAAGGGAAGAATTTACATACGTATTTAATGAACAATGTCTAAATACATATGTATACTTACATAATATTGTACAGTTTATACATTATCACAATTTAATGCAGTTTAAGTAATCTAAAAGCTATTTTCATTTGTGAAAGAATTATAATTAAGGAAAATCTAAATAAAACTTGCAAGCTTTGAAGTTGAAAAAGTTTGATGTTTTTACTTTTGTAAGCACAAAATCGAGGCATTAACCAAGAACGAAGACACATATAGTAAGAGCAAGCACGAAGCTGTTTTGGGTCTAATATGGAAACCTTTTATCTGGCTCATAGCAACAATTAGGCGACAAAATAGAGGTTGAGAAAAATTGATTTAAATATTTGCACCAGTCGGCACTGGAAATGGATTCTCTTATTAATATATCCCTTTAACTCCCCCTCCCCCGTGTTTGCGTTCTGTTAAGCCTAAATGAGGGGCATCTACCTATAGGGGGGGGCTTGGGCGGAGGACTTTTTAAGGGAGTCTAACGCATATTCACGTAACATCTGGAGAAAATCGCCCAAAATTCTAGACCACTAGATTGACAGCTACGCGAGGAGAAAGAATTCCGAACCTGCACACTAAGACACTTCCCAGTGCTCAGCTTTTTATAAATTCGGCCATTCGTCGGCATGATTGAATAGAAAAGAAAGACTAGAACTACTGTAATTCCACACTTCAATGTATCCACTGCTTTTTCTTTTTAATGCTTTCTACTTGCATCAAATTTCATCATGCTGCTATTCATTTTAACGAGAACTACACTCTCGTTAAAAAAACTGCTCAGAATACAGATGTAGGTTTAAATGACATTAAATTACGTAAAGTATCGGTATCGGTTAAGTATCGGTATCGGCCGATACCACAACTTAAAAGTATCGGTATCGGCTATTTCTGAAAATGAATTTATAGGTAAAGTATCGGTATCGGTCATCGGCGAAAATGTGGTATCGGTCGATCCCTATAAATTAATTAATAATTTAAATAAATTCTCTTTCCCCCGTATGCAGACAACTCAACTAATGAAGTGATAATGATACAATCATTTTCTAAAAAATAATGATCGTATCACTATCTCGTATGCAAACTCAAAGAAAATGATGATCATTATCTCTGACGTCAGAACATACCCCGATCATTTTCTCCAAAACAACTTTTAGAGGCGATATCGATTATATCGAATGTAGACCAATCAGAGGTCTTCTAGCAGTGGGGTTTATTAATATGACGTAATGCAGAATTTGCCCTGCTGTACCCTGTCTGCTAGCAGCTAGCGAGTTTGTTTTGATTTTAACGGTGAGCTCATGATGGCTGAAAGTGGATTTTTAAGCCTTGCTATGCAATATAATAGATCGAATAGAAATAAAAGAACTTGCAAAAGTCTTTTAAAACATTTCAATAACGATATAAATTCAATAGTCAGTTTTGTAAAGATAATTTTTATGTACAAAGGTATACAGATTAAACTCGCAAATTAAATTTGCGATTTGTATTTGCTTTCCTTAGAGTTGGAATGTTAAAGTTTTATGGTGAGTATGATTAAAGTTTTATAGTTTCTTTTCGTCTTTATGTTAATTATACTCTTTTGAAATGCATGAACTGCAGCTCATATTCTTTCTAACACTCCTGAATAATACACAGTTATGCAGAGTGCATTGCACACTCACACACAATAGCCTTTTCTTTTTTTTTTTAAACCACACGATTTCTTGTAATGTGCTTTTAATTAAGATATCCCACATTTACTATGTTAGTGTTTAAAAATATACTACTATAACATGTTGTACTTAATTACCGTGATTTCCGGAAGAAACGCCGCGGCGTTTACGTGTTTAAAAAGTAAAATTTTAGTAGGTGCGGCGTTTCTAACGATGCGGCGCTTACGTGCCAAAAAAAAAAAATATCCATTCACATGAACAAATATTAGCTTATCACTTTGGTTCCGTAGAAGATCGTCAGATTTCGAGGAACTCTGTCCTTAAATGAATTTTTCAGAACCCATCCTCTCCCTCTTCCCCTTATTTTGTAAATCCACAGTGATTCTTTCGGAAAACTGTCACGCCTCCACGTATCTTGCAAATGGATACAATAGCCAAGTCGTCAACTACATTCTTTATTTCCACGGACCAAGAGTTTATAGAATGATCATCGGCAAGCGGCAGAGCGGCGAAATCATGTCAGCCTCTCAAAGGAAAATACTGCACCCCGTTATAATAATTAGCGCTCTCGCGCCCTCTGACGACGCAAAGCGTAAGCAGCTCCCTCGCCACGTGCGCACGCATGCGAAAAATAAAAAATTAATGATTATGATTCACAGCGCTATCTTACAGGCAAATTTCATTTTGCTCTTGTACGATGCATCGATAATCGTCCTATATGATTGTCCCTGTTTCTTTTCTTTCAGTTTCAACATCGGTGTTGCCAGACCGAGAAAATTTTCAGCTATATATGAGGAATAGGGGAAAAGGATAGGAAAAGCCTTCACAGTGCCGTTTGTGAGGTAAAAGGCAACCAATCGGCCGGTTCAGCGTAAAGTTACAGTGCGTTTGTGAACCAAAACTGACCAATAGGCTTGCTAGCTCAGTTCATGGAAGAAGTAGATTTGGTCGAAACTGCATTAGTCGTTTGGAAATGGGGGAAATTTTATTTCTTGGGATGAAATTTTTAGGGAATTCATTTATGTAAAATAAAGCTGTAAATAAAGCGTTCAAAGCTGAAGTCCGAAAGCTGTGGGAATCTTGGACGAGTGAAGGATTACACACTTACACCAAAAGCGGCAAAATGCGACGAGCATCTTACGAAGAGGTTGCGAAATGGGTTGAAAGTGCATGGAGGTCTAAAAATATCGTCGATAGTTTCAGGATTCAGAGGAGCTGAAATTATAACTCAAGATAATAAATCTATGATACCCCCAGATAATGATTTTGACGATGTCGAAGACTTGGATCTTGATTTAGATCAGGATATGCTAAATTTATTTAATTCTGATACGGAAGATTCAGACTTTGACGGCTTCACATAATGTAAATTTTGATTTCTCTTAGCAAAAGTAAAATTTGAAATTTTCATCTTTCATTCATTTTGTTTTTTCTTTGTTGGATCCTTTTTCGCAGTAACATAGTATCAGAGTTACGTATATATGGACTTCTTTAATGATAATTATCAAAATTCATGAACGTAAGTTTATTTTTATATTATGATTTTATTTCATTTTTTTTTCTCTTAAATGAAATGCCATACATCATGACACAGAGCAAAATTTTCCAACTGTGAGGTTCAAGGTCATGTGCATGCAATTTAATTTAGTGAGGCGTTTACGCCAATGCGGCGTTTCTGTACAGTGTTAATTTTTCTTGGCCTGTTTTCTTGGAGTGCGGCGTTTATGCTGATGCGGCGTTTCTTCCGGAAATTACGGTAGTACATGTAAAAGTGCTCAATTTTCATCAGTTGATAAATGGATAATTTTCATCAGTTGATATAAGGTGTTTATATTTTGTGTATATCTTACAATTGACCTAACTTTACGATTTATTTAAAGTTAGCATGTTTTACTTTGTGTGCTACATTTATTAAAGTTATTTAAAATATTATAAATTATCTTGTTTAATTAACATACTACACAAAATGTTAGATAATTTATTAAACTACCTGATTATTTATTTCTATCTATATAATAATATTAAAGCATTTTTTAAAAAACTTTATTATTTAAGTTTTTCGTGTCTTCTAGATGTGCTAATTTGTTAATTTTATCATTTAAGATATAACTTTTCTTGTTTAGTTAGCATAACTTGCAAGAATATCTTTCTCAACATCCTTGCAACAATATTAGGCAAACTCCAAGAAGCTGGTTTTGTAAAAAATTTAACTGCTCACAAAAACAATTCAATAGGTCTTAACTTCTTTAGAAATTTGTATCCTATTGCACACACCAAGAGCCACATAATTTGGAAATTTAAGTCTCCTAACTTAAGATAATTTACATTTTTTTTTTTTTTTTTTTTTTTTTTTTTTTTTGATTCATTGATAGTAGTAACGTAGGAACAACATTTGTGTTATGGCACTACTTTTTCACAGGTGGTATACAGGGTGATTCAAAATTAGAGGGACAAACTTTTAGGAAGGGTAGAATGTACACCAAGATAGCTCAGAATCACATAGCAATGCGGCATCAGAAATGTCTTCTTCATGTATCTGTTAATAATCACGTTAGAAGAAGTGTTGAATTGTGGGGAATCTAATTTCTTAGCCAAGTTGTATAAAGAATTGGCTCTCCACTGACAATTTCATCAATGTAATAATTTAAAAAATCTGAATTAAAAATTTTTATCATGTGCAATTTGTGAAAGCTGCAATAGTTTTTGAAAAAACCTGGCCGGAAATTTCACTGTTACTTCAACATATCTTCCAAAGGGATATTAATAGGTTCAAAAAAACGATGTTTCCGACCTCTCATCGCTGTGTGATTCTGGACCGTCTTGTTATAACCTACCTCGTCCCTCTAATTATGAATCGCCCTGTATACAAGAATGCTGGATAGTTCATTGAATTACATGTTTTAACATATATGTATTTTTCAGATTAAAAAAAATAAAATAAATCCCTAGTGTACTAGTGCATTTTTTTTTTTTTTGCGTGTGTATGTGTGTGAACTCTTTTTTTTTCCACATCTCATGACTGGTTAGATACAAATATATTATATAGTTTATCTATTTATTTGCCCCTGTTCATGTTGCTTTATCAAAAGTAAATTTTTAAATACTTCGAATGAAAATAATTACTAAATTACAGGATTGAGTCTGTGCTTTTATGGATTTCAGCTGTATAGTTTTAAGAGTAATATGCTAACTGATTTTTTGGGAATGACAGAAATATTCATATCTCTGCCTTCTCAAATAAATCTGTTGGATACTCTAAAAACAAATCTCTAATTGCCAGTGAAGTGTGCTACCTCACTAAGTGGAGATAACTTGCCAAAGTGTCCCAGGTAGCACACATACGTTGGGGCAACGTATGAATGCATACGTTGGGGCAACGTTGAAATGACACGTTGGCTTACGGTTATCCAACGGTTGGCAACTGGTTATTTCTTACGGTTGGCCAACGTATGCTCTAACGTTTTGCCAACATATTTCCAACCGTTGGGCTAACGTATGAATGCATACGTTGGGCTAACGTATAAATACATACGTTGGGCTAACGTATTAATGCATACGTTGGGCTAACGTATTAATGCATACGTTATGTTAATGTATAAATGCATACGTTGGGTTAACATGTAAATGTATACATTGGGACACCGTAAAATCTGTATGTTGTCACTCTATTATCCAACTGTTGGAAATTGGTTATTTTTAACATTTAGCTATCATAATTGTTAACCGTTACATTTATAAGTTAGTTTCATATTTTAGGCCAATGCAGAAACCTAATGTTGGATAATTATATTTGACGAATATTTGACAAATTGATGTGCTATTTCATAACATTTCTATAGATATATGAAAAACTGTCAAATTTGAAATTAGTTTTTAATTATTTTACTAACAGCAAATGCAGTGACAGATTCAGATAAGTTTTAAGGGACGGTAGATATGTAGAACGAAGCATATTATCAAATAGTCACATTTTTTCTTTCATCAAATATGGTTCCACCTCAACAGTGGGTTTCTGTGCGCTTAGGAGAAGGGCGAGCGGACACCCCAACCCCCCTAAAAAATACTTTTGTCGACAAAATTGTCAGTTGCCAAAGGACTGTCAGCAAATTTTAGCTTTGATCACCAATCTGTAAAATGCTCAGTGTATAAATTACCAGTTCTGCCGAATGTTTATTATGAGTTATACTATATCATGAACATAGTCTTGTTACGATTTTCCTTTTAGTGAGTTTTGTGCCAGTAAACAAGTCCCTTTTGTCCCCTCAAGCCAACTTCATTCCAGATCATGTAATGCAGTGTGTATTTAAGGCAAACATGCACATTAAGTATCTGCCTGGGGTGAGGGGTGCCTCGGGCGAAGGACTTTTAGGGGATTTAATGCGTATTCAAGCTATATCTGGAGGAAACCGCCCAAGAGGCCAGATATTCGGTGTATATTTTTGAAAGCATATTGGTATATATCGTCAGAAAATTTTGTCTTTACACCCCCCCCTCCCAACATTTTTGCTTAAAACCGGCTCTAGTCCCGTCACTTACAGAAATGTGTTATTTTCAAATAGTAAACGATCTGTCAAGTTACAAACATATATTACTCTGTAGAAAACTAACCTATTTTGCACTATGAAGAAAATTAATATTGCAGGTGCAACTTATGAACTTTTTTAAAAAAAGGAGGGGGGAGAGATCGGAAGCAGGAAAATATTTAGAAGGTCCTTTCAGAAGCTATCCTTTACAGTTTTAGAGAACCTGGACGGCAGGCAAACCAAAATCATAAAAACTTTTCGAATTAATTAAAAGAAAAAACATATAACGTTAAAGGAAAGAATGCTAATTTTTTGAAATATGATTCATATACTTCCTTGTCCTTTGACAGTTAATTTTGTAAAGTGTCTCTCAAAACATCTGAAAATTTACTCCGTTGAAACTTTTGTAAGGAGGCTTAATCTTTTTTTTTTTTTTTTTTTTAAATATTCATGTGGAGAAATCCAATAGGAATATAAAGTCACTGAAGAATGTCACTGAAATCATTCTTTACTAAAATATTTATTTATTATTTTTTACATTTATTTCAATTTACGTAATTTTTTAGATTCTTAATTTTTAGTTTGCCCGAATAAAATTGGTATGGAATACAATGCCATTTCGTAGTTCTATTTTTATTTTCAGTTAACTGTAGATATTGACTGCAAAGTAAAAGAAAAAAAAATATTGCATGCGTAATGCATATGCATTACGCATGCAATATCAACGCATGCAAGTATCAACACACGGGTGCATCTATATTATCTGACTATGAGAAAGATATCAGTACAACAGAATGTATTAGTGATGTTGCTTACACGCTATAGCACATAAAATGAAAACTCTCAGTCACCGCGTATTACTTAAAGAGCTACTGATATTTTTCATTCAACTAAAATACGCTGTAGAAGAGACTTGTCAAAGCAATAAAAATGCTTTTTCTTCCAGTACTCTCAGAGAGTATTTGATTGCATATAGATTATGTATTTTTCTCCATAAAATTTGAGTCCTGTAGCATATAACAGGTGTAGATACAAAAATCTCTTCTAAAATAATAAATAAATAACAAAATGAAGTTGGTAAATATAGATATATATATATGAACTGTAAAGTACTATAACACATTTGTAAAATATTTAAATAAGTGAATTCTTAAAACTGTAAAATATTTTATACATACCTTTAACAACAAAACAATTTTGATGCACAAATTTAAATCCTTGTTGTTGGTTAACCACTGTGAACCAACGAGATTTCAAAATTGAAGTAGTGTTAGTTTAATAACTACTTCTAAATCTGAAATCTCATTAGTCATTATAATCTTGTAAAATATAAGCACGGCTCAAGTTGATTTTATTTCAGAATAAACTTATTAGGAGAAAACAATTGTGTCCAATTTTACCTTCCCGACTGTTGTACAACTATCAGCAAATAAAACTTTATTATTAAGCTGTCTAGCATTGTTTAGTAATCCAAAACGCATCTTTTAATAAGCACTGTGCAATTATACCTTTATTACCATAGCTCCATAGTAAGTTGTTTGTTTACATACTTTGAAGATCGTTAGGCTTATGGACAATCGAACTATAATCAATGCATCAATAATAATAGTTATCGTGATTCAAGTTACTACGAACCTATGCAACGAATAAAATTCACAGAAATATAGCTGAAAAGATAAATATTCGTTTCAGATTTCAACTATCAATCACTTTATAAAAGTGTATCAACACATCATAACAAGCAATGGCGGAAACGGAACGGCGAACGGACATGAATCTATCGCTTCCCGGTTTCCTGAATGTGTCTCTGCGCATGCGCAATGGTACGGTTGCCCAACACAACATTCAGCCATCCGATGGCCAACGGTTGTTTTACCTATGGTTGCCCAACATAACATTCAGCCATCCGATGGCCAACGGTTGTTTTACCTACGGTTGCCCAACACAACATTCAGCCATCCGATGGCCAACGGTTGTTTACCAACGGTTACTAGCGCCCAGATGCGATGCTTACTATGTTGGGCCGCCCCTGGTTACACAAATAAAATGGTTAAATGATAAAAACCTACAAACAGGAACAAATTATTTTCATCGTATACTAATTCTGAAGAGCTTCTGGATATATTGGCCTTTATCAAAAAACGGAAAGGAAAAAAAATAAAAAAATCTGAAACACTTTCAGATTTTAAATATGCACTAAAGTGCTATATATTAAAAGCGTATTATAATCTGTGGGTCTTACCTATTTTGGTTTTTATTTCATTAAGTTGGAAAGTATGTCATTATTCATGAGGTGATTAAACAAAATTAAAATTGATATTTCTAACATTCTTTTTCTGGATGTATTACATTAAAAATAGATGGAGAAAAGCTGCGCAGAAAAATGCACAATTCCAACGGAATGAAAATTTCAAAAACTTATTCTGAGGTGTATTCATAATCCAAGGAGCAGACGATAAAATTACGATAAATTGCAGCAAGCGTTATAATCATCTCCCCCCCAAAATTGCACATCAACCATTTTATTTTTTGCCAAATTAAAAAGTCGACTAAACTCAATTTCAAACTAATTTTATTTCACTATAAAGTAAAATTCGTTATAATGATTTCGCTATAAGGTTTTAAATCTCCTATATTTTAACATTAGACCAACTAAATAAGAAATCCTTCTTCGTTATATCGTGTTTCGTTATAAAGAGAGTTGACTGTATTTTGTTTGAAATGTACAGTATAAATTATATTTGTTTTTATACAACCATTTTATATTTTAGACAAAAATTCATTTTAATACAACGGTCTTCAGTAAGTGAAATATTATCAAGAATATCAGATTTTGTAAAAGTGAGCATAAGTACAAATATATATATATATATATATATATATATATATATATATATATCGAAATATTTTACTGTCGATAAGCAAGAGTGAATATTATCAGGACCCATCCTAAGCATTTTGCCATACTGGACAAAAATCTTAAATGCATTCTTTGCAAGTAATAATGAACAATATGTTTTTAATTCAATCAAAATTTATTTCTCCTGGATAATACAGACTGCAAATTTTTTGCCGAAAGTAAAAAATAACGTATTTAACACACCAATATTTTTCACACTCACAACCAAACTGTTGCCCCTGAATTATAGCATCTCAGAAAAATGTGTAAGTTTTTAGTTTCAGCAATGCAGTCAGAATTTTTTTTCAGTGGGGTCCATTAGGATGTAGCCAGATGGGGGGATCCGATTTACTCCCTTCAAAGAACTGCTTTTCCATTAAACCCGAGCCTATGAGCAATGAGTTGAAACTCAGAGATTTTCATTTATTTTTCATCACTTCGGCGAGCCTTTAGTATCACCCACCCAAAATTTCTCGCCAAAAGACGTCGCCAAGCCTGGTGATAAATTGTCAAATGTAGCAACCCAAATTGTATTATGAGTTCACGTTTATGCCTCCAGGTCCAACTAAGAGAGTTATAATTGGCTAATGAGAGAGCGTTGATTACAGTGCTGTTTTTTCGGGAATTAAATCATTTATGTTTTCAAAATTGAAGGGAGTAGCATCTGAAGTGCGGATCAGCCATGTCAAACATGTACTATGGTTTATTGAAAACGAGTTAGTGTTGTGAAGGTTAAAGTAAATGCATTTTAAAGGAACATAAAGAGTATAAGTGTTGATTTTTCGAATTAGTGAAATAGCTTGGGAAAGCCAAGAGTTACAAATAGATATTTTATGTATGAGTTCATATGGAATTATGTTTAAATATGTTGTTATTTTAGAAAGTGATTCTATCAACCTTTCAAGTTATTAGGCAAGTTTATAAAAAGGTTCCTGTAGGGGGAAAAAAAGTGATAATTTAAAATTGGCAAAATGTAAAAAAAAAAAAAAAAAAAAAAAAAAAAAAAAAAAAAAGGAAGCTATGATAAATGACATCCATATACTTTTACATGCTCTTGGATAATAATATCATAGTAACTGTGGATAAAAGTGCGATATGTTTTTGTGTCTAGAAAAAAGATAGCCCCTATTCTGGAACTCAAGAGTTTGAAAGGTAAACCTTTAACAAAACACGGTACTTGGCACTGGCACCAGTTTGGCAAAAAACAAATGGCACCAAAAATGGCGGGTGGGCAATATTAAGCTGTTCCATTACTTCAACAAAAATACAAGCGTGTTTCAATCTGGCTATGAACAGAATTGTATATCGGTTTTAATGAATAGTAGGTTGGTTCTATAGAGAGGAGGGATGAGGTAGTTTGCTCCACAGACCTTACATGAGTGGTTTGCTCTGTTTGACAAAATGAATAGGTCTTCATGCCAGGTTTACATTTTGTCGCAGAGATCATCCTAGGATGAAAAAGGGACAGGATGATAGTCCTTAAAAAAGGGCAATTTAAGCTTTCAAGGGCATGTCAGAATATAAAGAGGCACTATACGAATATAAGAATCTGTAAGGTGCTGACTATCAACAAAAAGGAAAGGGATGCCGCAACGCAATAAATGTAAACAGAGAGAAGAGGATGGCGCTATGAATGAAATTGGGGCAAGAAGAGCTGCAGGCAGGACACTGTTTTTGAGTGGCTAAATGGCACCAATTTTTTTTTCAAAGTGCAAGTAGGGCGGGGAGGGCACAGCGCCCTTCGAAAAACACCTAGGATGAACAGAACCTGATTACCGAATAGGCCCATAAGGCCCGTGCCTCAAAACTACAATATTTATTATTTATACTTGTGGAATGTGATAGGAATAGGTGGGGGGGGGGCAAAATAACATCAGGCCTATAGTATCAGAAAGTGTTAATCAGGCCCTGAGGATGAACACCGATTGTTGACTATACTTGTGTGTCATTGCAATTGGACAATATCATTGTTTTTAGCATTGTGATCATTGTTTTTAGCATTTCTCTAAGAGACATTTAAGAAATTAAAACTTGTTGGAATGTTTTCATTTTTTTAATTACAAATACATAAAATACATTAATAAATTTGTTTTAATTAATCATGATACTCACACAAAGGGTTCACATTGCCGCCTATCTTCAGCACTTGCCTGCAGAGATTTCTGTTACTCTTGCAGCTTATAAAACTGGGCAGATAACTTCATCCTATTTTACAAGCCGAAAAAGTACAAGTACAATGCTGCTGCTTCAAATGTACAGCAAAATTATACGAGCACTCATTAGGCATAAAAAAATATGAACTGTATCGATCATATTCCTAAAAAGAAAAACAGACTACAATATTAAAGGAAACTAAAAATGTAAACAAATTGTCACTTCAAGAGCGCAACCAGGAAAAATTTTCGGAAGGCAGGGAGGATATGAAATAAACGGTGAATAAATAAACCTTGTATCTGCATGACATACAGCTTATGCTAACTAATCTGATAATTTCAGACAGAGAAGGGGATACAATTTATAAATTCACAGTGCAAAATAGTAGCAACACACTGGATGCAGAATTCAAAAGAAGCCACAAATTTAATACTATGCCACACGACATGTCACCCAAGCAGTGGCGTAACTAAGTGTGGGGGGGGGGTTAGGGACCCTGGGACCCAAATCACTATTGTCTATGGTAAAAATGAATATGCAGGATACATATGCGGACATATATGATAAAGTCAAAGTCAAACATTGGCACAACAGCCCCTCTGCAGGGACAAGACCTGCACTGCTCAACGGCGCCTTCGTGACCATGGACTCTGTGATACGGATGCCATATACCTAGGCCCGGTGGTCAGCCTGACACGAAGCCCACAGTGTTTGACCCCAAGCAAGCCTAAGTCCTTATTTTATTGACCCACTCAATGGATGAAAGGCTGAGTTGACCTTGCCCAGCCTGGGATTACACATATGATCAGTATGCACAAAAACTATATACATGTTAATACATATGCTTGTATCAATATGAAAGTGACCTTCATTAGCAATGTCTACCCCAGTGCCAATACTTAGTCGGGTAATGCATGGAATTTTAAATTGCTGTCCATTAAGAAAATAAAATCTGATTTTATAAACTGATAATTGAGCATGTAAACAAAACAATTCAAACATTTTTTTAGAAAAAAGCAATATGTAGATAAATCTAACTAAATTAGAGATGGATTGCATTGGCTTTACTGATTAATAATGTCAAACATGCTTAATTCGAAAATTTATGGTTTTATTAATCAGTAAATAATAGTACTACTAATTAGTAAAATTGTATTAATTTTCTTTAAATGTGGGAGAAAATTTCTAACACTGTTGGACTGTTTACAATTTTATTTATGAGGTAGGATGACAGAAAATCACCTTATGATTGAAGAAATCATAAGGTGAAAAAACAATACAGTTTTTCTAAATAAGCAAAAAATAAACACATTATAGGAAAAGTTGCAGTTATAATAAGCAATGTATAGTCATATTCAATACAAATTAAATATTTGGAACTCTCAAATGCATACATCATGGCACAGAATTTACATTAATTATACATTTAAATAATCTAGCATCGATCAATGGAGGTCGAAGTGAAGAAGTTCGGCCCTTAAAGTAGATATATCATTTTTTTTTTTTTAATGTAATGTGTACCATAATAGTCTAACCAACACAAATTTGGTAAAATTAGTGGCTGGAATAGGTAAATAAAACATTTTAAAAGATAGAACGTATTAAATTTAATTTTATTACAATACTATCACTTTCACAAATATCTTAACATTCATTCAAATTTTGTTCACGTGTATTTAAAAAAAAAAAAAAACGCATACAATTAGCCAAGTGCTAAAAAAACACCATCATTTACAATATTTTATGAGCTAATAATGCAACACATAAAATAAAAAGCTGAACAAATTGTAAAGATGCAACATATGAATAAATAAAACGACGTAATACTTTACCTGTAAATCAGGGTTGCCAGATCAAATTTCTTGAAAATAGCCAAATGGCTTCTTAAAATTAGCCCAAAATAGCCACTTTGATTGCAGCGCCATCTTTTGGATTTTCGAGAAAACAAGCGTATTTTTGTGATTAAATTAATAACAATAATAATAGTTTGAAGATTAGTAGATCGCAAAAATAAAGGGGTTATTACTTAGAAATTTTGCGGAATAATAAATCGAATTGAATGCATTGGTTAGGAAACACTTTCTAACGTTTGAGAGGGCGCAAGCGATTACTATTTGAGGAAAAAAATCTTACACACAGGCATAAATGCTTTGTTGCGGAAAAAAATGTCGGTAGATTCATCAATATATAAAGAAAACTTAGCCTTTCTTAACTCTTGAATCATCTCTTCGAATAACGATAGGCTTATGAAATTCTTAATGAGGCATGCACACTTTGTTTGGAGTTTCAGGTCCTCTAGTGCACTACCTTTTGAATACGTTTTCACTATTTCACCTAGGTGATCAACGGATTTAATACTGCAGTGGCACTCAATAGCTACACTAAATTTTATATCAAATTCTTTCAATGATTTATTTACAGCTGATTTTTTTTATAAACAGTGAGCAGTGCAATTAATTTAGAGGCTTTTAAATCTTTCTCTTTATTCTTATGTTTGGCTAATTTTTCGTGAGTCACTAAATTATGCTTTTTAAGCTGGGATATTGAGCAAAGACACAACTTGCAAAAACACGCACTGTCTTTCAGCATTAACCATGGATGCTCAATCTCCCATTCTTTATTATATTTTCTACTAATTATAGGCTAGCGCTTAATAACTGTAACTTAATAATTACTCAAGCTTACCGTAACCACGGCAACATATTCAATGCTTAGTACAACCGCACAACAAGGGCCGACCGAGTTGTATGGTGGGTAAAGCACCGTACTCCGGTTTCCGGTTCAACTCCCGGCGGTCGGGGTTCGATCCCCGACTGGGCGTGGCTGTCATTGTGTCCGTCCCTTCATAGGGGGCGACGTTGGTCCACGTACTAGGTGTCCCCATAATAAAGTGACCAACAATTCCGGCCTGTTGTGGCCAAAGTCTTCAAGACAGAGGCCGGCCATTAGAAAAAAAAAAAAAAAACCGCACTAAAAATAAATGTGCCCTAGTCAGCTCGGCTACTCCGTAAAACCCTCTTTCGTTAAGAATCAAAATCGAACAAAAAAACCGTCGAAATTCGAACTAAAACCAAAACATAGCCACCCCATTTGTTTGGAAAGAGGACAAAATGCCGGGTGATAGACACTGCTACAAATTGTGACGTCCCCCGCAGACTAGACAAGAAGCAAGTAGCTATACATATATATATATTGTTTGTTTGTCTTCATATTCGCCAACAATTACAGAATTAAGACATAATTGGCTAAAAGACGAGTGGCTAAAATTTTGTTTTTCTTTTTAGCCAGCAGCCTCAGAATTTAGCCATAATTAGCCAAAAAACGGGTGGCTAAACAAAAATTTTTCTTTTTAGATAGCAGCTTCTGAAATTAGCCAAAATGGCTAAAATTAGCCACATCTGGCAACCCTGCTGTAAATATGTCTGCAAATATCCACGATACCACGATCTCCAAAGTACAAAGCCTCTTCTTCACTGTAAACAATCAAATATTGAGGATCACTTCAGATAATGAGTGGTCTTGTAGCCTTAGTCTGAACCAGTCATTATAGAGCATTTCGACGGAACCCTCCTCTCTGCGATCGGTCGCCGTCTTGCGTGACAGCTTGGGGTTCTCGTAATGTATTTCAATGGGAAAAACCCGATTTTCAACATTCAAAAAAAGTATTAAATTTAATTTTTTGGATGATTGTAATGGATGTAATTTGTTAATCGGACCTTCGACTTTTGTGTCCCAGGTGGCGTTTAATATTTTAAAAAGCTTAACATATAATATTTTAATGATATTTCAAGCGACTTTTTCCGCTGGTAGTGCGTTCGGAAAGACAACATTATGTACGGGAATGAACACAATGTTTGTTTTAAGATTCTGCAGGTTATTCGGATTACTGTTTGTTTACAAATATCGTTGTGCATGCGAAATTTTCTTACGTTGTGAGATTTATGCAAGAATAAAGTTTTGTTTTTGAATTATAATTCATCGGATATTCTGTATGTCCTAGAAAACATCAAATTCCATTAATATTTATATTAAAGAAGTGTTTATTTAAATTCCTATTACGATGTATTCAGATTACTTTTTTTTCTTTTATAAAAAATAAATGTACTACTTGTTATTATTTATCATAGTGTTCTTTTAAATATGTAAATGCCTGTAAAATAAGGCCAGTTATCCCATTAATAAAAAAGTGTAACATTTGCATCGCATAACATATTTGTACATGTAATTAATCTAATACGTATGAATATGAATTAAAAAAATAATCCAATAAATCAACTAAATTAAAGACGTAGACCAATTAATGTAATCTTTACTTAGTTGCATAATTATTTAAATTGACAATAAACATGAGTGTAAAATGTAAATTTATATACATTTTTAGAAAGTGAATATATCAACCTTTCAAGTATATTAGGCAAGTTGGAGTGTATAGGCTGATTATTTTACCAACTATGCGAAAAATTCCAGAGCTGGGGCTCGAACCCAGGACTACCGCTTAACGTGCGGGTGCTCTACCACTGAGCTACTCTGGGACGATTCCCAGATGAAATTTCTCGCTTTTGAACCGTTGGCATTTATCATCTTCCTCTGCAAACCACAGATGGAACAGATGAAACAATTAATTCGCGACAACTCCATTACGCCGCGGAAGTTTTTATACATTTTTAGAAAGTGAATATATCAACCTTTCAAGTATATTAGGCAAGTTGGAGTGTATAGGCTGATTATTTTACCAACTATGCGAAAAATTCCAGAGCTGGGGCTCGAACCCAGGACTACCGCTTAACGTGCGGGTGCTCTACCACTGAGCTACTCTGGGACGATTCCCAGATGAAATTTCTCGCTTTTGAACCGTTGGCATTTATCATCTTCCTCTGCAAACCACAGATGGAACAGATGAAACAATTAATTCGCGACAACTCCATTACGCCGCGGAAGTTTTTATACATTTTTAGAAAGTGAATATATCAACCTTTCAAGTATATTAGGCAAGTTGGAGTGTATAGGCTGATTATTTTACCAACTATGCGAAAAATTCCAGAGCTGGGGCTCGAACCCAGGACTACCGCTTAACGTGCGGGTGCTCTACCACTGAGCTACTCTGGGACGATTCCCAGATGAAATTTCTCGCTTTTGAACCGTTGGCATTTATCATCTTCCTCTGCAAACCACAGATGGAACAGATACCTTTCAAGTATTAATACTTGAAAGGTTGATATATTCACTTTCTAAAAATGTATAAAAACTTCCGCGGCGTAATGGAGTTGTCGCGAATTAATTGTTTCATCTGTTCCATCTGTGGTTTGCAGAGGAAGATGATAAATGCCAACGGTTCAAAAGCGAGAAATTTCATCTGGGAATCGTCCCAGAGTAGCTCAGTGGTAGAGCACCCGCACGTTAAGCGGTAGTCCTGGGTTCGAGCCCCAGCTCTGGAATTTTTCGCATAGTTGGTAAAATAATCAGCCTATACACTCCAACTTGACTAATATATGTAAATTTATAATTCCATAAAGCTTCTGCCTTTTTATTATAAGATGGAAAACATTTCTGTTTCGCAATTGTAGCTCATAAAACTGTACTAAACAATTCTACAATTACATTTTTGAATTTTGTTTCAAGTTAGAATCAGAACAGAAATCAAAAGCTGAAACTCTGACCCTGTATTTCTTTTTTCTGGGTGAATTTTTACATATTAGGCAAAACCCAGCAAAGCTCATGAATACTTTGCTGCGAAGCCCAACACTAGTATACATTAATTCATAAATTTTCCCCTTTTCAAGCACAAACTGATTTTAGCAGACACGACAAATCATATTCGCTTCACCTCGACCAGATTTGAGAGTCCTGAGACCACCAGAATTTGGGTGTTTTCTGTATAATGTTTATATTTCTTCCTGCTAATTTCCGACTATTTAATTTTATATCACTGTTCTGTGAAATAATTATTACACTGCTGGCCATCGTAAATGCAACACCCTGAAGGAAGCATGCAAATAATATGAAATTTACAACATGCATTAGCTGAGGTGAGATATGCAAATGATTAGAATTTCAGCGCAGACGCACATCAAGCGCGCCTGTGGCGCCACCTCAAAGCGCTATTTAAGGCTTGGAGATTTCGACGGTTTCAAGTACAGCAATTGTGTTTTTCTTGCTTTTTTTTCAAAAAAACGATAAATTATGCCTCGTAGGAAACAACGATCATCTTTTGATCAAGTATCCGAGTTTGACAGAGGAAGGATAGTGGCATACCGAGATTGTGGGTTATCTTTCAGGGAAATCGGTCGTCGTATTGGACGAAACCAAACAACTGTGATGCGGATATGTGATCGTTGGGTGCAGGAGGGTACGACGGACAGACGTGATCGACCGCATCGACCTCAGTGCACCACGTCACGTGATGACAGGCAGATTGTACGCATGGCAGTGACGGACCGCTCAGTCACATCACGAACCATATCACAGCAGATTCAGTCTGTAACGCATCATCCAGTGTCTGCGCGTACCATTCGACGTCGTTTACAGCAGAATGGTCTGTCCGCAAGACGTCCGTTGCTTTGTCTACCTCTGACGCGGAACCACAGACGTCTCCGCCGCCAATGGTGCGATGAAAGAAGGATGTGGACGACAGAATGGAATGAAATTCTCTTTACTGACGAGTCACGCTTCTGTATGCAACACCACGACGGTCGGATTCGAGTCTGGAGACACCGTGGAGAGAGGATGCTGAACAGCTGCATTATGCACCGTCACACTGGTCCTGCACCGGGTATTATGGTATGGGGCGGTATCGGATATCTCTCTCGCACTCCTCTAGTACGCATTGCCGGTACTTTAACCAGCCAGCGCTACATCTCCGAGGTGTTGGAGCCAGTTGTCCTTTCTTACCTTCAGGGCTTGCCAACAGCCATATTTCAGCAGGATAATGCACGGCCACACGTGGCACGCATTGTCCAAGGGTTCTTCGTCAATCACCAGATTGAATTGCTTCCCTGGCCGGCGCGCTCTCCGGATCTTTCGCCGATAGAAAACATGTGGTCCATGGTTGCTCAACGACTGACCCAGAGTTCATCCCCAGCTGTCACACCAGATCAACTTTGGCAACGTGTGGAAGCTGCTTGGTCTGCTGTACCCCAAGAACACATTCAAAGTCTCTTTGAATCAATGCCGAGGCGTGTGGCAGCTGTGATCTCCAACAACGGCGGCTACTCTGGGTACTGATTTTGGCAGGAACCACGCTTCATAGAATGCTGTAAATTTAATCATTTGTTACTTGGTCAACATGTTATCTACACAATAAATTTTGTTGTGATATCTCTTGTTTTTCTTGGTGTTGCAATTTGGGTGGCCAGCAGTGTATATGGGAAAATCTTTAAATTATTGTTATTTTAATTAAATGTACTACCAACCCCATATTACAGGGGTTTGCAGTTCGCTACTGAGTATTAACATAAGAATATTAAGGCTCCGGCACCTTTTTTTGCCAGAAATTGCCGCTAGCCCTGGAGCAATTAAATGTTTTCTCATTGAAAAACTTCTTTCATTAATTTCCAAAAAGATACACTTTTTGTATATAACCCGCATACAAAAATATCCCCAATCGGTAAAATGTGCTCCATATTCTGATGAGGTGATGTACAAAATTTGAGAATTATATCCTGAAAAGTGTCAAAGGTATGAAGATAATGAGTACTGACTTAAACTAATTTTAAGTAGCTCTTGAAAGGAAAAAAATCACAATCACATTTTAAGGGTCATACAGATATTATGAAAGAATATTTTACATTCAAATTCAAGTACAGACCCCAGTCACCTTTGTTTATAGATATCCCTTAAGACGTTATATGATGAAAGGCTGAAATTTTGTCCATCACCTCATTTGTGCATGGGGTACATTTTATTTTCTAGGAATTTTTTTGTAAGGTAATTCTAAGAAATTTTAAAAAGTGTAACTCTGTGAAAATTAACAAGAGGCATTTTCTCTTAACATAGTCTTTTTTTTTAACCTTATTTTAAACATTTATTCAATTCACACTGCCTAATTATCTTTAATAGATAAAGAATTAAAGCATGTTATCACTTTCTAGGGGCACTGTACGTGTGTGTGTGCCTATACAATTTATAAACACTAATATTTTTACTTCCTTGTATGACGTACAAAGAAATAATGTGATCGCAAAAAGAATTCGGTATCCAGATTTTGACTACCTCTAAATTTACTGAGTTTTAGCTTGACATCTCATTGTACACATGTATGTATGTTCATATAAATTCATGTACAAGCATTCTGACTGACAGCTAGACCATTTTGATCAGTGTTTCCTGGCACCTGTACGCAGTAGCGGATTCAGGGGAGGGGCTTGGGGGCTTCAGCCCCCCCCAAAAGAGATTGCTAGAGAGTAACATTCTGCTTCATTATGCACTTTGAATATGTAAAGTGATCTTTTTTAATCACTTATCCTCCCAAACAAATGTTAAAAATCCTTTTTACATTTGACTAAAATTTTGCTTTATTGTATATTTTCTTTGGGTGAAATAAGCTTTTATCAAAATTTAGCCCCTCCCAAAAGAGAATTTCTGGATCCGCCACTGCCTGTACGTACGTGTGTATGTAGGTAACTCACATATCTTAAAAAGTATGAATCGTACAATGTTGAAATTTTATATTTAGGATTGTTGTAACATCTACATCCATACATTATATTTTATGGGCAGAAATTCATTAAAGTGTAATTTAGAGATATTAAGTTATTTCAAATGAATCAAAAGTGATATATGTTGTTAAGGATTACAAAATGAATCTTGCCATCAAAAATGGTATCTTTATCATTTACAGTTCTACAGGAGCACTCAGAAAAATTCCAACAAATTACAGCCAATGGCAGTTTTAGAAACATTCATTCATTTCAAGCAGAATAACATCTTACCATATGGTTGGATAATGGTCTGGTGACATTCAGCCACCTCCCTCAAAAACTGCATTAAAAGTCACCAAACTTGGCAACTTTTGGTGTATATATGTATATATTTAATTTGCATATCTCAAGAACTATTAGTCGTAGATTGCTGAGATTTTATATATAAGATTGTTTTAACATCTAGTTGTACACCTAGATTTTTTCTTCCAATCTACTGGAAAGTTTATTTACAGGACCACCCAAAAGAATTTTGGTACTTGCATGTATCCTTGCAGTCTGCCAAGATGAGCGATTTTTCACTTTGATAAATCCAGGTTGCAGGACATCATGATGGTTCCGAATACAATTGGCCAGGGGCATAGCCAAAGGGGGTGGTTATGGGGGTCATAACCCCCCCCCATGGGGAATTTTTTGCCATACAAAATGTATATTCTTCACTACATTATCACACACGCGTATACATATATATGAGTTTTAGTAGTCGTAACCCCCCCCAATCAAAAATTTCTGGCTACGCCCCTGCAATTGGCTACAGTTTGCCAGCACATTTTCCGAAAAAATAATTTAGCACGAATGTCTATCAGGATAATATGCAACTACCAGAATTCCAATACATTAATGTCTATAGACATCTTCAAATAGTGACGTAGCCAGAAATTTTTCATGGGAGGGGTTACTATTGTAACTCACATATATGTATACATGTGTGTGGTGAGGGAGTGAAGAATATACATTTTGTATTGCAAAAATTTCAGGGTGTGTGTGTTATGATCCCTTATTCCCCCCCCCCTCCCCTGGCTACGCTACTGTCTTCAATGTATTATGTCTGTAGTCGTTCATTGTTTGGTCCATGCACAGAATCTCGTTATTTGTCATCCACCGTGTTGAGTTTTGCCAAAATATCGCTAATTTAACACCAAAAATAACTATGCATTTTGCATGACTCTAAAACTTTTAGCCGTAGAATGTTGAAATTTTGTATTTAGAACTATTGTAACATCTAACTGTGCTTTTGATTGCTGTGGACTGAGTAATTTATTTACAGGGTCACCCAAAAGACTTAAAATATATTAAGGGTCTATAGATACCTTAATTTCATTAAAAATCTGTGATGAATAACTGTTTCAGCTGTGACTGAAATCTCGCTATCACAAGCTTATTGACTTTTGTCAAAATATTGCCCAATTAAGTGAAACAAATCTTTAAAATTGAACTCAGCTTGGCGGTAAACTTTAGAATTGCAGTATTTTGTCTCTTTCAAATGAAATAAGTTTAGATGAAGTGCCCCGAAAATATTTCTGGTTTAATAGAGGTACAAGGAAGTCATGTGGTGTCCATATCAGATTTATTAGTTCAATGATTTGATTAAAAAAAAACAATCATAATAAAAGGAGTAGTATATAGAGTTTTACAGTTATATTCTTCCATGATGATTGTATGTAAGAGATTTTTTTTTCAACATCGTAAATTACAGTGTTACTTGAAAATATTTTTTCACATAATTTACACAGGAACCAGACTACATGCAAGCGATAGATATTAAAAAAATCAGATGTCAGTCAGCCAATTTAAATTACTTTAGAAGTTATTTACAAAAAAATTGAAAGAAAAAAAAAAGCATCATATTTGACTGCATAAAATGATGTAGGTTCTTGAATCTAAACAGCAGGTAAGAACAGTATTCATAGAAAAATTGCTACTGGCGTATTATCCCGGCACTCAAACAAGACAGGCGATTTCTCGCCAAGATAAATGCCAATCACATGAAATTATTAATGGTTTCAAATACGATTGGCAGTTTCCAGCACATTTGATGAAAAAATACTTTGTTGGAAATGACCACTGTAATAATACGTAAGTATCAAAAAATCTAAAAATCTTCAGAATAATTTCTAATCCTAATATCAGCTCCACGCAGAACAGAGTGGAAAAAGTTTTAGGTAAAAGAATAAGGATTTATTTTAACGAAGTACAGTTTAACCCTTTAATCATCTGTCCATGGACACGAGAACAACAACAGTATAACCTTGATTTCACGAAGTCAAAGAAACAACAGAAAGAATTGAGATAAGAAGGTGAAATGAAAGAGGGTGTCAGTTTAATAGAAAAAACACATTTATTCAAGATATTTAAGTTCCACTCCATACCTAATTTAGAATACTGCAAAAGAATAAAAAGGCTGGTAGCCAAGTTTAGTGATTTTAAAAAAGTAGATTCTATAGTTTTTTACCATAAGCAACAATAAGTAATCATACATTAACACATCACATGCCAGTTTCAACATAAGAAACTTCCTGTTTTATTTATTTATTATTATTATTTTAATAAACCAACCACTGGTACAAAACTAGTTCTGTAAACAATGTATAAATTGACTTTTTAATCAAAATATGTTTTAAAAAAATAATCAACAAACCAATTCTTTCATGTTTTTTATTGATTTACTAATGCATTTTATATGCAAATTTAATAACAGAAACCACACCAGACCGTTTAATGAAACCATACCGTTTAATGATCATGATGGAATATAATGATAATCACTAGGAATAATGATCATTATAAAGAGCTTGCATATGGGGGTTTAAAACTGCATGCGAACGATATAATAGATCAGTTTTTGACAAATATTTTTGGTAGCAATTCGTTAAAAATTAAAAAAAATATTCCCTGACTTCTTTCAGGCTATAAATTCCTCTTATATACCCGCTCTTCCACATTATATTTTATTTATTATTATTATTTTTTTTTTTTTTGTCTTTAGTCTTAAAGTTGGTTAATTAAACCAAAAAACCAAAACAAATATGGAAAGAGAAAAACATTTAACGCCGTTTTTCAGCACCACCAGAGCCTGATTATAACCAACAAGGGCCCCAGGAATTGATGAATTTGGGGGGGGGGGGGGCATCTATGAAATTTGTTTAATTTTTCATAAAATTTTGATATAAAGAAGGATGTTTCAGAACAAGATTTGAAATTGGGGGGCCCTGGGCAAAGTCCCGATTTGCCCGTGCGATAATAAAGACCTGAGTACCACAAAAAATTACATAAAAATCAATGTCTTTTCAGTTTCAATATCATTTTTCAGTACTACAAAAAATTTCATAAAAAGCATAAAGGAAAAAAAAAATATTAATTCAATACATACACGCATATTCAGTGATGGACTCTTTTGCATCAGTTTTGCAAGCTTTCACATATCAGAAAAAATCTAATATTTCTTTAATTTTGAAAAATTTTGTATTTAAAAAAAAACAGACTTTGAATTGAAAATATTTGTTTCTGTATAAGTTTTCCAGACTTATGCCAAAAATATCTATTCATTTGTGTATCTCTTATATATTATAAAATCCCCTCCCCCACCCTAATTAAATTAATAAACAGAAAAATATTATTCATAAAACTGTTATTATTTTTTTTTAAATGGACAATTTCAAAGTATTATACTGCTGTTTCAATTTGATTATTGGGCCAAATGCCAATTTTAAAGTGTTCATATTAGCATTATACTACTACTAACATGTACAAAAGGTTTTCTATTTACATAGTGTTACTTTTTATGTTATACATTTATAAGGGGCCATATTAAAGAAATATTATGGTGATGCTGTATTGATGCTGTTTGGAGCTTTAAATAACGTTGGATTTTTCTTCCGGAGCGATACATTTCTTTTTCTGGCTTCTGGATATCCACTGTCACATCCAGGTGCAAAGCAGTGACTCGCTCGACCCATATTCGATCAAAATAATTTATTTTATTAAAAAAATATAGCTCGTTCACAATCAAAACAACGCTAAATCCCTATTGAAGCGGTGCGCTGCGCCTCCTGCCGGTGAAAATGGATCCTGGTCCATTTTCCCGCCTGATCGCCCATTCCCGATGAATCTCCTTAGAGCTTCATGGTCTGAGCGATCCGTCCAATAATCTACACCCGTTGCGAAAACAGCGATATCTGTATGACATAACATAACTTGTTTTAATTTACTTTGTGTACTCCTAAGTGTAATTTACTTATTCATACTTTTAGAAATATTTTTTAAATACTAGTTATTTATATTAAAATTTATTAAAAGTATTTTTATTTTGCACTCTCCTAATTATACTTCTACTATCTACTAATGAAATTTCTGTATTTTACCCTTTAATATTCTTTTTTACTATAAGTAATATACAATCCAAAGTACAATGTTAAGTTTTTTCTTTCTTTCTTTCTTTCTTTTTAAACTTTTCGCAAACAATTCAAAAAATATTTTGCATAATGCGACTTTAAAAGTAGTTTTGTGAATTTAAATAATATTTTAATTTAAATTTTTAACAAATATGTAAGAATAACCAAGCAGTTAATATCGTGTCTTCTCAGGAAATTTTGAAACTGTTTGAGAAATTAGGAAATATTTAAATGGAAATTTTTAACACTGTGCCATAATAATTATATATATCACTGCAAAGCCCAGAATTTTTTCTAACATATTTATTAGATCCTTGAATATCTGACCCACATTCAACTGAATCTGTCTGTTAACCTACATCGGTTATTAGATTTCCTTTTCAGTATCTATTATCAAAATTCTTTCTGTTGAAGTACAGGAATTAAGTCCAAGGGAGTTATTCAGAACTCATTATTTGCATATCTGCAGAAAACTGGGTACTTACGTATTATCCCAGCGGTCATTCCCACCAAACTATTTTTTCATGAAATGTGCCGGCAAACAGTTGCCATTCGTATTCAGAACCATCAATAATTTAATTTGTCTGGCATTTATCTTGGCAAAAAATCGCTCATCTCGGCAGACTACTGGGATAATATGTAAGTACCCAAAACTGCAGATTAAAAATCATCAACAAAACTGATAATTATTTAACCAGATAACTTTTTTAATTTAATGCAAATTGTCATAAAAATAGTAGAATGTAAATATACGACATGCAGATACATGATTATTTAAAGATATGCAATATTAACTTATAAGAAAACTTACAAAATACACAAAATGAAAATGTACAAGTGAAAATAAAGAATAAATTATTAAAAAATAGAACTTTTCATAAGTTTTCTAATATAACAAATTTAAATTACTTGTTGAAAAACAGTGTTTTTAATCACAGAATTTTGTAAACAATAAAACTCCTCATGCATCTTGGAGCATTCTGTATTGTTAAAAACAAATTTTATACATCATACACTAAGCACTAAATCGTAGTACTGTAAAAGACCAAATTGGATGATTTCTAGTACAGTTTTTCGATAAAATATTGATATAGCTTTTTGTGAGGTTTAACTGCCGCCAGGCTTAGAATGTAAGCAAGCATGGAATAAATGCTGTAAAATGATATTTATTTATTTTCTTGGTGTGTTTAGTAAAATTTAACTCAGTGGTTAATCCAGCTCTGTTAAACAACGTTCAACCGTAATTCAGAAAAAACGTCCATGTCAGTATATTTGCATCATTTAAAATTTTTGCTTTTGTTGTTGTCGTGTCCATGATAGACGATGCTATCCGTGGAAAGAGGGGTTCCATTGCCCCCGAGAGGGTTGGACTTCTAGTTGTTGGTCCCTAATATTGAACCGATTCCAGATGAGGGACCAACCTCCACCTGAAATCTGCACCCCCAGAGGTATCGTTTAACAACTTGGAGGACATTGGAGCCACGGCAGATTTTACGTGCACCAGCTCCCATCAGCGTACACAGACCCACAGCAGACAAGCCGAGAGGGAGATGACCCTCCCAAGCACTGGCCAAGCCGGATGCTGCTTCACTTGCAGTGTTCTTATGGGAAGAGTTTAGCGCCCAGACAACTGTGAGACAATTTTTGCTTTTGCTATTTGATTATTGTCCTTATTTATGAGTCCAGTTTTATGCTCTGATTCAAGCTTGAGGCAAATATTATTAGATAAGATTGTATTCCATTTCCATTTAAAAACTACTGTTTTAAGTTAAAGATTTTTATAATTTACTTTTGATTGAAGTTTGAAGAAAGATGCATGTTGAATTTTTTTCTTTTGAAATAGAGGCAAAATAAAATGAATTTTCAACTCTAATAAAATTTTTATAGAATATAATTAATTTATATAGTTATGGAAGTGTTAACTATTATTTACTGAGTAATAGAATTATAAATGTTCAAATTAAACATGTTTGTCATAGGTTTTATGAATTAATGCAGCCAAAGGAATCAATTTTTACTTACTTAAATTTATCCACATATTGCTGTTTTATAATAATTGTTTTCATTGTTTTGTTTACATTATTTTAAACGTTAATTTACATGTTCAGCTATCACTTAATGTAATAGATTTTGTTTAATGAGCAGAAAATTAAAATTCTATGTTCTTTTTTAAGACTTAGAAGTTTTTGTAAAACTGTATAATTCTTTTGAAGTTTTATTTGCCTCTCCATGACACAGTGTTTATGTCACTAAAAATGGTGGACAGACGAATTGTGAAGGTCCCGTGTTTGGGTCCCATCGTGCGGCTGTCGATCTAACGGTCTGGAGTTTTGGTAGATTTTTCTCCAGATGTAACGTGAATACACATTAGAACCCCTTAGAAATCCTTCCTTTTAAGGCATCCCCCCATCCTTAGCAGATTGCCCTAGTATAGCGTTGTCATAATCACACAAACATTTTCCCTGTTATATAGTTAACAGGTTATTTATGTGTTAAATAAAATTACTTTTCTTGTATATTTATACAGTATCATATGAAGTCATTTACTACTTAGTAATTATTCGGCAAGAGGGACTATTTGCCAAGCATGAATCAGTTCGGTAAAAACACTCAAAATACTGGTGTTAAAATTTAAAGTAAATAAAACTTTGTGTAAAAAACGCACATAAAACGACACCAATTCACAGGTACGATCGTTTCTATCAAAAATTTTTTCGGTCTTCATCAGCCTTTACACTACATTTCACCAAACAGTGGGAACTGGAAAATAAAAGAAGCATGTTGCTGCATGGAAGAAAAGAAGAAGGCGAGAAACTAGAGATTAATGTTACCTTTGTTTTTGTTCTTTGGTTTGATGGTCTGTGTTCTTTTTTGCTTATTTATTTATTTTTGTTTGTCTTTATCCCCCACCTTAACCACTTTTTTTTTTCTCTCCCTTCCTTTAATCTCCATGGTTTCTCGCCTTTTCTTTTTTAACATATGGCAACATGCTTTGTTTATTTTTCAGATCCCACTGTTTGGTAAGACATAGTGTAAAGGCTGATGAAGCCTGAAAAAAATTTCTGTCTAAGCAATCGTACCTGTGAATTGGTATTGTTTTATATGTGTTTTTTTACACTAAATTTTTATTTACTTTATGAATCAATTGCTAGTGTAAGCAATACGCTATTTTTGTGGCAGCTTAGGAGACCTAATGTTGTATGTGACAGTGTGAAATGTGTGGCTTCTTGATTGCTGAAGACAAGTTTGAGTTTTGCGTGCTGCACATTGCTTTTATTTTCCTTCTTTAGCATCATACCAATTTTTTTTTTCCAAGAATGTGATCAACGCAGTTTGTTTTTTATGCCTAATGAGTGCTTGTACAATTTTGCTGTACATTTGAAAGAGCAACATTGTACTTGTACTTTTTCGGCTTGCAAAATAGGATCAAGAGTCATCTGCCCAGTTGTACAAGCTGTAAGAGAAAAAAGAAATCAGTCCATATATAAGAAAGTGCCGAAGAAAGATGAGAAGTATGATCCCTGTGTGTGAGTATGATGATCCATGAAATCAAATTTGTAAATATATTGTATTGCATAAATAAAAAGATGACTGTTTCAATAAGTTTTTATTTATTAAAGTCTCTTAGAGAAATACTAAAAACAATTCTCTTAGAGAAATACACACAACAATACTTGCAGATCATTGGCTTGTGTAATGTTGTTGTCTTTAAAAAATAAAAATACCCTAAAAGCACACACTGTCAATGGTAAATAAATGATCTGCGATTATGAACAGCGGAGCTTCATTTTTGACCAGTCATCTAATGATGTTGCTATCAAGTCACAATGTGACTGGTGATTCTTGCAATTATAAAGTGAATGTCACAGTAATCATTTTGTGTCTTAAATCTCATTGGATGGTTGGGGATAATACCGTAAGCGGGTGACCATCGCCAAGCAAGATGCGTCGCCAACTTGGGAATTAGTAAACAGGACGGTAAACGTAGCGATTGTTTTGGAATTCTCTAGCAACCTGGTGGAGAAGTTGAGTTGTTGTATCTTGCTGTGTAGAAAGGAAATTCTGATTGGTTGATTTTTTTAACCGTAACCGAATGTATTTTGAGGAATTATTTGATTGGTTTAAGGAATGTAACTTTTAACCGGGAACCGAAGTTTCGGTTTTTGACTTTGCGTCATTTTTATTAGTTTTGCTGTCGTATTTGTGTAGTTGTTCCGGTGCGTTGTTTATTAATTCTTTGTAAAGTGAAATTCGACAATATATATATAGCGTGTGTTGTTCTACAGTTAATATGCATATTTGAATGTTCGAGGTGGATTCATTTTGGAATAATGTTACGTTGTTTATGTATAAAATTTGAGGTATGTGGTTCTTTTATTTATTTAAATGTTTATTCCTTGCTTTACGGTACACGTGTGTACAGTTGAGTATATTTATGACCTCATGTTTCATATTTATGTAAGGTTTTTAGTATGTTGTGTTATTTTTTGTGAATTGGGATGAAAAAGTAAAATTTTTAAGGTTTTAAGAGGGATGGTTAATTTTAATATTTATATGGTTTTGCCCCTGATTTGCAGAATTCTTGTACAATTTTTAGGTTTAATTTGAATTAATATGCAATGGTTTTTGAGTTGTTTGTGATCAGTTTTCATTCGACTCTGATTAATAGTGTAAATTTTGTGTGTTTTGAAGGTATAAACTTGCAAAAATCACTGGAGGGAGGGGGGGAAGGAGGTAGACGGTTTATTATATTGGTTTTCTGTTATTTTATCTTTGGGACTTGTTTTTAACATGTTGTTAAAATATTTGCAGTATATTTATCTTGAAATCACACGAAGTATTCAATTTAAATATGTTTCAATATGTAAGTATGTTTTAGTTGTTTGTGGGGGGGAGGGGGGGGAAGTAGTCGGTTTATTTGAGTGTTTGTCTATTAATTTTAAACTGCGATTTTAACGTTTTAAGGAAAATTTTGTTGTATAATTATGTGCAGAAACATATTTTGCATAATTTGAAGGTTACGGCTTATTTATTTTTTAACGTACCTATAGTCCAGAGCTAGTGCTTTGTTTATGTGAATTTTGTTCACAATTGCATTTGAAATATGTCTAAAAATGTTTTTATATAGATAAGTGTATTGTAGTTTTGGGTTAATTTTGTTACTTATGTGTCAACGTATGTTTATGTTTTAATTGGTGCGAAAAAAAAGTCGCCAAGGTTGGAAGTTGGCAACAAAAAAAAGTCGCCAACTCAACCGACACCCGCTTACGGTATTATTCCCGGATGGTTGCTCATTTTAACAAGAAATTTTGATATCTCCCACCCCAGGAAAAAAAAATTGTTATGCATTGGAAAGAGTGAACCTCTTAAGTTTTATGACATTTACTTTCCTGGCAAGGCTCCATAATTTTCAGCATTGCTGGGAGAGCATGTAGTAGGAAGCAGCCTAATAATATTTTAAGCAGCACCAATAGTGATTCAAGTTACGAGCTGCCACTAAACAGAAGAAATACCTGATAAGTGGGGGTAAGCCTACTTGGCGATATTTGTTTGCTCGTCGAAGGCCCTCAACTGCAATGCAACCTGGTGCCTCAATATTGACAATATGACAGTTATGCCACTAATGAGATTCGTGAAATTTCAAGAAATTTAAAATGCATATAAAGGTTACTAATGTCAAAATGGATGTCAATTTGGCTAGATACTAAGTATCCAGACAAAATTTCCCCTGGATATCTGGCAGCAGTATGTTTCTAATTCAGTTGTATTGTTACAAGTTTTCTAAAAATATTCATCGTTATTGTTTTCAAAAATTTTTGACCAGTTTTAGATCATTTAATAAAAAAATCAGAAATCTTTTTGGGATTGTTTTTATGAAATTATACCTGTTTTACTCCAATTAAAGTTGATGCAGACAACACTGCTTGAAAATCAATGCAACTTTGATATTCATTGTACATTGATAAATTTCCTTACTTTCAAAATAATTTAAAAAAAAAAAGAAAACTTTTCTCACCAGACAACAGTATATACGAGAGGCTGTATTCTCAGAAACACTGTTAATTCTTGAAAAAAAAAAAGCAATAAAATTTACCAAAGAATGAAGAACAGTTATTCTCTTTAACAAGAACACTCAGCAAAAGACTGATGTTGAAATTTAAAATAATTAAAAGCATTGTAAAATAGCACACGTAAAAATTGCTACGTATCAAGATGATTGTTTCAGGTGGTACAAAAGATTCACCCTTCTTCAGTTACAAAAATGTTCCTCTGCATCAGAATTTACCATCTCAAAAAAAGCTAAAAGTGCTTAAGGTGTTTCCTGTTTTCTTTGCGTGATAAAAATGCAATTTGGAAAATCATTAAAAGTGAAATATTTTGATTTAAAAATTACATTTGTAGTTTTAGAATTTATTATGTATATGTAATTTCACAGTACGAAATTTGAGGCTGGATATTTGTAATATCTGGCTACTGCCAATATCTGGCACATTAGCCAAATGCAGCATGTTTGCCTGAGAACATTGCATTCCTAAATTTTATTAGTAAAAACAAAATAACTAACTACAAAGCAACTCAAAAAAAGAAAAAAAAAATCCTTAAACAGTAATTTAATATAAATCTA